>JAODLC010000054.1:10022555-10037288 GCA_026781145.1 Hippopotamyrus pictus | reverse complement strand
GTTCAGTCACAGTATCTATACTGTACCGTATAAACCCTACCACTGTAGTGTTCACGTACAGCACTGTTCAGTCACTATATCTGTACTGTAATAGCACTTTCTCTCAGTAGATGATTAATGTACAATAGTGTTCAGTCACAGTATCTATACTGTACCGTATAAACCCTACCACTGTAGTGTTCACGTACAGCACTGTTCAGTCACTAAGTCTGCCCTGTAATAATACTTTCTGCCAGTACAGCGTAAATGTGCCTCTCTTCCTTCTTATGATGCCGCTCTCCTCCAGTCTGTAAGATAATGAGCATCACCTTCTCTTTATTTCTCCCAGTTCCTCCGTTTGGCTGCCCGGGAGACTGTGTGTGAGCTCCTCGCTCCGCTCTAACAGGCTCTACCTTTGCTTTCTCTCCTCCGGAATGGGTGCAAATGTTTGGTGCAAGTCCACTTCCTTCTATCAGCCCTGACTTAGTTACTTTCTCCATCCCTTTATCTTTATTTTTGGAGCTCATTTGTTCAGTAAAGTCTTTATTTTTAAATAGTGAGATTCAAGCTTAGATCACGGATGACGCAGATGGGAGACACACCCCCCAGCTTTTCACGGAGGGCTGAGAGGGAGCCACAAAGAAATAGGCGTATGTCTGTTTCTTAGGCGTGCTGCTCGCTCCCTTTCTTTCTCTCTTCCTTGTCGTCATTGTTCTGGTTATCTCTGTCTGTACTTTGATTTTTCATTTTCAAAAATTATTGGCAAACTAATCTCTTGTTGGAAATTAACATAAAAAATGAATTAAGCCGGAGCAGTTTTAATCACGTTCGGCCACGTGAGCAGCCTCCTGGGGACAGCCCCCCCCTCCCAAGGATACACTCTCTTATTGAAATTTTTTTTTAATGAAGGTGTTCATCAAAAAAAAAATTAGCCCGGTCTCTCCCTGGGGTTTGGCCATGGATTGTCTGCTTAACCAATGTCCCCCCCCGCCCTTTCACCATTGCTCCCCCCCCCCCCCCCCCTTCAGATTTGTTCTGCCATGGGGGAGGAAAACTGGCTCTTCAGCCCCGGAGATACATTAACGTGCAAAAGCATCAGATGATGGTGTGAATGTAAGAGCCATAACGGCATGAGGGGCTTCATTACTCCCCCTGAATGCATTACTGCTCACTGTAATAAAGAACGTCACTGGCGACAGTTACATGATCATGACTCCTGGAGTGACTCACGCAAATCCTCGGGGCTTGAGGGCGTGGTGACCAGCCCTCATGACCGTGACATCAGAGCTAAGGCGCGATGGAGGGCTTTCCTTCATCGCTCCCTGACCACTCACTTACCCACGCAGGGAGATACCATCTGAATATTACATCATCTGGATGTGACCAGCACCCTCTAGAACATGACCGTAGGCATCTCACAGCTCCAGGATGTGACCATAATCGTCTCATGGCCCCAGGATGCGAACACAATCGTCTCACAGCTCCAGGATGTGACCAAAATCGTCTCATGGCCCCAGGATGTGACCATAATCGTCTCATGGCCCCAGGATGTGACCATAATCGTCTCATGACCCCAGGATGTGACCACAATCATTGTAGCACCGGGAGCCAAGGACAGTCTGGTTATACACTAAGGATATGCGAAAATGTCACCTGTCCCTAGAATATGACCACAACTATCACATTTACATCAGGATATGTCAATCTCCTTAGACCTCGTCAGCTTAGAACTACAGATCATGTCTATGAAAGTAACTGTCTCACAGCCTTCCTTTGAAAAAGGGACAGTACTGGTGAATTCATTGAGCAGCACAGAGATCTGATAACAAAGCGCGTGTTTCTTGGCATGTGCGCCTGTGAGAGTGTGGGTGTGTGCATAAGTGTGAGTGTTACACTGGGTACACGTGCCGCTGTGTTCATGCGTGTGTCTTGGCGTGTAGGCGCCTGCGTGGGAGTGTGTCCATCCCTGCAGCTGTGTGGAGGTTGCGTAATGTGAAGCCACTCTCTGCATTTATCAAGACGAGCGCGTGGGAGAGCAGAGGTGTGAGACAGACAGGGGCTCCTGGTACCCATCCATACATCCAGCATGTTATCAAGGGCCACAGCCAATAAACGGCCGGGGGGGGCGGGGGAGTTCCTTGTAACTCTGCTTGAGTGTAGTGATTTGAATGGTCAGTGAATTGCGCAGTTCTGGGCTCAGCAACACTGACCGAGTGTAAAAGGGCACAGTCTAGTTCAGCTGTAGATAGCTGTATGTGTAGTGTTTTGGGGTATTGTCTTTAAAGCAAATGAATATAACTTAGAGGCTTTTGGTGGCCTCTGGTGGCCCAGAGGTGGAAAAGCAAGCAAGAATTGGATTGGACTTAGAAGGCAGAGCTTACAAAGACGTCCGTGAATACATCAGTGCTCAGGATACAGGGGACGCCGGTCAGCCTAAAGATCCTCCCACAAACAGCCTTTTTACCTTATAAGGAGTCATTTGATGTATTTTGGGTCCACTCCAATAGTAAGAGTCGCAAGCTGGTATTGAAGATGGCAGTCTTCATAATCATCATTCTTTTTTTTACAAAAATGTCAGATAGCAGGTCAAATCACCAATTTTCTTTATTAAAAATCCCAGGGAATACAGCATAACTCTACAGTGATTGCTGGATATCTCTCCATCTGAGCTGGATATCAGGTAAAAGGAAGACAGGCAAATAACAGGGAAAAATCAGAAGCAGAGAACAGAGAAAAATTGATGTTGAGAGAGCAAGCGGGAGCTGGAGAAGAAGGATCTCCTGGCATCCATCTCCTGCCATCTGCCACCGCGGATGTGCCGACTGCAAATTCATCATGACCGCCCCCTTCTGGCAGCTGCACACAAATACTATATATGGTTGGATGACTTCCTCTTCACTGCAGCCAACCTCCCCAAGCACCTTTCACTCGCTCCTCGTCTCATTTTTCTCTCCCTTTGTCCTGGGTTGGGAATAATACCCCATTGCCTTGCTGCCCGTCCAACAGGTGGCGCTCACTTCTTTGCCATGACGTAGGCGCCGAAGGGGTGGAACTGCATGTCGCGAATGCGGCGGACCGACTGCATCCGGGGGTACCGTGCACCAAACTCGTTGAAGTGCCTGAAGTCCCCTTTCTCCAACAGGTACTGGCTTCCACGGTAACCTGGGAATTCATACCCGACCCAGCTGTGATCAGGGGAAAAAGACAGAGGCTGAGAGGGGACCTGTGCAGCACGGCACTGGAGATTTAGACTAGAGGTTTCAGTTTGAACACAATTGTGTTGTGCTTGTGAAGGACATTAGATTAACTGCGATTAATAGGTGTATCTCACTTGTTTCTAACTTGAATGTAGTTTATAGGAGAGGAATACTGTTTCCTCTGTGTTGCACTCCTGGTTTTGCTGTTAAAGGGGGCATTAAAAGGAATATCGTATGGTTCACAACCCAACACTCACGTTCCACAGCTCACAGAGATGCTGCCCACGCGGTCGGTGAAGCCATATGCGAACAGGCTGGGCACGTCATCATCCAGGATCTCCATCTTACGGCCCTTGAAATGTCCCACCTCAAAAAGGCAGATCTTGTGCTTCTCTGTGTCCTGAGGAAGAATTACGATTCGACAATTGGAGGAAATACACTGCGCACAGATATAATAAAATGTATAAATAAAGATGAATTTGCTAAAGCTGAATTCACATATTAATCCAGGAAGAAACAACAATATATGTAAATAAGTTGTGACAAAGTGAAGGAATTAATGAGTGAGTGAGTGAGAATGAGTGCATGAGGGAATGAATGGGTGAATGAATGTGGGAATGAGTGAGTGAGTGAGAGAATGAGTGAGTGAGTGAAAGAATGAATAACTGAGGAAATGAGTGAGTGAGTGAGTGAGTGTTAGCTGGTACCATCCTGATGGGTCTGAAGGACATGAGAAACTCGTTCCTGTAGCTGTTGCTCCAGCAGTCCCAGCGAGGGTACTCCCCTTTCTCCAGGACGTACATCTCCCCACAGAAGTTCATCTGTTCGTAGCCCACGAAGCTGTGGAGCAGTCAGTAAGCCGGTGAGTCTCCTCGCTCTGCTGCCTTGGCGCGGGCGGCAGCGCCAGCGGCATCACTTACGGGCCGCAGTGGACGCGGAGGGAGCGCACGCGGTCAAAGCCGGCCTGGCACGCGCTCATGCACTCGCCCGTAATCTCCATACACCTGCCCTGGAAGTTCTCCTGGTCGAAAATGCACATCTACGGGAAAAGAGAAAACGAGCAGCTTTACTCACAAAAACACAACACGCGATGCCTTTGAAGCAGATAAGCAAGCTCCCGAGCTCCCCCTAGTGATGCAATGCTGCATTGCTTCAGCATAAGTTTAGGACACCATACCATCAATATGGGTGACCATTTCATCCATGCCAGGGGGGACATTATAAGATAGGACAGGGTTTGTAAGCTACCGTTTCAATTAAAAAGACCTGGATTTCACTTTAGCACTCTAGTTTTTGCATTGTGCTGACTGTTCAGTCTCCTACAATCATGCATGTTTTGATAGTTAATATATTTTATCCATCCATCTTCGGAAACTGCTTGATCCCAACTGGGGTCACTGGAGCCTATCCCAGGAACAATGGGCGCTGGTGGGAACCAACCCTGGGCAGTCGCCAACACACCACAGGGCACACACACCCTCACGACTACAGGACCGATTCAGACTCACCAATCAACGTATCCTGCACGCTTTTGGACCGTGGGAGAAAAGCAGGGCCCCTGGTGAAAACCCACACGAACACAGGGAGAGCATCCAAACTTCACACAGAAAGGACTAGAGACCGAACCCAGAACCTTCTCCCTGTGAGGCAGCGCTAACCACTGCACCACTGCACTGCCCAATACATTTTACATTCATATAATTTATATTAATACTTAAATTATTGTTACATGTTTAATAATATCTTTATCATCATTATTACTATCATTATAATTCATTATTATATAATTATTATACTACCCAAATACTAATCTAGTGTCTTACTTTTCTGTATATGCCTTTGCTAAACGTTGAATGTTCTTTGCAATGTCCTTTTTTGTTATGTCTTGTAAAAGTACCACCATGGCAAATTACTTGTATTGAAACATACTTGACTAATAATACAATAAAAATTATTCTGCCAGTAATTCTTTCTTGATTCTTTCGATCAATGAAACAAACCAGTAAAAGCACAAGAAGAATTGAACTAGTTAGCTAAGCACAGGAGTCTCAGTTTTAATGTAGTGTGTAAATCCTGAAGTATCTCCCCAGACATTAGGTGGTCACCCTACTATCAGCCTATGCAGCTTTGCGCCAGCCGCTCGTGGGAGTTTTACTTACACAAAAATGTTCTGAGGGCAGAAGGAAAAGGTATTGGTTCAGAGAGATAACCAATCATATTGCAGAAGAGGCAGGACCAAGATACCTGATTGGCTGGTCAGGCCTCCTCTAGTTGCTTGGACCTACCTCCTCTACAATCTGATTGGTTATCTCTCTGAACCAATCATTTTTCCTTCTGCCCTCAGAACATGTTTGTGTAAGTAAAACTCCCATGAGCGCTCCAGCCATGGATAGAACAGCCACTTACAGCAAACACCCAGGTGAGGTTTCACTGAAGAAATCTATCACAGGGCCGGAAAACATGTTCTCAGCTTGTGATTGTTCATACTGGACACCTTGGACGCATTCTGTCCAAAATAGACTGTATTCAGCATACAAGGAAATCTCGGCTGAATCTCAATATATGTACTTGTCTTCTCTTGCCCCCTTTTACTTCATCTTCCATTGCCAAAGACTAGTTCCAATACTCAAGAACAGAAGTACAGAGGACAGTAAAAATCCCCGGATGCTGGTCTTGCTCCGCCCCAAATATCAAGGATACATCG
The DNA here is from genome assembly GCA_026781145.1 of Hippopotamyrus pictus. Classification (NCBI taxonomy): domain Eukaryota; kingdom Metazoa; phylum Chordata; class Actinopteri; order Osteoglossiformes; family Mormyridae; genus Hippopotamyrus; species Hippopotamyrus pictus. Next base: position 10,031,408 of record JAODLC010000054.1, on the reverse strand, counting down.
GTTGCATCCTTTCCGAATGAGACATATCCCATGATTCTTTGTGCCCCAAGTTCGTTTTTGGAAGGCAAGTTAGCAAGACCGATCTTGCCAAGACCGCAAGTACAGTCTTTGCGTTCTTGGTATTGAGATTCACCTCTCAAATATACTTAAGAGTCTGTATCTGTGCCATTAAAATATGCAGACTATATCTATCCCATGAAAAAAGTCACATTCCCAGCCCCCAGCACTAAAAAGGCTACAGACAGACTCCCTGGTTGGGCTAACCCGGCTTGTGCTAACCAGGCCATACTTTGCAGTTGCCATAGGTGCAAATCTGGTGAGCATGTGAGACAGCTGAGAGTCAAACCCACACCTTGTAGGGTATCATCATGTCCATGTCAGAGTTATGGGCAGGCTTCCCATCTGACTGGGAGGAACCCTTGGAAGATTTCTCAGTGCTGGACGACATGATGCCTGAGGGGAAAGATAGAAAGAACATAATCGATTACTTTACCGCGCTGAAAACAAATGGCAGGAATCTTTAATAAGCCTGATGTTCTACTATGACTGAAGCTACTTCCATCACCTCCTGTGTTTTGTATGACCGGCCTGGTTGTGTATCAGTTGAGTTATCTGCTTGCTCCGTCTCCACCTACCTCCTGTGTTTCCCTCAGCCAGGATGCGCCGTTCCCCCTCGTGGCCCGCTCTTTTATCCCCCGACGCACGGTGGGGGATTATCAGCAGAGAAACAAACCTGCTGAGCTCACAGCAGATGAAGAATGAAATCCCTCCATCATCAAAGTGCAGGGAGAGGGAGGGCAAGGTAGAGAGCAACGGGAGTGAAGAAAGAAATGTACGTATACATTTCCTGTGACCTTTTAGCTTTTATTTCTCACTATTAGCCATATGTCATGATTTGGACCGAGAGCATGCACCTGTGCATGGCGATAGAAAGCCAAGTAAACAAATGCTTTGGACACTTTAAAACCCTACCTAAGACTTCTGCTGCTTTGAGTGTCACTGTTCTGGGGAGCTTGGTGTCAGATCACAGAGGGCCACAGAGGTCTCTCATTGGGTCACATGTATTAATCTACAGCCGTAAGTATGTGTGGTCCTGCCAAATGAGCAGATATGAAGTAACATGGTTAGGGGGCCTTTCTGTGGAAATTAAAGGGCCAAACTGGCAGCTAAACCGGCCAGTGTCTTGATTTTGCTAGTTAACAAAATGTCTGCCGATATCTGCAACTTATTAGATGACCTACAGTTCCCTGGGTCAGAGGTGATGGCAGTGGCACGTTTATGGGATGGTGTCCTCCTTTCTCTTGACCTCTGTATTTTGCAATCTTGCCAGGCCTTATTTCAAAGGGCATTTTCTCTTTTGTAAAGTTTCCAAATAGTACTGAAGAGCTGAATGGACCCATGCGCGTCTGTCGGCGCCTCGAGCTGCGTGCGCCTCACACCCACAGCCAACAGTAACACGCCATACGGCAGACACTGCTGACGTCTACGGATGCACACAGCGCTGTTTCTGTGTCCATTCACGCCCCCCCCCCTCCCCCGCATGCGTGCATTTCACAGGGTGTATGGCGCCTCTGAAACTCGTCGTCTGCTGACTCAGCGGAGCAGGCTGAAAGAGGCGAGTCACGCGGTCACATGGACACACGTCACGTCTTACAAACACTCTGGCCCTCGCTCGAGGCAGCAACAGCAGTGCCGTGAAGCTCCCAAGCCCCTCAGAGCTGCATTCCAAAGTAGGGTGGACATCAGAGGAACCACAATCCATCACTTCACTGACCCTAAGTGGGGCTGGGATTTAATGAAGCAAAAATAATATCTGAAATCTAGTCTGATGCAATTGATAAACTACTACAGTACTGTTAAAAAAACACAAAAACATGTTTAACGTATGTCAGCAGACAAAACAGGTAAAGCCTGATACTGTGCCGCGAGAATCACCTTGGGGTGAATGACGTCATGTTCATTGTGAGTGCCACACCTGTTACATTGTCTATAAATGAGGTGGAATATAATTATGCAAATTATAAAAAACAGAAAACAGCGTTACTGTGCCAATAAATAATTTTGAAACAAAAAAAAAAAAACACATATGGTGGTTGATTTCCTTCACCGGAAATGCCCAAACGGGATGATAATCAAAAGTACGGCCTCCGACAAAACCATACAGACCAGGCAACATACTGCAGTTGGCAGGTGTCATGCACTACACCACCATTAGGTGGCTGCTCACATTCCTCCATAAAATAACACGGATTTATTTTTATACGTCTTTAGACTTAGGTCTTCATCTGGTATAAAGACAATTCACACCGAAACGTTTATTCGGTCTGTTATAACTTTATTACAGATTAACTGCAAACTTAGAAAAAAAAAATCGTACAGAAAACCAAGGAACTTTATGTCCAGTAGAAAATTCAATAAGTGCAAAATAGAAGGTGGTCAATGACTACGTTACACATCATAACAGAAATGCATCTCAGCTTACTCGTGGGATGCTCCGTAAATACAGACATATACACACCGCAGCGAGCGGCAGTCCCTTATTGCCAAAGTATGCCACGTTCACAGACACCTCCCTGCTCTACCGTCTAACAGCAATTCTCCAAAAATCTTTCCATCCTTCCCCGGTATTTTTATTTTCTGTATAGTACAAACAGCAGACCGGGGTGAGAATTTGGAAAAAATTTGAGATATCAGTCTGGCCCTGGAAAGGAATCCATTGGTCCCGGGTGCAGCCCACGGCCGTCCGCCTCATCAGGAGCTCATCTTCCTCATCAGCTCCTCGTCCTGCACCGACATATCTGTCAGCTTGCGGCCCAGCCGCTCGTGCAGCTCCATGTACTTGGCCACGCAGCGATCCAGACACACGGCTTCACCCTTGGACAAGTCAACCTCCTTGTAGTGGGGCGGCACACACTTCTTATGGCAGGCATTGATCATGCTGGGTAACAGTAATGTTGGTTAGATGTGGTCTGCTCCTGAAATGCTGCTTCACATACACATTATACAGTCTGACGTGCGAGTAGTTTGCAGGATCTAAACATCTTGAGCTACTTTCGTTATTCTTTGTTTTTAATTAAGACTTTTGTGTGTACTCCAAACGAACTGTCACTGTTCACTCAACATCTTCTGTACTCATTTTAACATTAGTTATCGCGGAAAAACGGAATCAAAATTACTTTAGTCCTCCATTGAAATTTAATAGGCTTTCGAGAGTAATCCCCAACTGCCACCACGCTTTACAACCGAATTAAAGATGAAGGAACATAGTACTGTAGTTAGTAAAGATGATCAGAAATCGTTTAATTTACCGGTTAAACATATCGGCCATCATTTCCACCTCGAGCTCGCCCGCTAGCTGATACGCCTTCATGGGATCCATAACTGAGAACCCGAGATGAGCAGTTACGCTTGAGAAAAAAACACTTGCGTCCCCAGAAGCTGAAGTACGACAAATCCTCCGGTCTTAAAGTTTCAAGTTCAAGAACCCCCTCGTCTAAGCAATACGTATAAATAGCGACACCTGGCGGTCAATCCTGTTTCTCCGTTTACAGCAAATGCGAAAGTTCCGAAAACTTTTTGCATACTTTCAAAATCAAACTCCGTGTCGGCTGACTGTAATTGTAGTTGTAATAGTGGATTATTCAAATGAACATAAGCAAAAATGTTTACACATATAATCCTGCACGAGGGAAAGTTTCAGCTGGTTGGTGGTTATTTTATCTTTCAAAGTAATACTTCATATGCATGAAAGATGTTGGAAAAAAGAGAGTAACTAACCACGACATGCTGGGTTTTAACTTATAGCAGGAGCCAGATGTAAGCCAGTCACTGGCTACAGTCCACAGTCTTACCATTGGTACATGAAACTACCCTGGCAGCATCATTACAACTGTATCCAAGGTAACTGAATACATCACCCATATATTCAAGAGAAAGCTGCTGTAGCCTGATCATATCCACTGAAAATCACTTCTACTAACGGGATGCTTGCAAATAAATATGCGGAATGCAACCCTTTTCCATCCTGCCCATTAAGCATTTGGTGCCCGCAAGTTATATTTTCTTACGTTAAAAGAAATTATGCTGCTTTTCCTAGAAAGTTATGGTGACTGACAAACCGTACTCACTGGGAGATCTGTTACCAATGGGCACAGGAGTGAGTGAGTACAGTTTAGCTGATCACATCTATCTCCTGGTCGTCCTCCGATGACTCTCTGGGACTGAGGTCGACCTGCAGGGTTCCCGGTAGCTGGTTCAGCAAAATGGCAGGGGGACTGGAGAAATCTATAATATCAATTTCTTCATCTTCAAGTACTGCTATCGGTTTTGTGAATGTGTACAGAATCTGATCTTCCCTTGGGTACTCATCCACTCCTCCTGAATCACAGCCATTCTCTCCATCTCTCATTTCAATCACTTCTATATCAACCTCCTCCTGTCCTTCCTCTTTTTGTTTACTTGTATCCGTCCCCTTTTTTGCATTTCTCTTTTCGAAACTACTTTCAATCACTTCATTAGGTTCCTCTTGTCCTTCCTCTATTTGTTTTGTGTCCATCCCATTTTCTGAGCTTTTTTCAGACCCACCCTCAATCACTTCTACACAGGATTTCTGATAAATCTTGAATGACTTCTCTTCTCCCTGTTCTGTAGTTTCTAGTCTATACTTCACTTTTCCCTTTCCTCCTGCTTCAGCCTCTTCTATTGTCTCCTCACATCTTACTTCCTTTTCCTTTATTTTTGTAGTTTGATTGATTCCTCCCATTTCAGTTCTTTCTATTTCAGAAACTCCAGTTAGTTTGTTGTTAGTCATCCCAGCTTCCATAGCATCTACCTCCCCTGCTACATTTTTGGTGTCAAGGCCATTGCCTGTTCCTACCGATTGCAAAATGTGATTGTGACAAGCTTTCATCAACCCTTTATTTTTATTAAGGCATTTTCTCTCACCAGTCTTCAACCTCTCTGTCTTTGTCAAACACGTACCAACTTTTTTAAATACTCGTCCAGGCTGAATTCCATTTGTATTCTTAAGTTCAGTTTTTCTTTCTCCTTCCCATAAGATTTTGTCATCATGTCCAACTTTGACTGTATTATCTACTGACCTTATATCTCCCAGCTCTTCTCCTACAACCATGTTACTCTCCCCCATTCCTCCCTTCCTGCCCAGAGTATCACACCCCTCCTTTGGTTCAGTGTGCAGACCCAAGTTCTGGTTTTCTGCTAAAACGACTGCCAATTCCCTTTGGCTTCTTGGTTCTTGACAATCAGATCTTACACTTTTGTTGGAACATGTCACCCCTGAGCCTTGCATAGGAGAAAGTTTCCATGACGGAAGCAGGCAGACATCTGACCTGCCCTTCCTCAAATGTCCCACCATAGCCCTATCTAGCGTTGTCTCCTTCGGACTCTCCTTTACTCTTTTACAGTCCCTCTCAGATGGGTTGACTTCTTCTACTGTCTTACATTTGCATTTGTCACCTGTTTTTTGGTATAATCTTCTTGAGTCCCCGGTGGCCTTATAGCACTCCCTTGTCTTATTGTCTATTTGGATTTTGGAAACATACTTAAGATGTCTATTGGGACTTTGCCTGGGAAGTCTTCTGACTGCAGAAAGACCCCTGACACCTTCAGATGATTTCACTGGCATCTTAGTTTCAGTGATTAGCAGTTTCTCTGTAATACTCAGAGGACTGAATATGTAATCATCTACTTTCGGTTTTTTGTGTCTCAAAACTTCACACTGCTTCTGTTTTTCCACCTTTCTCTTTACACAAGAATCTCTTCTTGTCTCAGTATTTATTTCTTTTTCTCTTTTTCCATATCTGTCCATTTCTCTATGCCACATATTCAAATTAGGCATGTCATTTGGTGCAGAAAGTTTAAAATCATTGGTCTGATGGAGGGATGTAAAAATCTGTGGAAGCAGTCTTGCCTGATGGCAGGCAAAAGCTGTCAAGCCTTGTTGTTCTTTTGGCCTGTGAAAGTCATTTACCATTAAAGGACATACATTAGGGGGTCTGCTAATGTTACCATCAGCACTCTGCCAATCACAGGATGACGTCCTCTTAAATGGCTCATCTAGCAATATGTTATTCCAGAATCCATGTGAAATACTCACATTACTTCTACACCAATTCAAAAGTGTTGCATCTCTGAGTTCGGATACTTCACTGTCCTTTTCTCGTTCTCTATCCTGGATAGCATCAATTCCTTCTCCAGAACTTTGGAAAAATTTCTCCACACATTGATTAGGGAATTCATTTTTAGATGATTGCATCAGGCATTCATAAATGCCAGCAAGGCCCTGTAAAGGCTCCCTGAGAATTGCATTGTGAAGTTGACTGTATGGGCCTGTTGTCCGAGATTGCTCTGGGGTTTCATGAGAAAAGCGCGAAGAATTAGGGTCTTGAAGCATCTTATAGTGTTCTTCAGCAATGAATACATTAAGATTTAATGTACTTTCTAAAGGACTCACCGCTGGGACCGTTGGCTCTTCAGGAACAGTTTTGTCCCCAGAAATTGCTCTTAAGGACAGAGAATGGGATGGAATCTGCATTGTATGGGCTTGCCTGAAAACCGGGGGTGCACAAGCCACCACATTGTGGAGCACTTTGTTAGTCTGCTTGACTGGCCCAGTAAAGTTGCAAATCTCGCTGCTTTGGCCTCTTGGGGTGCTGCAGTGGAGCCCCGTAGCAGGAACAGGTGTTGGCATGGATTGGAGATTCCCATCCTGTACTCTGTCTACAGTTATTTGTGAGCAGGCCAGAGTCAGGGCAAGGTGGGGTTCAGAGGTCCGAGCCAGAGAGCTGCAGGTCTGGGATGCAGACATGTCGTCAGTATTGTCCATGCAACAGACAAAAGGGAGAATGTGGGGGGGAGTGTGAAGGGCATCAGCTTGAAGGAAAGAAACAGAGGAGCGTTAATATATCAATGCAACATGAGCTCCACAGATCAACATGAACACCTACACATAAGACGGAGAACTTCATGTTCATTTTCATGAACACCAGATTTTATTCCCAAGTTCAGCAAATTTACGCCTCTTCTGTACTTACGACCGTACACAGACTTATAAGGACCAAAACTGATCTATGACTGCACCAACTGGTCTTTATAGGTTAAAAGTTCATACTTAAATTTGTCGATGCAAGTGATTTACCCAGACATTGAATGTTTGCAATAATACATTTTTACGGGAAAGAAAACACTCACCTGTTCCTATGCGGTGCTGGGGCCTTGGGCCCATCATCACACCTGAAATGGTGCCACCAGCAGAAGAGGCTCTCATGCTGACCTCTGGCATCCAGTGAGTGGGCAGACCTGCACTGTGAGGACTCCTGTTCCGTGGCTGGTGAGGTGGACACCTGCACGCATGCGCACTGTTAGACTTTTCAGGGAGAGAGGAGAGCACACCGAGTCCCACAATGGCATCCTCGGGGACACAGAGTGAAGATGCGTGCAGGCGGGATGGACTGGGATGTGGATGTTGTGCCTGCGGAGAGGGGAGATCAGGAGTGAAGGATGGGAGGAGAGCCACGTCAGGGGCATGCTGTGGGGGAGGGGGGCAATTAAAAAGATTCTAAATTTCAGCATTTTACAGGAAGCCACAAGCAGTGGTGGGCTCAGATAACCGAAACATTAGCTTTGATAACCCCTAATACACTAATTCTAAAGGTTTCTTAAACCAATAAACCACTAAAAATTTAGTGCTAATGACGACCACTAACTGTTATTCATGTATTATATGAATCTAGCTATGGTTTGGTTTAACATTCAGAGTGTTAAAATTTAACTTAACACTGACTTGTTTAACACTGAAGTCCCATCTGTCAGACTAGAGCGATTACCAGGGGATATTTAGGACTAAGGTAGTCTGAGCTAAATGTAAGTGAATGAAGATAAAGTCCATTTAAACTATGGTTCCTTAAATCCAAGAAGTTATCCAGCTAAGCAAGATATCCAGCTTCGCGATACAGGCCCCTGTTCTCCGCTTGGTTCAGGGTACCCCAGTTTTAATGGACTTTATCTTCGTTCACTCTAGCCCAGACTGCCGTATATCTGACAAGTCATTGACCAATCACGTCTTTTTACACGTGTTTACACGTAGTCAGACAACAGCGTGCCAGATAGACTATTACAGATATGCTCACAGGCAGGAACAAATATGTATGACTAATACTTACTAACATTTTTGACCATCAAACTTTATGAGCATTATCTGTGAAAAAATGTTAGCAGAACAAAATTTAACAGATGTTAATCGGTCTGTTAATGGTTTTCAAAGTTGAAATTGGAAATGCTAATCCACTAACAAAAAAAGTTAGCTTCACTAACTGGTGGTTAGCGGATTAGTGGAACCCAGCCTACCACTGCCCCCATGAGGTGATGTTTACTACTCAACCAGTAGATCATCCACTGACATCTGCAGAGGAATGGGACACAACCCAGCTAATTTAACACACCCACACTTACCCCCGCAGACCACCATGCTGAATGCATACATCTAACAACACTTCAACAGCAATTTATTATTGACTTAATGATGAAAATGTTTTCGTCTTCCAAAAATAAATTTCCAAATGATTTAGGCTACATGGTTATTCCACCACACCAAGTACTGTACTTTTGGTACTTTTACTTAACCATTGACTTCTAATCGAGTACCAGTACCAGAAGTTCCAGTACCGAAAGTGACAAACCATCTGGGGTACTTTGGTACTTTGGGGTGGGAGTTGAAACGCTTTCTTTGTCAATTGATTATGCAAATAGTCTGCCGCTAAAACACAAACTAAAAACCACTGCCTTGAAATCAGTTGCAAATTCAGAAAATGATGAACTAAGTATGTTTTATATATA
>JAODLC010000054.1:10003651-10019258 GCA_026781145.1 Hippopotamyrus pictus | reverse complement strand
AGACAAGCTGAACATAACAGGCAACAGGTGATTACGATCGGGATAGCACACGTGGGTAAGGAGGGGGCGTGACACACGCGGATCGTACGAGCCGGGCGTGACATCATCAGGAGATGCGCGTGAATGCAGCAACTAACGTTACACTTGATCTGACGGCAGCAGGTGGTCTGCCGCTATCTTAGCTTGCTAAGTTAAACTTTCGTTAAAATGCCTAAAACTAAACGGTCGAAAGTGTGGCTATATTTCACAAGAAAGGACGTTTTGTTGTTGTTTTTTGTATTTACTTATATATTCATATATACACTTTAAACTTTTAATATACTGTTCGGTTTTAAGCATTCAACTTTTGTTCAATAAAAATGTATTCTTGAGTCATCCACCATCATTTTGTGGCTTTTGTAAAGTATCGGTTCAGGCACCGGAACCGTTTTAAAAGTATCGATTTGGCACCGGTATCGAAAAAACCCCAAACGATACCCAACCCTAATCAGCACTCACTTGTATTCTGGGATAAGCCACTTTTTCCTTGCTTAAAAAGTGGTATCTATTAGGGAAAAGAGGCTCTATTGCATTGCATTTATTATGACATAGCAGAAACATAACGTTTTATTTACAGATGTAAATTTTAATCTTTGAGTAACATTTCTCCTATCACTGATTTATTGGGTTTTTAATTAGTCTTTTAAAACTACTATTCATGAATAACAGTCAATCTTCACCCACTTCATTCTGATACATCATGAAATCACATACATATATTACATTATATATTGCTTAAAATTGTAAGCAGAATGGAATAAAAATATGCATTAGCAATAAACATTTCTAAAACACCAAGGTCGTGCAACATAATCATTTTATCCTAGCTTTATAGTGCTTTGATGATAATGTTGGGGATAAATCACTTTTTCCAAAAACATAACACTGAATACTTGAAAGTAGTTCCACATAGTTAGTTCATCCATCCATCTTTAACCAGCATCACAAACTACTGATATTTGACAAAACTGGCCTCTAACAGAAAAGATTGTAATAGGAGTTAAATGGTGTAACCGATTACAGCATTTGACATTTCAAATTAAAATTAAATTTGACAGGCATTATCATGGATACCTATGTAACCACAAGGCCATGGCGTGAATGTTTCAAACCTAATTTTTAAAGTAAATACTCATTTTCAGAATTATGATGAATCGCCCATGTTTTCCTGGGGACATACCATCTCACATGCAAACTTAAGCACACCTAACCATACCCTAAAAATGTCAAACTATCTGATATTTTAAAGAGTGTTATTAGCCTTGACATACACCAATTAGGGCCAAATATTTTCTCAAAATTTATTAAAACCAGACACTTTAGACTAGGTCCACAAAAAAATTATGCATGCAAGTAATTTATGTTCATTTTCAAATTTTAACAGCTTTAAGTTGAACTAAACCATATGGACACTGAAATTAGCGTCACGTCATTGACCCATATACCCACAACAATACGATAGTGGTGAGATTGCGGTTAGAATTATTTCTTAGTTGATTTATTAAAAGGTTTAGTGAAACTGCAAAGCACCAAAACGTATCAGTTAAACCAAATGTTTACCTGAAATCGAAAACTTACTCTTATTTCATACCTTGTTTTTTTCACGTTTTACACAGCAGGTCCACCACTCACAGTCCCGCGCTAGCCAGAGTGCGCGTGCTTGCGCCGTGCCCATATCGTGCCCGCGCCGATTCAAATCCGGAGCCGGTTCAGTGACTTAAAGTGGCCATAAAATAAAAGCAACCCGCGCGCCCTTCCTCGTTATTCCCGCCAGTTCTGCCTTGATGGTCTCGAAGACATCGCTCACAAACGGTCTTCTGACTTGGCAGGAGTCAACACCATGGTAAATTCCGACGTACATTTCTATCAAAATACAATATTTACCACGGACATGGTACTTGAAAACGTAGTCTACATAGTTTTTTTCTCATTCAAAACATTTTTCCCCGAACACAGACGAGTCTTGCCACGCGCGAATGGGTTGACGATTCCTGTGTACGGACACTGGTTGTCGATCAGCTTGTTAACACCTTCCAGACAGTAATAAATGTACACAGTCAGTCATTGATGTGCAGAGACTTTTCGATGACTGATGTTCGACCGGGAGGGGGCAATCATCGGTGTTCGAATGGACACTCTGAACCTCAAGTGTTCAGGGACCCACAGCCCCCCACCGCGCACGTGACGTTTTTGTTCCTAATTTAATATGCAGGGACAATTTCATCCCCTACTGGTTAGATGAAAATGCAATTTGAACACACTGAGCTCATTAACATTAAATGATGTAGTAAAATTATATTTGAAAATGTGAATCGTGTTAGTCATCTCAATGTGTAATAATGTATTGTTCATGTATTTTTTTTTATTATTTATCATTAATCTGGATAAAGAAATCGGTAATCTGTGTTACGTCATGGCATTTTGTCAGAATGTGCGATAGTTTTAGCGGATTGGCTGGTTAACTGCCTGCGGCAGTCACCTTTTCAGTTATATGACTGTTTTAGTCATAGGTTTTAGGATTTGCATTTGGTTTGAGTATTGCACAGTTGAGGCACTGTGCATTACATTGCTATGTTGCATACATGTGTAGCTCATTTTAGAGTAACTCGTAATGAACGAGCGGTTGGACTCGCTCGCCTTACATCAATTTGGAGAAAAGCCTATTTGCCTATAGTAGGAGATATGCTCCAGACCAACTAAAATGTTCAAATTTAAATTCAATTTTAATGTATGATAAAATATACATTCATAATCCTCTTACCTGTATTTCAGTTTAATTTTTGTTAGAGATGGTAAGGAGCATGCACTGATTACAGTGCATTGCCATAGCCACCACACAACAAACCACCTCAGGGATGAGAACCTGAGTGCAGCCATGTAGCAGGTGTTACCTCAGCACCACACTAGTCCATTTTTCCAGTGGCTGGAGTGCCAATCCTGCCATCAACCCCCATGCTTTTCCCTATAATTCAGTGGACCTCTTTATAGGGCTCGATGTAGATTAACATCATACCCAGGACAAGGCAATTGCAGGTGAAGGGCATTGCTCAAGGGCCCAATGTAGTAGAATTACTCTGGGCATTCATGGGATTTGAACCAGCAACCTTCCAGTTGCTGGCACAGATCCCTAGCCTCAGAGCCACCACTCCACTGTTGTTACAGATTAATTGGAAAAGACACTGAAATTAGGAATACATTTCAAAAATAAATGTTTTATTCTTCCCATTACAATTCCTCCTCTTTGGCACTTGATGTTGCTAAAACTGTAGTTGAAGTGGCATCTCTCGACAACTCCCTGTACCCAGTGCTAGTGAACGTGAATTCCCAGTGCCAATGATTGCAAAGAACCAGTCACTGTTGTCTGAAAATATTTTATTTAAAAAAGTATTGCTAGTTACACCTTTCATTAAAAAAACAGAAACACATTTAAGGTTCAAGCAAAGAGACGATGATCCCAAGCTATAGAGAATTGACATTGACCAATGTTTTTTTAAAAAAAGGAATCTATTTTCTTCTTATAGAAATTAATGCTAAATGTACTTTAAATGCATATCAGTTTACTTACCACTCCCAAAATGGTTCCCAAATCATAATCCCAAAACATAATATAAAAGCACAATATGTTTAAATCGGAACAATGAAAAACACTTACTGTCTGTGTATGTGTTTAATACAGTGTTTCTCAACCCGGTCCTCAGGGACCCACAGACGGTCCACATTTTTGCTCCCTCCCAGCTCCCTGCCACACAGTCCACATTTTTGCCAAGTCCAAGGACCGGAGTGGGAAACAGCTTTGGCTGCCATCACGCTGACATCTTTAACCAGCTACTTTGGCTACGATGTAGAGTTGCAATGAAACGCTCATTTCTATAAAGTGACTTTTAAACCACAAGAGAAAGCAGTTATGTTTAGCAGGAGAGTGTAGGCAGTATGCAAACACACTGCAAGCCGGGGCATCAGCCCAGCTGTTCCATATAACATGACCTGCAGGGGGTGCTATTGATTAGCTCATTTATGTGATTATTCTGTTGGAATTCCTCTGCGTAATGACAAAATATTTACTCCCCAATAATAAAGTTCTCATCTTATTTACAGAAATTTGTGAGGATTACCAAGGAAGCAGACTAATAAAAGCTTTTAGTGGCTTTGTGCGCAGGCGCTACATGGTCCTGTTATAAACGGCCAGCTGTCTGGCTGCGCTGCCCCTCACACACCATACTGCAGGTACCGTACTGCAGGTACCATACCACAGGGGATTCGTCCCCAGCCTGCAGGCCATCACACAATAACTGTCAAAGCGCAGAAATCACACGCCGTCATACTAACCAAGTATGCCAGCCCTACATAAATAGATACATTATTAATCTAATCTGTACAGTATAAACCATTAAGCATCATCTATTAAGCATGATCCAAACACATTTTTTACTGAAAACTAATCCAATGTACATTTATAAATCAGGAGCTATTTTTCTTCTTTTGGAAAAAGCTGCTCGTTAAGACTAAAGGCGCAGTGGGATGTGAGCGGAAGGGAGGAATTTGGGGCTGGCGGGTGTGCATCCAGAAGGCTCAGCGCATAGGGATGGGATGGTCCCTCCTGTTCGTGCAGAGGGTCAGTCTGTGTGTGTGTGCTGATTTAGGACGCGAGAGAAAGAGACACCAAATGAGAACATGAAGTGAGGAACGGCTCGCTGAGTGCTGGCGCTCACATCACGGGCACGGCACCCCATGCAGGAACACACGTACCATGCAGGGTCATGCATGGGGGGGGGGCATGGTGGGGGCTAACCGTCATAGGAGTCAACCAGAGGCACGGGGCTTTTTGGGTCCTCTTGCAGCCCGCCCTGGGGACGGAGACAGAGCGGGGAGGGGCGCGGCCAGGAGGAGGAAAAATTACAGGAGTGGGTTAGCGAGAACAACCGGTGGACACTTCAGAAGGAGTGACCATTGCTCTCTGAGCCAAGTCACCCCTCAGCACGCCTCAAGGACGTAACCTGAAACCGAGGAAACCTCGTCTGATTCACGCAAACACTTGCTCTAGTTCTCACTGCCCTGGCTCAGCCCGGTCCAGTAATTTAAAGTTAAGTAGGCGGCGAGACTGTGTACGAATGAGGGCAGCACAGGGATTACGTACCTGCATGGCATCTTTGTCTAAAGTGTCCATGGAGTCCATGGTGTTCCTCCGTGCCCTGTCGTCTAGAGTTGAATAACCCTCTGCAATAGAGAAAACAGCTGTGCATACAGACGGAAGGGCTGGAGCCATCCTGATATACACAGGAGCAGCTAGTCATTTAACATCATGAGGGTACACACACTTTGGAGACAGGACAGGGCAGCAGGCCCCAGGACAGGAGCCATGTACACAGACATGTCAAGGAGGACATGGAGTAGACTTACCAGGACCCAAGTCATCCAGTGGAATCATGTCTGCATCTCTCTCCTGCCGCTCACCTGAAAGGCACATGGTGGTGAGATGTTAAAAGGACGAGGGCACACCTGGAGCAGGAAATGAGCAGCACAGGTCAGGGGTTGCTCAGGGAATGGTACTGTGCTTTGTCTGCATTGTGAGCGGACTCTTTTTTGGTAGCACCAATACTAGCGGCTTAGAGTCCACAGGGGGTGCCCTTCGTTGGCTACAGCTGCTGTCAGCAACACCCTATCAGAATGCTCACTCCTGTCGATGAGAGGGTGGGTGCTGTCGTCGTGGCCCCCATTGCTGCGCTTAGTGCCTGGAGGGTTGGGGTTCACCGTGAAGTCTGTCTTCTTCCAGCCATCCTTCTCTAGAGGGCGCCGTAGCTCCTTAAATCCCCACACAATCTGAAGAACCTGGCCTGCTCCACGCACCTCCCGCTCTGAACGGTTCCTACCACAGAGAGTCAGATCAGCACTTAAACTCCAGGGTAAGGCAGACAGGAGGATAGACAGGTAGGCAGATATACATACAGGCAGACCAATACAAACAGACAGGCAGGCAGATACAAACAGACACAAGTAGACAAACAGGCAGGCAGGCGAATAGATACAGACAGGCAGGCAGACAGAATACAGACAAAGAATCAAGCACAGAGAGACAGGCAGAGGCAGACAGACAGACACGCAGGCAGGTGAATAGATACAGGCAGGCAGACAGACAGACAGAATACAGACAAAGAGACAAGCACAGAGAGACAGGTAGACAGATAGATGGATATACACAGACAGGCAGAGGCAGACAGACACACAGGCAGGTAGGCAGATACAGACAGGTAGACAGACAGAGAGTCTCCAGTGCCAAATGAAGGAGAAGCAGCCATGGTCTCACCCGTCCTTATTGATGAGCACGAGCCTCTCGATGCCTTGAGCAGCACGCAGGCTCTTAGCTGCCTCCACACCAGAGCTCAGCACCTCAGCCAGCGTGCTAAGCACAGACACCACGGTGTCCTCTGACAGAGCCCGCGCAGGCTGCTGCTGCCCTCCAGCCGGCAGGTTTGCCACCAGGTTGGGCACAGCATGCTTCCCTGCGGCAGCGAGAAGCCTGTTCAGTCACAGGCCAAGGTGCAAAATCGAGCGTGACTACTCTACACCTGCACTTTAGCAGCCCACAGCCGGCATCTTGGATAGAGCAGCTCCGACTCTGTAGACGAGCCAAGCCCTGCCCCTTTCCCACCATGCTCTCCACTCACACACACACCTAACAGCTCCCTGTTCCTGGCATCCATGGAGAGATTCCTCATGGCCCCAGACATGGCCCTCACCACACGGTCACTGCCATGACTCAGCAGCTCTGTCATGATGGGCAGCCCCTTCTCTAGCCTCACCATGGCACGTATGTACCGCCCGTACTGTAAGGAAGATACAGTGACTGAACACTACTGTGCATTATCACTGTGCTCAGAGAGTGTTTATACAGTACAACATAGATACAGTGTCTGAACAATACAATACACTGTACTGATAGACAGGGTTAATACACCTCAGTATAGACAGAGTAACTGAACACTACTGAACATTAACACAATACTGAGAGGGTAATACAGTACAGTACAGATAATGGCTGAACACTACGGCACATTAACACTACTGAGAGCAACTACAGTACACAGTGAGGGAGCACACTGAGCCATCTCCATGGCAGACAGGGGGAAGCACTCACGGTCCAGCGGCCTGCACACAGGTTCTGCAGAGCCCCGGCCGCAGCCTCCAGCACCGCGGGATTTTTGCTCTCCTTCAACAGCGGGATGTAGAGCCGCACGACCTCTGGCTGGAACAGCAGCTCATAGCCTGCGGAGTGGGGCAGCTGGGGTCACTTTCCAAAGCCAGGAGACGGGATTACCAGCCAGAGATCAGCCACAGACCCATACCTTTGGCAGGGGTTGCTCTCTTGGGGAAGTCGATGACATCCTCAGCTGATTTCTCTGTATCCTTCCTGCCTGAGAGACGAGTCATACACATTAATACAGTTCCACCTATACGACGTTCAGTTAGCCGGCATCGCACAGACCTCAGTTGCCTCGTTTCCAACAACACAGGGCTGGAGCTGGTGCAATTTTAAAACACTCTTATTGTGTGATCCTTAAAATGGCAGAGGTAACATAGCGAGTAAGAATAAACTCATTTATACACACAGATGGGGGAGAAATATAGCCTTTAACGAGACAAAGGTAGATACAGGCAACAGAGAGAGCGCAACGGGTCATACTCAGAAAACTACGAGACTTTGGTCTCCTTAAAGGCTCATCCGTGTTTACTCAAAATAAATCCAAAAAATGGAATTCATAGGATCTTTTATGGCCAACAGGCAAGCAGAGAGACAGAGACACTTTATTGATCCTGAAGGACACTTAGGAAATTTCTCGCACTTCTGAAGTTACTAGCTTCGTGTTGATGGAAACGAGGGAAGCATGGAAATGATGTTTGGTCAGTCATGTCCAGTGGTGTCCAGTAATTAGTCCAGGTGTTAGCCAGTGTTCAGACAGCATGTCCCAAGCCACCCGGTCACAAAGGATGAGAAGAAAGGCTTACCTTTAGAAAACCACTCATCTAACTTGGGAAAAGTGCAGTGGGGGCAGTGCCGGATTTTCCCCACAAAGAATAGGAGAAAAGGAGACAGGAATTAAGCATAAGCAGCAGCCCAACCACCAAACCAGCAAATCAGCTGAAGAGTCCAAGTGAACAACACGGGCATACCAACCCCAAGCAGGGCCCAGAAGAATATCCAGGCAAACAGGGGCTTTAGGCCAGAGCACGGGCCAGGCGGTGAGTGCGATCCCACACGCCCGGACCCCATGTAGACCAAGCACTGACCTTTGCCCTTCCGGGAACCGAAACAGCTGGCCTTGTGGGAGGAGCCCGGGGCACTTCCCTGCTGCATCTGCGCCACCTCCAGGTAGCGCTCATGCCCAGGAATTTCACGGTGGACTTGGTAGGAGAGATTCCTCAGCAGGCACACACTGTTCTCTATGAGCTGGGGAGGGGTGGGGTGGGGGCATGTTACATGCTGTTCGCACCCCCCCCACACGCATACACACACAAGCTGAGACGCGGACACTCGACCCAACTAGACAATGAGGGGACAAGGATAAGAGAGGGGACAGAAACGGACGAACGGACAGACAGACATGAGTGTGACTACAGTGTAAGAACCTTGTTGTCCACATCTTTCCGGTCAATCTGGGATTGGACGATGTACATGAGCGCATCCACCAATCCAGTGCACTCTCTCAGCTTGCGTCTGGCCTCGCTGCGCTCTGAGCTCACGTTCCTGAGAGAGAGGGTGCCGTTGGTCAGAGGCGCTCCAGCTCCTGCTATTCCCTGGCTGCTGCCCTCTACTCGCCTCCTCCCTGTCTGGACTGCACTGTTTCCTCATGCCGAGACCTCCTCCCGACTCCCGCGGCGGCATTAATGCGTGTGCCCGTACCTCAGGCAGCCCACGGTGTTGGTGAGCGCCGTCTCCCACTCCAGGTGCCGCGGCTTGCAGTTCTCCTCTCTGCCACTGGCAGCAGCCTCACCCCCCCTCTCCCATCCGGAGTGGGGCACGAGCACCTCATCAGAGAGCGCGTGCAGGGCATGGTCCACAATCTCCATCTTCACAGAATCGTGGGAGGATAGGTTCCACAGGGTGCCTGAGTGGACACGGGTGACACCAGAGCCCGCCTTACGATGCAGAAGCAGTGAGCTACGCCTCTGTGCCCGAGGCCTGAACCCGTGAGGGTCGCAGTCAGGCCGCGATCAGAAATGTCGGTTAGGCAGTGGTTACCAGCAGCGATATCTGTTAGTCCGTGGTTACCGGTGATGGTGATTAGGGATGCAAAATTTTGGGAATTTCCCAGTTAATTCCCATATATTCCCACTAATTCCCATGCAAAGTTTCCAACTTGGAATATTTCCAAAATTCCCCAGCTAAACTTCCCATGGGATGGAAACTTTCCGCCCCTTTACAACCCTAATGGTGATGGAAACGGTGAGAGTATCTGTTAGGGCCATAGTTACCGCTGATGCTGTCTGTTATAGGGCCATACTCAATGTCAACAGGTAAACTTTGGTTACCGGTGATGGTTAGGCCATGGTTACTGTTTATCAATAACGGTCATGCAGTAGTTACCTGTGATGATGTCCGTGAGCTCCTGGTCTCTGATCTTCCTGAGCAGCCGCACCAAAGCCGGGACGCCGTCACAGTTCTTGATGGCGATCTTATTGTCAGAGTCGCGGCCGTAAGAAATATTCTTTAGCGCTCCAGCTGCAGAGTAGTGCACTTCCCTGTTAGGGCTGTCCAGCATGGAGACCAGGGCTGGAATCCCCTTCAGCCGCCGTGTGTCCGATTTCACCTGCAGGCCAATCACAGGGGCAGCATTGTGGTGAGCATCTCTGCCATCCTTTCGGCGGTTTCCGATTCACTACAGGAAGCTACGGTTCCCATATCTTCTGCCAGAGTGAAAATGACTCCACTGGGAGCGAAGGTCTGGGCTCCCTCAGCAGTGCCGGCTGTTACCTTGTCGTTCTTGAAGGTGAGGTGCTGCAGGTAGGCTGCGGCGTTGCTGCGCACTGGGTCCAGCCGGTAGTTGAGCATGGCAATGACTTCTGGCAGCTCTGGCTGCCTCCAGCTTGTGGGCGGGGCTTTGCGTAGGGTGCTGTCAAGAGACGCCATGCTGCCCCTCTCACCCTGGGCCAGCGGTGCTCCTGCGCCCCAGTAGTACATGTCCCCATCTAGAACCTCATAGCTCCTGAGAACAAACATGCATGAAAGTCACTCTCCACCTTATGGCTCAGCGCAGCCCAGAGAGCCGGTATCCATAGGATAGACAATTCTATGACAGTCCCCAAGTCTTCCACTCACCCAACCCTACGGGGGGCGCCCTTGCCCAGCCGGGGGGCAGTGCCGTAGTGGATGGGCGGCCCCATGCCATAATCAGGATCGTCGTAACCCAGGCTGCGCTGGTCATCCTCCAAGCCGTAGGGTTCGGCCACAAATCTCTGCATGCCCGACAGCTCCATAGCGCTGCCCACTCGTACCTGGGGCTGCGCCGCGTACGGGTCCAGCTGCTGCCGGCTCGGAACACGATAGGCCGGGTCCAACGTGCGGTACCCATCCATCGGCCTGGGGGAGGGGGGGCGAGGGGAATCGCAACTCTCAGCAATTTAACTTGCTGTCATTTTTTTGCATTTTCTCATTGACGAGCTTGGGCCTGTGGGCCAGTGCCTCACCTGTGGCGGGGGTCCATGTGCGACCCACGACTCAGGCTGGAGTAGGCCTCGGAGGCCGGGTTGTACTGGTAGTTGCGAGGCACGGTGGCGGTCGGGTATTCTCTGCCCGGGCCGCCCGCAGACCTGTACCCCCCGGGGTAGGGGCCCATCCCATCCAGGGACATGGCATCTGACAGCGAGGGGATGACTGTACGCGTGGTGGCCTTATTCACCATCCTGTTCACCTGAAATAGGTGAAGGAGCTCAGACCGGGAAGCGTATGGTCAGAAAAACACAGCGGGCCCATGAAGAAATGTGTGTTACCATGGGTTCAGTGCGGCGTGTGGTCCCGTTCTCATCAGTCTCCACGGACACGACTGGGATGCTCTGCTGAGGCCCTTCTGTCACGATGACAGCGTCCTCAACGGCGTGGCCAGGCTCAAACATCTTGTCCTACAGGGTGGCACACCTGTTGTTACAGGAAATTCCTAGCACCTGTGCGTGTGCACGCGCACTCACATCTTAGGGACCATTCATTCATTTCTATGGGGAAAAATCCTAATCCCTACAATGACAACCTTAGTCGAGAATATTCCCACAATGTAATGTAGGGCTGGGCGATATCATATCGATATTGCATCGCGCATATGCAATAAATCGCCAGGGCTTCAGATGACAGGCGCAACATTTGGCTATGCGCCAGCTTTTCGGTGCTATACGGACATTCATTTACGCCCACAATTTGTTAAGCAGTTTAGTAGTATAGCTAAAATATTAATGAGGCTTTGTATGACGTCCAAAAGTCATTATTAGTATAAATACGGCATATCTTTATGTTTAATAAATGTGTCAGACTTTGAACTGCAAAAGTACCACCACACCGCCGACGTCTTTTTACGTTGTTTATCCACAAGATCTCCTCTTTTAAAGGATGTTGTGGCTACTCTTATTTACCAGGACTTCAGTGCATATTGCGCTGAGGTATACAAACCGTAGTATAGCAAAACAGTATTATGTGGGGTGCTCCGCTAATCGAATTTAAGAAACATGAAGTTTATACAGATTACTAACTTTTGGGTATCACAAAATGCATCTCATTAATATTTACGCCATACTACTAATCCTCTTACAAAATTATGGGCGTAAATTAATGTCCGTATAGCACCAAAAAGCTGTCGTCCAGCCAAATGCTTCGTCTGTCACACACACAATTGCACACAAACGTGCACACATAGATAGACACACAGACAGACTCATATGCACATACAGACAGCCACACACACACACACACACACAGAGGCACAGCCCACCTGTCCTGTTGGTGCTTCTCTTTCGGTTTCAGCCCCACTATCCCAGCATCACCAGGCACGTGCTGTCAGACCAGCAGAGGAAAGATTGTAAGTTACACACTCAGAGCCCTTAATGCACCTGTCGATAGACAGACTGCATGCACATCACTGCTCAGGCGCAGTAAAACATCTAGCCACATGGAGTTAGATGTGAATGGGTTCTACCAAAGCCCAGCTCCCATGTTAGTTTATCACCAGCATGCCAGAAGCAGAACGATTAAGCTGTGAGGGACTTTCCTGACCACTGACGGCACCCACACGCGCCTGTAAACAAAGCCGCACTGCACGCATTCAGCACCGGTCTCCTGCACAGCTGAAGGACAAGCATGCGAGCACACAGCTTATCAGGTGACGTGTCAGCGGCTTCCTCACTGCGTGTGTCAGGGCCGGGGGGGCAGGACACAGAAAAATGCAGTGACAGTAAGCTGTCCTTTCATCCAGACAAATGACACAATCTCCCCCAAGGCCAGTGACAGGGACTCTGACCAACCCAAAAGATAAACGGTCTTCTCGCAAGAGAGGAATTCGCAGCAGTCCGCCAGCAGATTGAGAACAAAAAAAAAGTCTGTGCGAATGTGTGAGCGTGGGAGAAAAATGCATGCCTCACACACGCTCGTACAGGGCATTTGGCAGACTGGGGCGCCCGTGCTTTTAACAGCAATACTTTACATCCAGATCATGCTTGGATCCCGAGGTCAGCACCGACAGTGGTGTAGAAGAGGGCACTCTGGCCACAGGATGGCGCTCTTCTCTGGACTTCCTCAACACACCTTAAAATAGCCAAGATCCAGTGAGACTGTTTCCACAGCAGACAGCCTCATAAGCCTTAAAATGTGAAAATAGGACAAGCCCAAAAAGAGGCCTTTTTATTACCATGTTTGGCCTGTGCATGACTTCTGCTGGATGGGAGGGGCTTCTAGCAGGAGCACTTTTCTTCCCCGCCGTCTCCCCACCACGAATCCCCCGATTCCCCCCCAACACTTTTCCCCTCCCGCCTACATACCATCTACCTCCAAGCATGTCAGTTCTTGTCAGAAATACACAAAAGTTTTTCACTGCATTGCTGGGAATCTCCTGTTCCCCCCTGTCACACAATCAGCCAACAAACACACCCATAAGCAAGGGATATTTTCCCAGACAGACAGAGACAGACAGACCGACCAGCAGGCAGACAGGCAGGCTGGCAGGCAGCAGACAGACTGACAGACAGGCAAGCAGACAGACTAGTAGGCAGATAAGCAGCAGACAGACCGAAAGATAGACAGACAGACAGACAGACCGACCGACATATGGAGACAGACCAGCAGGCAGGTAGGCAGGCAGCAGACAGACCAACAGACAGACAAGCAGGAAGCAGACAGACCAACGAGCAGGCAGGCAGCAGACAGACAGACCGACCGACATGTCGACAGACAGACCAACAGGCAGGCAAACAGGCAGGTAGAGAGATGGACAGACAGACATCTTCGTAGCTAGCTCAGCCTTGCAGGGCATTTCACTGGCTGCCACGAGCCCTTTGCCTCATTAATAACTTAAGGGACTGAAGATAGTAGAGTGTAGGCAAAAGGAACTATACTGAATCTGAGTAGCTCACTGGCCGCACGACAGGCTGAACCAGCACAGGTACGGCAGCACCGCCGCAGCTTAAATGCCTGCTCCCGTCAGCGCTCTGACCTTCACTGACCCCATTCTAGGGAGCGGGGGGAGGAGAAAGGCTGCAGGTCACATGGTGTGGGGACCGCAGCAGGGAGCAAAGGTACCCAGGCGCACGCGCGCGGAGTCACGGAGTAAACCGCGGGAGGAGCTCAGCCTGGGGACGGCTTATCACCACTGCAGCCCGAGCGAAACGAGTAGCCACCCAAAGGTGAACACGCCTTCCCGAAAGACACGGGCCCCCCAGCCAGTAGCAGGAAACGGCATGAACACTCCCCGCGTATTTATCGGACTCTGATCTCACGCTCCGTATCTGCCGAGCACTCAAAGCACCCACATCCGCGTGACCAACCGTCAACTATGTGTGTGCGAGCTCAGGCACGCAGGGCCGGAGAGCGAGCTAAGAGGCAGGAGGGCTGAGAACGCACCCCCCCCCCCCCCGCCACAGCCGGGCAGGAGCTCATCCCTCTCCCCAGAGAAATTACGGGGAAAACGGACAGAGGAGGAAAGGGGCTGCAATCACACCCTGCCTTCCTGATGTTACAGAAAGAGGCCTCTGAAAACATTAAGGTGACACGTTTTAATCGGCAGGACATACAGCACATGCTGCAGGAACACAGAGGAAATCGCATACAGCACAAACCCAGATGGCTGCGTGGAGACTTATGCAAAGCCAGAGTGGAGCGGTAAACAGGAGTGCCGCTGGTACGGTACTGAATGGCACGGCTGCAGGCTGCGGGCGAATGATTAACCACAGAGGCCAGCAGCCTGGGCACAGCGAGCACAGAACTGGGGAGGGTGCAGAGTCAGCCAGCTGAGGACACACAGACGTACACAGAAAGGTGCTCACAAAAAGGCCGGCTGAACCAGTAGCTGCATGCCTGAGAGCGCTGCCCTTTGCTCTGGGATCTCCCTGCGTTTCCTGCTCTTGAATCTGGGCCGACAGCTCACGGGGCGCTGTGCCGTGTGCCGCGCTTTTAATGAAAAGGGAGAGCTACCTTTATAAAACAGTGGCTTTGGACTATGGACTTTAGGGGGGGCTTTACAATAACACGCAGAGCCAGACAACATATCACACTCAGAGAGCAGCCAGTAAGTCTTGTTTCAATACATCCGATCAGGAATACGGAAACAAAGCTCAACTTTTCAAATTTCTGTCATTAAACCAGAGGCTTGAGTTAAGCACATCACGAGAGGACGGCATTACTGAAACCCCCTTTCCAGTCCAGACGGGCGCCGTCGCCGCAGGTGGAAGACGCCAGCCAGTCGCTTAATGGCTGTGGAGCTCGCTCACACAGACAAGCTGAACATAGGCCTTCAGCTCCGAAAGAAAAGCTACATGCCACACCTCAGGGAAACATGAAAACAGAGTGAGCGCACGCTTTGTTATTAAAGGAGGGAGCAGTCACAGCACAGAGTGCCCCCCCCCCAACTGTCCCACCCTGAGACAGAAAGCCCTACAGCCCACAGGGTCATCCCCACAGAACCCACACCAGAACCATCAGGCCAATGGTGAAAGTGGACTAAATCATGTCAGAAACTCCCAGACTTACGATACAATCATACCACAAAAACTCATTAATACTGACATACGACAAGCTGCCAGGTTAGCGTTAGCAAGAAATCAAGGACTTGTGCAGTTCTCTGAATACTACTGAGACAGTAAGCGGGGGGACACCCCAGTACAAAAAACAGGAAGCGGACACAGAAGCGGAAGGTACCCCCCCCCCCCATCCCCCCTCCATGCAGGAGGTAGGAAGTGGAGGGGACCCCACTCCAGTTTACAAAACAGGAAGCAAAGGGGATCTCTCCACTTCTTCCCCCCGTGCAGGGAAAAGGAAGTGGAAAACACCCCCAGTGTAGAAAACAGGAAGCGGAAAACACACACACACACACCCCCCCCACCC
>JAODLC010000054.1:9986290-9998036 GCA_026781145.1 Hippopotamyrus pictus | reverse complement strand
GTGTGTGTGTGTGTGTGTGTGTGTGTATATATATATATATATATATATATATATATATATATATATATATATATATATATATATACACACATACACACACACTCACACACAAACATTTTTATGACATCAAAAAAGTTTTTTGAAAGAGTACTACAACTACACTTATTTAATATTCCTGAAGTACATACCTAATTGTATTTTAATAAGAGGAATGTCCCAAAATTTTAATTAGCATTTAGTGTATTAAACTTACATTAAAATGCAAATAAAATATAACTTAAATATGTTTGTGTCATGCCCTGTTCTGTACGATTCTCGTATGTGCCACGCCCCCTCATTACCTCGTGTTAATTCCTGATTGTCAACACCTGTGCCTTGTTCCGTTTGCTCTGTCTTGTGTATTTAGTCCACGTCTCGGTTAGTTTCCCCAGATCTGTCATACGTCAATTCCCGGTGTGCGTTCTCAGTCCTGTCTATCCAACCCTTAATAAACCCCGTTCTTCCCTATACCTGGCTGCTCTCGCCTCCCTTACCTGCTCGTTGCTCGCACCATATGACAGTTTGTTTGAATAACTTATTCCAAAATAGTGCATTTGGTACACAATAAAAGTTTAATTAAAATGTGGCATTAATAGCACACTTTTTTTTTCTTGTAAAGTGTATTTTTCTAAGTGCACATCAGTACAGTAGAAATAATTTATCCATGCCTGTTGGGGAATAAAGGATCTCACCTATCCTATCTTGCTCTCTATGAGACACACAGAGGCACATACAGGTGAGAGCAGATTGTGGGATCAAAGCGGACGATCAAAGTCATTGGGGCTAAGGGCCTTGCTAAGGGACCAAACGGTAGCATTAGTTTGCCAGCCATAGGATTGGAGCCGCACCCCTTTACACTTGACTTGATTTTCACACTATTCATTATTACAATGATGTAAATTACCATTTTTATATACTTATTTGCACTGTATCATTGCTGCTGTTGTGAGATGTTGCACACAAGTTTTTCACTCACCTTTATTATACCATATGTCAAGTGACAAGGCAAAGTAATTTTATTTGGTTTATATTGCATGAGTCACATCCAATACTTCACTGTGTAAGTGTACAGCGATTTTTATTACCATGTATAATTACCTACATTTTAAAATGATTGTCATAATATAGTTTTTTCTTATTATTAAAATAAAGCAGTACGTTGCAGTACTTCAACCGTACGTTGAAGGTTTATGAAGCTGAAGTCAGCGAGTCCTGGAGGTAATGCGTTGCGTTGTAGTAAACCACACAGTCCACGAGATGGGGATGTTGCTTTAATGGTCAAGTCAATGTGTCAGCAATGGGTGTTTTTCAATACCAAGAATTCAAAGATCATACTTTGTGGCGCTGTTTTCGAATTCAGGGAATGCATCCGTCTCATAAGGCTGCTTTCAAAGACCGAATGTATCAGGGGTGCAGCAAGGCTGTCACATTTTGAAGACTCCTTCAAATGCAGCCTAGAAATGCATTGTTCTTTTGCCAAGATTCTTTATGCAATCCTACACAGGCTACATAGATTGTGTCCTTCGAAGGATGCAGCCCCTGAATTTGGACACAGCCGTAGTCTTGATAACTTTTCTCCTAAGAATGAACTTGGGGCACAGTGAATAATGGAGTCTCATTTGGTGAGGATGCAACCGATGTATCCTTGATAACTGGGGCGGGGCAAGAGGGACATTCAGGGACGTTTACCATCCTCTCTACTTCTGTTCTTAGTATTGGAACTGGTCTACAGAAATGTGTTCTCCGGTGCAGCCTGATGTGGGTCTTGGTTGCATGCTCTCAGCCCTGCGTGTGGTACACCCTGTGTGCTTTCAGGCTCTGAGCCGTGAGGAGATGCTCGACGCGCTGTAGGCAAGCGTGCGGGCGTTCGCAGTGGTGTATGTTCCCATGAGCCTTCGGAGTACCAGCCAGACAGAAGCGCTTATTGCACCAGCTCTCCCCCCATGCATATCCACTCGTGCACTGCCGCTCCCTGCCGCCGTGGTTGGCGCGGCTACACGTGCGTGCTCTCAGGGTGTGTTTGGTGCCCGGGCGTGTCCACACGTGGCTCTGCTGCTTAGAGCTGTGGCTGGGGTGAGTGCAGACGTGGGCCTTGATGCCACTGCACGTGCTGCTGGAGGATCCATTTCTTCTGGAAGCTCTTGTCACTCATACTACTAATGTAGCTGGACAGACGTGGTGGCCTGGGCTGGAAGTCCAAGCTCCTCCATAGCTGTGGCAGTGACAGTAAAGTTTTCTATTCTTGTCTTGTCTATGTCAGGTAGTGTTTCTGGTCACTTTGGGATTGCGTAACATGATGTGACAAACGGTGAGGGCAGAATTGACCCGTGAGCAGCCGAGAGAACAGTCACAGGCCAGACTATTGCAGGCTACATATACAGTTGGCTTCAAAACAACAATGACCAATCACAAGGCTCAAAGACCCCAAAAGAATCTGTTGTCTTTATTTAGTTAAAACCATTTTCAGAGCCAATCTAACAGCTTCTGCCCTTCTTTTGTGATGTTCCAGTGTTAACTAGGTGTCCAGCACACATTGTCTTGTTTTGTTTGCTGACTACATTGTCCTTATGACCCCGGAGGCCACTAAACACTGTGGATCACCAGAGACTATCTCTGCCTGAGGAGAAACTAAGACTCTTCTCAGGTTTAAAGGTTTAAAAGTGATTGTTATTATTCAAAATGGTAAAAAGTGCCATGAGTGTTTGCTGTTGGAAAACCAACAGGAAAATCTGCTAGAGACTTCTACTTGAGCCAAATGCTAAAAGCAAACATTATCTTACAGAGACACTTATGACAAAGACCATTAGTTGAGTGACAGTGAGCACCACAGTCTACCCTGTACATGGCTTTATGCTTCTAGTCCTATGATGATTGTCTGTAATACAAAATTATATTTATTGCTAATAAGGATCAGTATACTTGTCAAAGACAGCTATTAATTAATTCCATCTGAATGCAATCGTTAGTGGTATAGGGCAGACATTTCGCTGTTTACAGTGCATGCTAGGGCAGCCACTTTCTGTCTCAAAGTGGGAGGAGCCTGGTCTGCATTCACGTCAGCGTGACATCATTCGGACAAACTCTGTGGACAAAGAGAGAAAAGAAGCAGGAAGGAGGACAAAGCGTCCAGCAGTGTGTCAAGGTCTCCTGACAATATTTACTCACTCACTGCTTCACTTACCGTAAATGTGACTGGCAGTATTTTTCTTCCGCCTGTCTAACCTCCCTCCTCGCCCCCTTTGTTAATCCCTCTTACCCTCGAAGTCAACCAAGCCGTCCCCATTGAGGTCCACGTCCCTCAGGATCTCGTCGATCTCCCTGTGGTTTAGATGCTCTCCCATCAGCTTCTTCATGGCTTCCCTCAGTTCGGTCAGGCTAATCTGTCCGTCACCATTGGAGTCAAACTGAGAGCGGGGCAAGCGTAGAAGGAGGAGGAATCAAAATGAGAGGGGCAGTGATGGAAGGACAGAGACACATAAAAACATTAGTTTGAGACAGAAAAAACACTGATTGACACTTGTAGCAATGGGTCCCCAAACTGAACCTTCTATAGTCCGCACCTCCCTGAAGGCGTCCCTCAGCTCCTTCACTCCGATCATGTCTGCAGTCTCTGCCAGCATCTTGGGCCCCATCAATTCCACAAAGTCCTCAAAATCCACTTTGCCACCACCTACAGGACAGGAGGTGTTCATACGCTCTTTAACTCAACACCTGGGACCTTCACCTAATGCTGACATCTAGCTTGAATAAACTGGGTTTAAAGTCACCACTACCAAAGTGCCAGGTGAGGGACTCACAGATCTGTTGGCTCAACTCGATGAGCTCCATCTCCGTTGGCATGTAGCCCATGGTCCTCATACACTCTCCCAGGTCTTTACAGCTGATAAATCCATCCCTGTCCTTGTCAAACTCCCTGAAGGCCTCCTTCAGCTCTGTGGCAAGGCAGAGACAGTATGTGGGCTTTCTGAGGATGTGAGGAGGAACACTAGGGGGCACTCATGCAGCATTTCTGACAGTCACTGAGCATAATGCACTAGTACTTGCAGTACCTTCGATTTCCTCTGGGCGCAGATCTCTGTCCTTCAGTGATTGAGGTTGCAGTGGGAGAGCAAGAGATTCATGCACATACAGGAATTTAGGAAGTTAGGCAGCTTTATAAACAGAAACAGGGAGGATTAGCATGAATATACAGACTCTGAGACAGACTGAGGTCACATTGAGGCTCAGGATTGCTGAGGGCACAGCTGACTATGATGGCTACATTCTGACAGCAGGTGGTGTTGTGGTTAACGCACTGGATAGCTTACTCAACAAGAAAAGCTTCATGTCCCTGCCACTCCATGATTAATCCATGTGTCCAGATGGGTGTGGTGTAAACTCATACAGTCAGGATTGGTGTGACGCGTTGTGTAGAGCTGCAGCACCCTGGCTGCGGTGCCTGGCAGAATCGGGCCACACACAGACACATACACACACAGGAGTACGGTGTCCTCCTCATGGTCATATCGATGCTGGGAACTGGTGCATGGGGGTCATATGACTCTGGTTATGTGACGACGAGGGAGGTGTATGGCAGCCCTGTCAGGGCAATGGACAACACTCACAAAATTCTAAGTCAAAACAAGATCTGCACTTCAACAGTTACATATTTAGTTTAAAAAGCGCAGTCAGTGTCTTTGAGAGTGCATACGTACGAGTTGAGCCTGGGCGAGTCCCTGTCTGAGGAAGATGCAGGCAGGACCCACTATGTGGTGCAGTATGGTGCAGTTGTGGACCAGCATGCTCAGTGGGTCATCAAACTCCTGTTCACTCCCTGAATCTGCTAGGGTGAGGTCCTCCCCATGCAGATGGGCCCCTGTCCAGGCCTGCAGTCCTCCCCTACCCTGAAGGAAGGCTGCAGCCAGAGGGGCTCCACTCCCATCCAAAGCGGCAGCCCCCTTTGAGGCCAAAACAGGTAGGTTAATACATGCCTACCTAGAGAAGCGCATGAGTTGATATGCATGCAGAGCAGCTCATATTGCAGACCCCCCACGTAAACAATGCTCATACTACAGACACCCTGTGTATATAACAGAGGTGGACATTTCAGGTCAGGTCAGGTTGGCGCACCCACCACACAGGAAAACTCCTCAGGATCCCATCCGGTGATCCCCCAGGCAGATACACGGTCTAGTTCCACCCTCCGGAAATGGCCCCTTACCCTGTTCCAGCCACTTGGGTCCTCAGCAATGAGGATCATGCGAGCTGGATCACCCTCAGGGAAACGCACCACATGGCTGTAGTGCCGTAATTGACGTTCCCTCACACTGCAGGTAATGTGCCTCATTCGGGACTCCTCTAGCAACCGCTCATTCGACACAAAGTCAAATCAGTGGTACCCAATGATTCTCCAAAGGAGTCCAATCTTCGTCTCAGCTCACTGGATAGCGTCCATGTCTCACAGCCATACAGCAAGACAGGAAGCACCAGGACTCTCTTGACTTGGACCGTTGTCCTCTTGCAAAGATATCAGGAGTGCCACACACCCCTTTCCAGCGACCTCATGACCCCCATGCTCTTCCAATCTGTCTGCTGACTTCATAGGAAGAATCACCAGAGACATTAATGTCGCTGCCGATGTTAGTAAATCTCTTGACAAGGTTGACATTCTCCCCACAGACAGATACACTTCTGATGGCTGTGCCCAAGAAGTCATTAAATGCCTGGATCTTGGTCTTTATCCAGGACACCTGCAATCCCAGATACTCAGACTCCTTGCTTAGTCTCTTGAGAGTCCCAATCAGAGCAGTAAATCTTTCTTCACCAGTGGATGCCCCACAATAATATACAGGGTGCCCTGCGAGATGAAACACCTCCTTCTGGGAACACTGGCAACACCAACACAGCCATCGGCAACCTTCAGGGTCTTATCACAGAAGGTCTCCCACATCACATTAGAGTCAGCAGTCTCACCCAAGTCTGCAAGTTCCTCACAAAGACTGCGCGCAAACTCATCAGAAACAGCTTGATCTTGGAGTCTAGCCAAGTCAAGCCTCATTCTCCTAGTAGATGGTAGCCTAGTGGATCTAAGCTGAATCTTCAGAGTAGCAATAACAAGTCTGTGGTCATAATTCACAAACTGGGCACTTCTATAGATCCAGCAGTTCTGCAGGAGCCTCCAGTGTCTGCCCATGAGTATGTGATTGATCTCCTACGCTGCACCACCAGTATTGGAGTACCAAGTCCAACGATGCAGCTCAGGGCGTTGGAACCAGTATCAAGCGACCCGCAGCCCCTGACATTTACCCAAGGTCAAGGAACATGGAGCCATTTTCACCACAGTCTCCACATCCATGGGGACCAGCATAATCCTCATAGCCAGCCCTGTCAGTGCCAGTGGTCACATTGAAGTCACCCTTCAACCACCGAGTGAAGTTGCGAGAAAAATGTCTCCCTCAAGAAGACATCACTCACCGCAGACCATACACTGAGACAACAGACAAGACACCCAAGGAGTGCCTTAGCCTGAGTCTCATAATACTCTCATTGAAAGGAGTGATATCAGACACCATTGGAAGGAGCCAATCTGCTACAGTAACAGCTACTCGCTGAGTGTGGCAGACAATCAGACCGACCAGATCAAAAGTAGGTATACCCACCTACAGAGATCTGACCTCTCCCCGGGCTGCATACCTCAGAGAGTGCTGCCACCGAAATACAGAGTTTACTAAACTCCCCCAACGGCAGAGCAAGATGTTCCATGTGCCTACCCGGATGGGTGACCCCAAACTGGGACCCGAGTGCCGCCATACAGCAGGCGATGCCTCAGCACCACACCACCCAATCCCCAACAAGCTTGACCCTATTGGCTGTCCGACGGTTTCGACTTGTCCAGGGATGTGGCTCCTGAAGGCTTTCCCCCATCCCCTTCATGGTGTGTGCAGCCTTTCTGCGGGCGGCTGCAGCAGAGCTACTCCCGCACAGAGCAGAAGAGTATCTAGCTTGTTCAAATCAAGCAATTGTGAGTTGTTTTTCGGTGGCTGGAGTGCCAATCCTGCCACCAACCCCCCAAAAATTGTTTCCCTGCAAATTGGAGGACTGCTTGCAGGGCCAGATGCAGTTTAATATCATACCCAGGACAGTTGAGAACTCTGTGACTGTGACTCACAACTCAACTGGTTGGTTGAAACAAAATCCTGGTTTGGATTTTTACTTTCTGGACCTTAAATGTCCACCTCTGGTAAATACCCCTCATACTGCAGACCCTCTATGTAAATATGCCTTATACTGCAGAACCCCCAGTGTAAAGCTCTTGAGGCAGATTCGTCAGCCGGTTCCTGTCAGATGTACCATGGCTGAAGCTCATTTTGGCAATGGTGATAATCCAGACGGACAGGGATAAAGTTATTCCTGCATTTGGTAGCAGTGCCCCCACAGTGTGAGGCTGGTGATGCGGATTCAAGCAGCTGACAGCTGTTGGTCATGTCTGCCTGCCTCTCTGAACAGCTGATTTGTAGTGCATAAAGCTTGCCTGCCATCATGTGGTTTGTGTCTGCATGTGGTCAGGTCATCTCTTTTCGATGTTTCTGATGCTAACTGCTCACCCAGTCTAATTATTCTCTTTCTTTTGTTTTGCATGGACGGACCACAAATGCCCTCTGTGTTGAGCGATACTCTCTCACTGACTCCTAACAGGAGTTAATTCCCCTGACCTTGGTAATTCAGATTTCTCTTATTTGTGTGAGGATCTCTTCTGTCAGGACTGGTTTGTATCAGGTTCTGGCTTAGGGTGAGATATAAGTTAAGTAAAGCGCCAAAGGAAGAACTCAACACAGTGACTTCAAAATTGTCATGCCCACACAGGCACATGGACACCAGAAACAGCAGCAGGCATCTGTTGTGCTCTATGGACAAGTGAACCTCTACACTCACATGACGAGGAACGGCTGCCGTGGGACCTGCTGCCTTCTCTGCTGCCACCAGAATGTCAATCTTACCTTCTTTGGTTTGCTCCTCTTTGTTGGTTTTGTTATATTTCCCATCCTCCTCTGGCTTCTGTCTTTATCTCTCCCTGTCTCCCTCACTCCCTTCCTCTTCTTGTTGTCCAGTCTTTCTGTCCACTCCTGTTACATAAACTTGGCGGTGTTAGAATTTGCTGTAAATGTGACCATTTCTGCCCATCCAGGAAATGGCAGATGAGATGACAGGTGAGATACAGCAGGTGATACCAATGACTGCAGCAGATCTTCAGGTCTTCAAAATGACAGCATTGATGCCTGATATCATGTTTTCCGGATATCAAGTGCAGCTGTAGAAAGTTTCTAAATTGGACTGTAATAGTAAGTTTAATGATGCCCTGTGCATCTGTCGGCTCTGTAGATTCTTGTTTGGTCTCTTTCACAATCACTCCATCCATCCCTCTTTAATCCCTCCCTCACTTTTACAGTGCAAATGACCAGCAATAGAAGAGAGAGAGAAATAGAGTGACAGCGGATTTGGGAGGAGAAACACTAAAAAGCCCTTTAATCCCTGGAATTTCAGATTAAAGAACAGGGAGAAAGTTGGACTGCAAGACTGTGACAGTGAGCTGTACACATCCTGTCTATCAGCCCGCATCAGTGAGCTGGACACATCCTGTCTGTCAGCCTGTATCAGTGAGCTGGACACATCATGTCTGTCAGCCTATATCAATGAGCTGTACACATCCAGTCTGTCAGACTGTCACAGTGAGCTGTAAACATCCTATATGTAAGACTGTCATAGAGAGCTGTACACATCCTGTCTATCAGCCTGTATCAGTGAGCTCTACACATCCGGTCTGTCAGACTGTCACAGTGAGCTGTACACATCCTGTCTGTCAGACTGTTAAGGTGAACCAGTCAGCCATGTATAGTACCAGCCATCCTGCCCAACAGCATTTGAGGTGATATAATAATTGAAACACAAAGCTCTATTTTATATGAGAGGTGAATGAATCCAAAATAAATACTGGGGGGTACACATCCCACTCCCCTATGCCCTGTGGTTCCTACGTGCTTGCCCCTGCCCAACTTGCTGATTTCCCTTGTGTAGTCTTTCATAATGCTCCGCCAGCAGATGATAGCATAGTTATGCTATGGAACATTCCCAGTGGTTTGCTGCACCCATTAAAAGATAGCCACACTGTGTTACACTGGTTAGATTGCACTGATAGTGGTGTGTGCTGCAGTACCTGCAAATGACCACAAGATGACAGCCTGACACTGTCCAGTTGTACTTGGACACTTCTGTAAATGCTTAATTAGATACGCAGATAGAAGCCTTTCAAAAGTGCTCAGTTGGAGAAGATTACTTCATAAAGGTAGCATAATGACACAAGCGTCTGCAGATCAATCAATTTCAATCAATTTATTTTTATATAGTGCTTTTTCACAACATTACATTGTCTCAAACCGCTTTACATTATCCCTGCTGGAAGCTCAAAGTCGACAGTGAGCAAGCCTGAAGCGACAGTGACAAGAAAAAACTCCCTAGATGGAAGACACCTTGGGAGGAACCAGACTCAAAGAGGAAGCCCAACCACCAGGGGAAGGGGAATAGAGCTGTGTCACTCCAACACACCTGTCTGTGTCTCTCCCTCAAAGCCCTATTGGCCTGCCTGTTTATGTCTTTCCCTCAGAGCCCTATCAGCCAGTCTGTCTGTGTCTCTCCCTCAGAGCCCTATCAGCCAGCCTGTCTGTGTCTCTCCCTCAGAGCCCTATCAGCCAGCCTGTCTGTGTCTCTCCCTCAGAGCCCTATCAGCCAGCCTGTCTGTGTTTCTCCCTCAGAGCTCAATCGGTGGGCCTGTCTGTGTCCCTCCCTCAGAGGGCTGTTGGTCAGCCGGACTGTATCGCTCCGTTAGAGTCCTATCGGTCGGTCTGTCTGTGTCTCTACCTCACAGCCCTATCAATGGGTCTGTCTGTAATGGATTAACCTAGTCAGAGTATAGTGACTGCAGAATTGTCAAACAGACAGGACACTTAATACCCTTTTAATCGTTTT
Source organism: Hippopotamyrus pictus (assembly GCA_026781145.1). Lineage (NCBI taxonomy): Eukaryota > Metazoa > Chordata > Actinopteri > Osteoglossiformes > Mormyridae > Hippopotamyrus > Hippopotamyrus pictus. The sequence continues at coordinate 9,987,998 of JAODLC010000054.1, read as the reverse complement.
CATTGGGCCTCTTTGGCTTGGTGAAAAGCCAGGAGCTACACTCCAGTGACATTTCTGCTAACATCATTTAGTAAATGTGAGGTATTCAGTTACATGTAATTTATTTTATCCAAATCGATGTAGATTTTTTTTTTGTTCTTTTTAGGAGGAAGCAGGATCAGATGACCCCAGGAGTATTCATTCACTCACCACTCTGCTGTTACAGCCATTTCAGCCTCTGGTTCAGACTGCAGTGCTTTAAACACCACACCCCTGCTGTTTTCCTCATGACAGCATAGCACTCAGGTACAGAATGCAGTACACTAACCACCAAGCCACACCCTTACACACCTACCTGACCGAATACAGAGGCGATGATGTGCCTGAATCGCCTCTTCTCCTTGTCATCGTCTCCCTTAGGGGCAGAGGACAGGCTCTGGGTTTTGCTGCGGGGACGTCTCTTGTTGCCTCCACCTCTGCCTTCAACACTCATGCTGGAACAGCTGCTCCATCTTCGTTGTTGCTCGTTCTTGCGCTTCATAAATGGCTAAGAAGTTGAGAGAGTCTCACTGACATGCTAACTGACCTAACATCACATGGCAACTGACATGCCATCACATGCTAACTTATATGCCATCACATGCTAACTTATATGCCATCACATACTAACTTATATGTCATCACATGCCAACTGATGTAACATCACATGCTAATTTACATGCAATCACATGCTAACAGACATGCAATCATATGCTAACTGACATGCCATCATATGCTAACAGACATGCAATCACATGCTAACTGACATGCCATCACATGCTAACTGGCTTGCTACCTTACTCAATGCCAAACTCACACATGGACCCCTGCATATCAGTTGGCGATAGACACAAGCTCACTCACACTCACAGAAGTAAAGCTGAAGATTCTCAGGTGCTGTGCTAACAGAGACCCAACCACCTCCTTTTCATTCACCATAAAGACAGTGACTTATGCAAAAGCTCGCCCGTTAACTGCTGATCTGAACAGGTAGATATGGCCGGTTTACACACACCATCTCACCTGTTTAACTGCCTTGTTTGAATCCTGTGGTCTGTCCATCCCGTTCACAGCCAGTTCTGCTAGAGCATCTGTCCACGTCAGGCACATACACGCTGTCCTTTCCCTCTCCCTCTCCCCCCCTCAGCTGCTCTCCCTCCCACGCTCAGTCTCTTCTTCCTCTCTGGCCAGTAAAAGATGCTAATTCCATAACCACGCAAAAGCGATGTACTGAAAGAATGTTTACATATAAAGAAGTGAAATGTTAAATGAATGAAAACAGAAAACGGGACAGATGGATTAGCTGTGTATACTCTATGTGTGCTTCCTACATATAATAAGTCAACTATGAGTGACAAACACCAGAGAGGTGCCTGACAAAAGCTGTCCGCACACTAAGAGTGCTGGAATATTCTTCACCTCCTCCTTCTTAATAAGGAGGTAGTGGGCAGGGATCCTCTGACTGGGTCACTGGGAGTTTGTTGGATCACAGTGAATTTCACCCAATGTATCATTCACTTCTTAGGCCCTCTGTGCTGCTCATCACTATCACACTCCTCATCTCCACCGCACTCCTCACTGCACACCTGGCTCCTTATTGTCCGCCCACAATGCTCCTCATCTCCACCGCACTCCTCACTGCACACCTGGCTCCTTATTGTCCGCCCACAATGCTCCTCATCTCCACCGC
>JAODLC010000054.1:9956931-9967011 GCA_026781145.1 Hippopotamyrus pictus | reverse complement strand
ACAAAACCTGGTATTTCAACAGGGGGTGAATATTTTGCAAGGCACTGTCGGTGTATAATTTCCAAAGTCACTAAGTTCAAGATTTGGTTTCTTTGGAACCTCCTGGTCTAATAACAGCTATTTTAAAAGGTTTTGCAACATATCCAAGCCTAAGAGATGAGTTTAACAGGGTTAAACTTGTTGAATGAGACTTGATTAGGAAACACAGAAGGACATGCTGGTCAAGTAGACTGGATGGTCAGAGGCATGTAAAGGGTGTGATGAGTCTGCTGGGAGTGACACATTTTTATCTGAGGATAAAGTGCATTTCATTGAGGTTAGCAATATAAAGTATTTTGTTACGAACCACCCTCTATTTTCCAGTCATTGTATTTCCGGGACTCTGGGGAATGCATATGCTTTTGGGACCAGTTTACCACTGCCACAGACACCCTGCTTGTTAAGATGATAACTAAAAATCATTAACTGGACCTTTTTCAAACACTTCAATCAGAGGCATTTTATGAGTGAGGCACTAGAAGTAACAACATTATGAGACAGAAGCAGTACTGCATAGTGGCAGCAAAGGGAAGGGTGAAAGCAGACGACATTTGAGCCTGTGAATGTGATAAATCAAAGTATTTGATGGGTCTTAAACTGGAAGTGCTCGAATTCTGACAGGTCACCCAAAAAAGGAGGCAGCACCACATAGTGATAGAAAAAAGGGCCATTTCAAACATTTGATCCCATTACCACCATAACTCAAAAAGTATTTGACAGATTGTTCACAACCTTTGCAAACATGTTACATGGGTGAAGATTTTGTATGTACATTTATTTATTATACATATTGTACAGTTTATCTTTTATTTTTTCCCCTACCCTGTTTGTTTTCAATTGAGTTGTACAGATTATAGCTCACATTAAAGGTGGTAAAAGTTTTGAAATGGTTTAACGTGGTCTCAGTTTTTTACACCACAAAAACCTGGTATTTCAACACAGGGTGAATACTTTTGCAAGGCCCAGTAGTGTGCATAGCATTACACCAAGACTAGTTTTTTCAGAGGTACCAGAATTACCACACCTCTAATGATGGTAAGTATAGCAGAATGATAACTGCTGTCTTCTGCATAGTATAACTAGTGTGGAGAGACTTGGGGTGAGATTTAGGGTTGTATAATTTATGTTTCAAATAATAGTCAGTTGTACTACTTGTCCAATACAGCTTATGTGAAACTCATAAGAAAAGGCAAGTAGGACAAACCGATCTTATCCTCAAAACTCTTTGACAGACATTCAGATCCTTTTAAATATTTGTGCTTTCAGTATGCAGGCATCATGCACTTCATGATAGGTCACTGCTCATATTTGCTGGAGGTCTAATATTTATGGTATGCATATCCTCATTGTACAGTTAATCACACATTGTATAATAATGACCATACATACATGTCTTAGTGATAAAGATCATGGTGATTGAAAGGTATAATGGAATGCTTCTTTTTGCATTTTCTGATGTGTCCTTTTGAGGCACACAGAGATGCAGCTGTGAGTGAGGCTTGGGGTCTCGGAAGATATTCAGTCTTTTATCTGGCAACCCTGGAGGAGTACTGTCCATACCAGCTATTTTCAGGTCTCTCTAGGTTCTGGGTGCTTGCTGGTATCTGCATAGCTCAGAATTTTGCGTTCATACGCTTCACCAACTGCTGCCTCCCATGGCACAGTTAATTCCACGATGAACAAAAACGTCTGCAATGTTGACCACAAGATCAGGACAGGCCTAAGACTGATTGTGATCATTTTTGGTGGAAAAATGGGCTTCTCAGTTACTGTACAGTAGATCAATCTGCATCATCCATCCTAGGTGGTGTACAGGAGGATTGATTCCATTCTAGAGGATATTCTGCTTTTATGAAGGGGATGGTGTTTACAACTCTGGTGTTCGGAGGAGGGAGAGCATTGGTGGTAGATTTCCTTTCATCCAGAGTAATTGCCAGCTGTTGTAGACACTGGTTATGCCTCCATGTGTAGCAGCCTTGGGACAAACTGGTTTTGCAACTGAGAAGGATTGGAGCAGGATTGAGACTTAGCGTAAATTGTCTTAGCAGCATGCCTTGAGTAAAATCTACCCACGTTTCGTAGTATGGGTTAATTGCGAAGTTATACCACACGTCATCAACTTACTTGCCAAGTTATCCTGATGAGCCAGTAACCCCGCTTCGTAGTACAGGCCACAGGTGTAGTGGCCTTGGGTCAAACTGGTTTTGCAGCTGGTTTAGGTATGCCTTAACATTGCTGGGGGTTGGCAGATGTTCTCCAATCCATTGATGTAGGTCCATAGGTATGGGAAGAACATTATAGGTGGCTCTGATAATTAAGCTGATTCAGCTTCCTTCCATCTCCCACAGATCCTTCCAGATGAGTTTCCGATGCTCCACATTTGCCCAATTAGTCCATTGGCCCTGTTTGGACCGTGAGACTGCCCTCGCACGTCTCTCTGCCTTCTTGCTGCTGGACTTCAGCAACTGACAACTTTCTTCTCTGGGTAGATGTTGTCATATGTCTTCTGAGTTGACTTGACCCTAGCCCAAAACCCCCTCTTCCATGTTGCACTTGTCCCACAATGTCCCCACACATGAGAGCAGATTTTGCTAGCTGTACAGTGTCAGACGGGATCCACTTCCTCCCAGTTGCCTGTCTAGGAGCAGCTACCTGTATTGTTGCATCACGAGTCTCTGTCAAAGTCATGTCCAGCCTTACTTTGATACATTTATACTTCTCTGTGAGGCTTGAGACGGGCCGTTCCAGATCACCATATCCATACAATCCGATGTTGCTTAGGCATTGCAGGAGACCTATAGCCACTTCTTGATGAATAAACTGACTGTCCGCCCCAGCTTTTCGATTTTGGAGATGGGGATTTCGTAGACTGTTAGCGGTCACATCAGACAGGGGAGTGATCTGAACTGCTGGCACCACAGTGTCGACTTGCCAGGAAGCAAGGTCTTCACTATACTAGCAAGGTCTTCACTATACTAGCAAGGCCTTTCATGGTTTCTTCCCTTAGTTGATCAGTCTGATCTGAGTCATTAATTACAGTATACCATCGCCCTAGACTCTTGACTGGCATATCTGACACCATTGGAATGGGTGTCTCGTGGATGTGGAATCTCTGGTCCATGAAATAGATCTGGGATACAAAATAAACAATGAGAATTAAAGACAAACAAGGAAGGGCATAAAAGTTCTGTGTAAGAGCAATTTAGTAAAATCATTAATCACGAGTGATGTGCTGGGTGTGTAATATGTGACAGCTGTTATTAGCTTTTAAAGTATTTGGGCTGGTTTCCAGAACAAGGATTAATGCTAGTCTTGGACTAAATTGCCGTTTCAATGGAGATTCACCATTGTAACTCAAAGCTAGTCTAGGCTTAGGCTTAATCCTAAGGCTTTGGCCATTTGTGTTCGAGAAGCTGCAGTGAAATTCAGAATTTTAGTTTGAAGGAATTGTCAGCCTGTGTTCATGCTATTGTCGAAATACATGTTGCCATTTTCATTTTGCCAAAAAAGAACTTTTACTTTCAGTAAATGTTGATAAACCAGTCAACTTAAGTGTAGTAGGTTACCGTATTATTTACATTTGCACATATCCCACTGAGAAATATGGTAAAGTGTGATTGAGTGCAGGTCTCTAATGGGTAGTTACCTGAGCAGGATTTAAATTGAGCCAGGAGTAGACTTTAATCTAGAATACTTAATAATATCTTAAAAATGACCATTTTATAGGGGCAGCACAGGTCTCCTCTGCTGGCCACCCAATATCTCCAGTCAATCACACCTGTCCCTCATGTAGCCCTCATTGGTGGTAATTACAACTCTCATCTGTGATTGGTTATCTCTAGTCCATTGTGATATCTTACACCTGTCTGTTCTTAGTCCTCAGTGTATATATGTGTCCTTCTGTCCTGTGCTCCCCAGTCTGGTCATTGTGTTCCAGTTCATGTACTTATAAGGACCCACTGTAACACCACAGTATGTAATAACTGGACAGAATTTTCACTTCATTATGTACTTTAAGGACTCCTGTGTTTTGTAATGATCTGCCGCATTTTGTAATAAACAATTTATTAGAAAATTCAGCAGATTATTATAAAATGTGATTGATTGGTCAGGGAAAAAAATCATCTGTCTTTTAAGCATTTTACGGTAGTTGGCATCAGCCGATTAATTGGACTACATGGCCAATATAGTGACGGCTCCACATGGCTGCGCAGGGCTGCATGATTGATGCGCAGCATACAGAGCACTCACTGCATCAGTGTTGCAGTGTGGTATGACAGCACCTACAGTAGCGAACCTGCAGGACACGCAAAGATAGTTAAGAGTACTAAATTCCTACCACCTACATGACTTTTGAATAACAAAGCTGGAATGATCTCAAGTCTTAAACATATTGTTTTATTACTTTTGTCAAAAATTGAATCATGAAATGCCAAAGATAGTACTGAGGATAATTACTGTTATTGTTATTTTCTTTTACTTGTAAAATGCTACATGCCTTTAATTAAAGTGTGATTAATATTTTGAGTTATTATTAGTAATAATGGAGTTATTATTTTTTGTAAATTATTGTTTTTGTATATTATTAATGTGAAATAAATATTTAAGCTTCAGCAGTTCTGTTACTCATCTGTTACAGTTCATAACAAGGGTTTTGCTTCTTGAGCACTGTTGGGTGTTCTTTATAGGTTTTTGGCTGCTTATTACGAAAATCACAAATTTGCCCATCATGTACCGTTTCATCGGTACGTGATGAAATCTCCAGTTTTGTCATGTACTTTTCTTATATTTGAGTCCAGAAATGTTTATTTCTGTAAGAGACGTATCAACAATGTTTTGTACAGTCTGGGCATGTCCAGGCATGGAATCAGGCCAGGTTGGAAGTTGTCCTGTGCAAGTTTGCAGCAGGCTATAAAAGCGACTTGCATACGCAAATGCTGCTGATTTGGTTAATATAGTATGTATCGTTTCGGAATATAGCAATGCCTCAGTAGCAATGTAACAAGTTAGCTAGACGCTATAGACGTTTGCAGGATGATTGGCGTCGGTTGATATGTCTCGTCAATGTCGTAACAGCTGCAATACATTCTGGGATATTTGTGGCGAATACACGCTTGGGCCTCAGAGACCCTCAATGACTGCTCTTGTGAAGAAAGCATATCATCTAAACTTCAGCTGTAATATCGGGGTAACACTTTATAATACTGTTCCGTAGTTAACAGGTAAATATAGAATATTGACCAGCAATACTCAATAGTTCCTAATGAAGTAATAGCAAATTACTATAATAATTAGTTCACTATTACCTATTGAGCAACTAAGCATAATTCCTTAGTAGTGAATAGTACCAATTTAGGTGTTAATGAAGCACTACTCCTTTGTTGCTGCTTACTTCCTGCATATTTACCTGTTAACTACGGAACAGTATTATAAAGTGTTACCTAATATCGGTGTTCAAGACAACGAATGGGCACCTCACATTAGTTGTGTGACAGAAGCCTGGCTCAGAGGCACTCGAAAGATAATGCCATTTGCCGTTTGTCCCGATGATATGGCAAGAACAGAAAGGCCATGTGACGAACTTACTTCTGTTTGACTAATGTATCTGATTTCTCTGCTAAAAACAAGAAGTCAATTGAATACCCTAATGTGCCTTCAGCAATGAGACCCGTGCCACATGTGAGAGTCTTCCAATTCCGAAACCACCAGAATAATGTACCTTAGACGAACCAGATGAAGAAACTGCAATGCAGGGAACTGGCAGGGAGAATGATCCGGATTTTGAACCGTGCTCATCAGGTAATCCACATCTCATAACACAGTGAGAATCAAACAATCTGGTCAGAGATTTGGGTCTGTCAACAGCAAAAGCCAAATTGTTGGGTTTGAGTTTGCAGGAATGATGTTTGCTGTCACCAGGTATGAATATTTCTGCTGACTACTGTTGGACACTGCAACGTGATGCACCTGACATTGAATACAAACACAAATGAAGAGCAAAACACTTCTACTTATGTTGAACTTAATAGCATATGAGAAACATAAACATATTGCTGGTAAACAGTTAAGTGTCCGTTTCTCAGAGTTCCTACATGATACTGCAAAATCAAAACTATATTTGTACATACCAACCTGGTACCTGTCGCAATCAGCAAAACCTTTCCAGGAAGCAACTTAAAAACAAAAAAATGTTGTGCTGTGTTATGTTTCTACTTTAAAAAATCAGTCTAATATCAGCCACCCACCCCCCAAAAATTATCAGTGGCAACTGAAAAACCCATATTGGTTGACCTCTAGTTCTGGGGTGGGTGTGTAATTTCCTAAGAAATTACATGAGGAGTTTAACAAACGAGGTTCCAATTCTTGTTGTCCAGTGGGAAAAAAAAAACACAAATGTGGCTACAAAAGTTCCCAGCTGAGACAGCCCAGGAGCTGTGAACCAGAAACTATGCGTGTTTCTCAATGCCAAGAATGGAGTGAACATACTTATGGTCTTGGCAAACCGGTCTTGCTAACTTGCCTCCAGTGGCAGATTACATGGAGCAGAGAGATTTTGACAGGGTGGCATAGAGGGAGGTTTGTGTGAGTCAAAATGCTTAGATATATTGTCAGTATGTCAGTGTAAATCTGCTCCTGAGCTCCACAATTCTGAATGATTGTCGGTTCTCACTTTCTTATTGTCACTGCGTCACGCCCTGCTCCGTTCGATCCTTCTGTGTGCCACGCCCACCTCGTTACCTCATGTTCCTACCTGATTGTTTCCATCTGTGTCTAGTTATTTCCAACCCGTCTTGTGTATATAGGTCCACGTCTTCCTGGTTTGCGTGTCTGTCATTGATGTTTGTAGGTGTTTACCCCGTGTCGCTTCCATTAAAAACTCACGTTTTTGCCCTACGTCCTGGCTCTCTCGCCTGTTTGCCGGCTCGCTCCCCTACTCAACATGACACACTGACTGATCATATTTCTTTTGCAAATTGTTACCTGTGAAACACGTCAAAGACACAGGTTTCGACATTGCTAGTCTCTGCAATACAGTATATAAAGTTCACTGGCAAGAGAAACTTCTTACATTTTCAATTCAATTACGTTTTATTTGTATAGCACATTTTCACATTGCATTGTGTCAAAGGGTTTTTGCACAATCCCTGCCCAAAGCCCCCAGTGAGCAAGCCAGAGGCAACAGTGGCAAGGAAAAACTCCCTTGGGGAGCCCATACTGCAGGGGCTGGCAGAGGAAGTCAAATGAGCAAGATGGCAAAGTCCCAATTCACATTGTCCCAATTTTAAGATTTAAGTCTCAAAGCGGGGGGCAGGCAGGTGATGGTGCTGCTTCTGATGGCAGGACGAACAGTGATACAGCAGCAGGGCGTACAGGAGAGACATCACAGGCAGCAAGGTGAACAGGCCAGATGGCACCGATCCCCTATCAGCTCTACACCTCACACTGTAGTCCTAACTGGGGGTGAGCAGTTAGCTAGAGCTGGAACTAGAGTCCCCATAAGCTAGACTAAACTAGGGTGTTATTAGTCATGACTTGATTATTGAGAGTGAGCCTGAATCTCGCACATCCTCTGGAAGACCATTCCACAGCTGCGGAGCTCTATAAGAGAATGTTTGGCAGCCTGCCATAGTTATTTCTGCTCTAGGTTGTGGTGTATGTGTACACACACACAAGATTTTAAAAAAAGAGTGGAATTTTTAAATTGAAAACGGTAAATTTGTTGACCTCTGACCTGGTTGGTAATTGGTTGAAATGGGGTGATATATAGGGTTGCCCGCCAACAGAAAAAACGGAGAATAACGGGGTGCTGAGAAGAGAGCACGAGTTTAATTGTTACGTGTGTTTAGCGTTTTGCAAAACTAATAAAAGGAACCTGCTTGTTTGAACCTTGGCTCTGGGAATTAATTCTCATTTAGGCAAGTGCAATACACAACATAGGTACTAACAGATATCCTGCTCCTCAAGATTGAAGCAAGCAAGAAGGGTTGTAAGAAACCATTAGATCTCTAAGGTATTCTGGTACAAGGCCATTGAGTGCTCTATAAGTTAAAAGCAGTATTTTCTATTCAATTCGAGACTTAACTATGTGTCAGAATGCTCCAGATGAGACAGAGTAGTGTCAAGTGCAACTGAAATTGCATCTTCTGTTGACCTGTTTCCCCAGTAAGCAAACTGATGGCTATCCAGTGGGACAGTGGGAATGCTGGCCTTGATGTGTGTGAGAACAAGCCTCTCAAAGCACTTCATGGCAATCGGTGATAGAGCAACAGGACGATAATCGTTGAGGCATGTGACTGCTCGTTTTTTGGGCACTGGGACGATGGTAGTGGTTTTGAGGAATGTGGGGACTATAGCCTCCTGAGGGAGATAGATGAACAATGTTTGTTAGCACCCTTGCTAGCTGATCAGTACATGACTTCAGTGTGCGGCCTTGTACCTTGTCTGGTCCTGATGTTTTGGAGGCATCGATCCTCCTGATGTTTAGACCCTGCTACTTTATTTTTTCTGCTGTTATTTCAAGGAAAAATTAATTGCCAGCTCGAGGATGCCCGAGCCACCTTATCTGGCTCCTCTCCATGCAGAGGAGACGCAGAGAGTCTGAGGGGTCAGTAAGATGGGGTCCTCACTACACTGCGCAAGTGTGAAAGCGGAGACAGAGCAGTCCAGCATAGTGCCTGTTAAAGAAGAAGTAGACATGGCACCTCTATGGAGGGATCAGATCCAGTCGGAGACTGTGTGCAGGCAGATCTCTAGCTTAGCGCTTCCGCAAGATACCATGCAGCTAATGAGCTCAAGTGCTGACAAAGTGGGAAAATGGGAGATTTCGATTCAGGCAGCCGCTTGGAGCATCAGATAGTCCAGATAAGGAAGGATGCCCCCCCCCCATAAAAATGGGCCAACGCTGTCAAGCTCAGAGACCCGTACCACTTGCACTGCCGAAAAACCGTTCAGTTGTATCTGCTGTGGGAAGAGCTTTTCCCGTTTACCGTACCTTAAGGAACACCAGGGGACTCACACCGACGAAAGACCCTTCAGCTGCGCACAGTGTGGAAGGTGCTTCTCCAAGCTAAGCAATCTTAAAGCGCATCGTAGGGTTCACACGGGTGAAAGGCCGTACAGCTGCGGCAAAAGGTTTACCCTGAAGAGCAATCTGAAGAGGCATCAGAGAATCCACGCTGCTGACAGACTGTTTTATATGTGAAACGCAGCTGTCCATTGCAGGCTAACTCGCTCTGTAATATAGCATGTAAATATGAAACAATTAACAATAAATAACTTTTTTCAAATGGTTTTCTTAGCTTGAAGCAGAGGAGATAATTCTAATGAGGTCCACATTGTTATTTATGGTTTAGATGACTGAATGCCTTAGCCTGGACCTGCTTACCTTGCCGTTTCTGTGTCATCATTGGCTGCCTGGACCTGCTTACCTTGCCGTTTCTGTGTCATCATTGGCTGCCTGGACCTGCTTACCTTGCCGTTTCTGTGTTATCATTGGCTGCCTTTACTCCTGGCCCTTGGGGGCCCCACGTGACCCGGTGAGTCAGGCTTCCCTCGAGTGTCTTTGATCCGTTCCTGTGAGCAGATGCATCACAGAAGCTCTTCGCTTTTGGGGCCGTTAAGCAGTGGTGAGCAGTGCATCGTGGGAAGAATCCACATGGTGAGTGAGACCATAAACCTCCATAAACTTTTTCTAAGCTGCCTACACACTACTGGGGACTGATATGCATTCTGCCTGAATCCAGGGCGTCACTAAAGGTTAAATCAACTTCTGATTCTGTGCCTGTTTTCATGTGGGTGAATCACAGTGTTTCACTCGAGGGTCTTTAAGTGGAGCTCCTTGTGGGATATGAACCTGCAGCTTTTTACGTTTTACTCCTTACCTCCAGTGAGAGGAAGTTGAAGTAACTGCTTACAGTGGCCACTAACTGTTCACTATGATAATGTGCCTGTGTACACAAGAACAGATGAGTTTCAGTGAAGGATTCTCTGCAAAACTGACTGTCTGCACCGGCAACATCTAAGGAGTCATTCTTTCTTATA
>JAODLC010000054.1:9927737-9938194 GCA_026781145.1 Hippopotamyrus pictus | reverse complement strand
CCATTAAATCCTCGTTTTGGTTTACGTACTGGCTCTCTCGCCTTGCTTGCCCGTTTGCCGCACTGTGAATCGTGACATTTATGAATTGAATTAACTTTTTAGGGTCTTTCTCGAGTAAGTTCTGAATGGCGCACATCCCCTCAAATTGCATATAGATGTTACAACAATGAGCCTCGTTTGCAATATGTTATATTCGACATTATAGTTGTATACTGCAATTTTGGCCTCTTTATTATATCATCGGCTTTATTACTTTGTCCAAAAAGACCGTCAATATGGTTTTGTCATCTATTTTGATCTCCGTATTTTTGACAGGGCCCAAGGGAAACATTCGCTGACGATCGATCTTAAGTGCTAGATAACGAACTACATAGCGTTACGAAGCCTTCGGGAAACCCACCCCAGTTCATGATGAATGTGACTGAAATTGTTTGGTAAGTTTCACTTTTACAGTGAACTTAACAAAAAAAAAAAAAAAAACAAATTTTCCAGAGGTTGTTCCTCAACACCGACATAGACATGGCACGGCTGGGCGATGTTTACATGTTTCCCCAGTGTACAGAGAATACATATTGCATAAGTCAACCCGCTGTCAGCTCGTTACTGGCAAAGACATTGCAAAAACACCGCCAGCGTTTCACTCCCAAAAAAACAGTACAAAAGGACGTTTATCTACTTGTATTTCGATTTCGCAAACAGCAGTTTGTCACAAAAACGAAAGACAGATGTACAGCTGAAGACGCTTATGTCTTGTAAGGTACACGGTTTTAAACCCAGATTCAATAGCAAAGGAAAATATGAAAAAAGTAAACGTGTGTTTGTTCCAGCAATTTATCATCAATATGCAAACACAAAACATGAATTTCTGGAACGTAACCTTAGAAAAATTGGTCAATATGAGAACAAACAATGTAAAACAACTATGTGAATAGAGCCGGAGCGAGAACGCAACCAGCACAAGAGCAAACCAACGATAGGGACCTGCAGTCCCAAGATTAAACAGAAATAGCTTGAACGGGGACTCAAGCAGGAGCGGGCAGCGAGCGCCACCTGCTGGGTGTTCGCACTATAAGATGCTGCATGTGTTGTACATGTGTATCTCAGCATGCAATTCGACGGTCTTTGTATACAAATATAAACTCATTTAAAGGAAATGTTAAAAGTAGACTATAACAGTGCCGATCAAATCAGCAAAACAAAGGTCTACAGGAGAGAATACAAAGTCCATCTTACATGATGACCAGCAATAATGTGGATAGTATGAACTTAATGAGTGAGGTCGTAAGCTCACCATCGGTTCAGGACTTCAAAACAAAAAATAATAATTATATTGAATTTGTCATAAATTGCCGTACCGGGCAGACGGTCGCTTTGGTTCTTATCCTGCTCCTCGAAAAGAATTTTATTTACATCCTTAAGAACTGCTAAAGAAAAGCAAGGTTTTCTGAATAACAGGCACCATGCCAGCTGATGCTATCTCTGACTGCCAAGAATGTCTGAAACATTCCGAGAGAGCTTTTGAACGGATAAGCAGGGTTTCTGCCATATCTGGGACGCCAAACCACTTCTGGACACTTTTATCTAGTAGCAGAAATCTCCTGGCCATGCAGGTGGCTGACTCAGATGCTACCGTCCCATGGAATGGACTGAGCACACATCCAGGGTGTTGGCTGTGTTACACTGGGATAAGCTGAGTGCTAATTAAGCTGAAGCTAATCTCAGCATCCACTCCTGTAGTGACAAAGCTGGAAGCTTGGATGGTCATCGAGGGAGATAAAAGCGACGAGCAATTATGGGGTCTACCTGACTCACATACCACTCGAGCTCAGTAATCGGGTATCAGCCACTGTCAGTCGGAGTCTGAGCCGAAGCACTTCACAGAGGAGCCTTCTCCACCCCTACAGCCTCCACACATTCAAACTTCATGTCCCCACCAGACCAACCATGGAGCTACATGGACCTGTGAGGTAGGGGATGGAGTCCACTGTCTGGTAGGGGCTGGAGTCCCCTATGAGGTAGGGGATGGAGTCCCTTGTGAGGTAGTGGATGGAGTCCCCTGTGAGGTAGGGGCTGGAGTCCCCTGTGAGGTAGGGGATGGAGTCTACTGTGATGTAGGGGCTGGAGTCCCCTGTGATGTAGGGGCTGGAGTCCTCTGTGAGGTAGGGGATGGAGTCCCCTGTGAGGTAGGGGATGGAGTCCACTGTGATGTAGGGGCTGGAGTCCCCTGTGATGTAGGGGCTGGAGTCCTCTGTGAGATAGGGGATGGAGTCCCTACAGGCAATGTGAATGGTTAAAGTCCCACGGTTCTGGTGGTATTTTATTTATTTATTCATGCTTATTTTCTTTTTTTTCTTCTTTTAAAAGGTATGTAAAACACTTTGTAAACCCTGTGGTTAAAAGAGTAGTATATCAATTAAGATTGATTGATTGATTGATTGAAAAATATGCAATTAAATTGTTGTTATTTTAAATATTTAAAGTGTTTTAAAAAAGTTTACTTGCAATATAGCAATAAATACACTTAACACAATGCTGGAGTTATAATAGATCATTAGCCCCCATGTTACACATATCACTGCAGGGGGATATAACAGTGCAGCTTTAAAATGTAATATATGGCTTCATAGCAACACTAGGTGGCGCCCTGAATGACCATGCATCCATTCCTTTCTCTGCTGATACTGGAATCCCTGAATGTTTCCAAGGTCTCAGATTATCAAAAGGAATCATCCTGCAACAATCTGCAGCCCCTGATTAAATGTTTCTGTCACAAAATACCAAACTCTCTTATTGTTGTCCTAATTAATTTCTGTGATCTGGATAAGCCAGAGGACAGCAGTTAGATGACAAAGAATGATGGTTCAACTATCAAGTGGGAAGGCATATGAGTATGTGTGAAGGGACTTAAGGAGTGCTGGTAATGTTTTGTTGATGAGAAGATTTTGCTTTGCTAGCCAAAATGTTGCTGAGTGAAATGTCTGCATCAGCATGCAGTTTCTGGTCTTGATAAATGGAGCAGCAGCAGAGAAAGTAAAGAACATCATAGAAAAGCCGACAGAGTACAAGGCTAAGGTCAAATCTGCCCTAAGCTGTCATAGATGACATCAGGAGCCACCAGGGCGAGGCTTGGTGGGGCAGCGCGTTTCATCACACGGCTGTACAGATGTGTTGAACTGTCCTCCTCAGCGCCCCTGCATTCCCTGGTCACGGCACACCCCTCCAGCACCAAAGCTCCAGTCTGCCGGGCCAAGTCCCGATCCACGTCCGAGTACACGGGTTCGGGCTGGTCGCCGTGGCAGCAGGACGCCGCAGTGGGCCGCAGGAGGTCAGCAGGGTCAGCGTAAGGGCTCGTCAGCTCCATCAAGGCCGAGCTCCTGGGTGTGGGGGGCAGGGGCGAGCGGGCTCGAGGGTGTCTCGGCACGCCCCCTTCCCCCTCACATTGTCCTTCCGGAAGCTCGTCTCCATGGCACCCAGAGCTGTGGACTTCCTGACGGATCCTCTCCTCCATCAGGGCGAAGATAGCTGGACTCTGTCGCGTCTCGAAGCTGAAGCCACCGGGCCCGGAGGCACAGCGCCGCCCCGCTTCGATCGTAAAGGCCTCCTGGGGGCAGAACCGCAACCAGACATATCTGTCACTTTGGTGTCGGTCGGCTCAAACGTACCACTCCAGTGATTATCATCATGATACACAGGGCTAGTTTGTGGCGCCACACTCTGCCATGTGTGTTTGGGCCCTAAATGAACTTTCTATTACCTCACATTAAATCCACCCCCGTACGTGCTGACCTTGTCGTTGCCGTAGCGACGGAGCAGCCTGTAGGGCCAGCATAGCAGCGTCTCCTTGGTCTCTGGCTCCAGCAAGACCAGCCCCTCCCTGGTGACCCTCAGCCAGTACGCCCCTCGCAGGCCACAGCGGTCAGCTGCCTCGGAGGCTCGCACACTCACGCAGAACTCATGCACTGCAGGAGAAGCCAGGAAGCACAGGCTCAAGAATAGAACTTGCCCATGTCCAGAATATCAGGCTCATGACCAGAACCTGACCATGTCCCGGGACAGCAGGCTCATGACCAGAACCTGACCATGTCCCGGGACAGCAGGCTCATGACCGGAACTTGACCATATACCAGGATAGCAGGTTCATGAACTGAACCCGACCATGCCCAGTGGCAGCAGGCTCATGACTAGAACCTGACCATGTCCCGGGACAGCAGACCAGCACATAGGTCTGCCTTTAACAATCAGACATTCAGCAATATCACAAGATCTAGAATAACTTGACAAACCGATCTCATACCTTCCTCCAGGGAGTCATATATCGTGTTTTCTGCCATTCGGATGGACTGCTGTATGCTGAAGTCTCGTCTACTATCAGCCTATGACACAGCAAAGGGGAGTGTTGGCAGTTTTCATTGTGATCTTGAGCCACATAAAAACAGCCCAGACAGGTTGGTCCTTAACTCCAGGGCCTTTTGGAAGCACATCTGTGATGTCATAAGACGGAAAACCAGTGTCTTTAGATCCTCAGATGTATGCACATGCCCCAGACATCTCCAGCAACCCTGACCAGCATACTCATGTGCTCAACTTGGGACCACAGAGCACAGAGGGTGATGAAGACCACTACCAGCTTCCCGGGACACTTCTGCCTTCACTGCAGGACGTTTACGCTGTCATCCAGGGCCCCAGGTCCCCAGCACAGCCACTCTCCTCCCTCCTCCCTCCTGGCAGACGGTCTACTTTCTCCCACCGTCAGCTGCTAATAATATGATGTTAAGGTGCTGTGCATTAAACTGCCGTCTGTGTTACTATTTCTGTTGTCTGTTGCTACAGGAGGAGCAAGCAGCCATCGCCCAACCCCATCACCTAGACTGGAAATGCAACACTGAGGCTGTCTACAGGAATGGACACATTGGACTCTACTTCTTGAGGAAGCTTAGGTGCTTCAACGTGTGCAGCAATTCTACACACACACACACACACACACACAAGCCACCTGAAAGGCAATCAGACGCAGTTTCTCCACCCAGTCTGTGGTAGTCTGCTGCTCGCTGGCAAAGGTGTAGCTCTTTTCCGTGGTCTCCACCACGAAGGCGGCCATGTCGTGCGCCGGACAAGGTTCTCCGGGTGCTTCCCGCACACTAACGCAGTCGGATAGGCGCAGCACTTTCTTGCCGGGCCTCCGGGAGACGGGCCCATACTCTGTCCCGGCGCAGCGCAGGAGCTCGAGTCGAGCCACGCCGTGCTGGCTGGCCCCGTACAGCACTAACCACACCTTCCTCCACTTCAGCTTCTGAGGGGCAGGCAGAGATGCATTAACTATTAACTGGCATATGATATTTGGTAGGGTAGCACGTACTGAATGGCATGTAAGTGCACTGAAATCAGCTGCCAGGCAAGGGCGAATCAAGCTTTTTAAAAATGGGGGAGTTCTTAGAGAGAGAAACTTCCCCAAACCAAAATTACCAAATCATAATTAACTTCCCGCATTTCTAAATTCCCTTTCCATCTATACACTGTTAGATAAAACTCCCAATTTGTACCTTTGAGGGTACAGTTACTGGGGCTGTATTCTCTCAAGAGTCTGCCAGTTGTCCCCAGGCTGTAGGAAAATGTGCGTTTTAGTCTAATTTAAAGTACATAAATGGACTCTGAGGAACATTTTTGCACCATTGGTGGTACATTGACGTCGTTTTAACTTTAGGGTTACAAACCTGTACCAGCAAATGGGGGACAGACTCGTGTTTCATCGAAAGTCGGGGTGCTGTCCCACCCCTTGCCCAGCCCATGCCGCCGGGGAGCGGGCTGTCAGTGCGGACCGCCGCCCTATCGGATGATCAGGCGTGTTTCAGGAATGCGGGTGCCGAAAGTGAGCTTGTTCAAACCCGTCCCGCATACCAGCCTGAAACAGCGCTTATGCGGCGTGCTGAAGTATTAAAGCTGGACGGTTTTTAATATATAAAGCAGACCGAATTCTGTATTGTGTACTTATCCGTGTGAAAAATGTCAAATATCATTTCTGTATGAATGCATGAGTATTATAAAATATTCGCCTGATTTATTACATAAACAATTTTCTGTCTAATTTCAGTAACTAAAGTCGTGTAGCCGAAAAAAAATGCCTACAATGCCTTCTTCATCTACGTGGTCTTTTAGTACTAATGTCATGAAATCTATGTCCTGATATCGTGAATCCATCATGCAGCAGTATCCAAGGGCCTTGTACTAAAACAGCATATAGACTAAAGAAAGTATAGACAACTGTTTACCTTTTTCGTTTATGGATATTCGTGGTGGTTTGGTCGTGGTTTGTAAACTACCATTTGTATGGTATAATCGTTTTTTTTTTTTTTTTTTTTTTTTTTTTTTGATCATAACTTAGGAAAAGACAACGTAAGCCTGAAATGTCGACTTCAGTTAAACGTACGTTGCACACCATCCCTCTAAAATGAAAATCAAGATTTCGTTATCTAGCGAAAAAAAATATTTCTTACCTTTCCGAACTTGTAATGTTGTATGAAGAGTTTACCCTCTTTGACGTTCAAGTCCATCTCCTTGGTTTTCCCTAACGAGATCAGTCTTAGGTAGGGTGATAGGAAACCTTGCCTTCTAGCAGATAAAGTGCGCCTCACTGCAGTAATACCTGGAACCTGTTCTCCAATGTCAAAACACGCAAAAAACACAAACCTCATAACATCTGCGACACGACTCGGTAAGATAGTGAAACTCTGTGCCAGAAGGATTCATGCTTGACCACTCATGCAAGACAATAAATGGACGTGTTATTACAAGATTGTCCTTTGTTTTCATTTATTCTTTTATCTCAGCGATATCCGTCATATCCTTCACGCTGTAAGGATTCATCATTCAGGCGTAGGTGATAGTAATGATTTAGGGCGAGTTAAATTTTGTAGCTAAACTTTGTAATTAATATGTGTTTAGTAATACTTTATTTTCCAATTCTATATATATAGTGTTCAAGGGACACTACTGTATTTATTGTATGGCTTCAAGTTCATGACATTGGGATGATTCCGTGAATTTTCAAAAAGTGTTCCATTTTATAACAACCACATAAAGCTTGCTTCTCTTCGCGATTATTTACATTTCAGCATTTTATTCCTTGAGTTATGCCACCAAGAACTGTGCTTTAGTAGTATGTACTTATGTAATGGTGAGGCTTATTGAACAGTACCCCTGCCCTTCCCAAACACCGCACGAACAGCAAAACAGATCACAAGAAACATACACATCATTATTCAACCGCCCAGGGGTGCGTTTCCCAAAAGCTCCCGTTAGCAACTTCTGTAGTTGGACTCATTCAGTTGCATGGCTGCAACTATGTAAGTTGCTAATGTAGTTAGCAACCATGCTTTTGGGAAACGTAACCCAGAACAATTGAGTATTAATTGCCTCCTATTTCTCTTTAGCCTTATTATTTTCACGGTAACATCGCCGTTACCCAATCATGTTCCGAAACCAAACCACAGCCTTCGCAGCGAAGAAAATAAACAGCAGACCACGCCCACGTTTGCCCTGTGAGCCAATAAGAACGCGTATTCATTCTCCGTGCTGGAAGGTTCTTCCACGGAGTGCATTGTGGGAGGGGAAGCCACAGCGTTTTAACTATGATGGTGAGTAGATTGGTAGCTTCGTTATTACGTGCTTTGTAAGCATGAGACTTTATTTTTGGTCTCCTTCCGTTATGGTATTATAATAATTCTGTAATAGTGTCTGCTCCTGGAAGCATGTCTTTTTGCCCTGAGTACGGATGTATTTCATGCCGAGGTCCCGTATCTGTCACTTTTGCTCTCGGTAGCTATTATGAAGGGGCTGAACAGGTTTCCTTATGAGTCTCTAGTATTTTGTGATGAGGTCCTGATTGAGGACCTTTTGATTAACGTTGCCCAGAAGCTTGTGCTTGGTCCCATGTTAGACTGTAACGGTTAATCTGCACGCACGGTTGCAAATTTGAAACCCGGGTGTTTATGTAAATACTTTATTACACCTTATTGCTGTGATTTTATAGGGGTGAGGGTAAAACGCGGACTGTTTACAAGCAATGGACTCGCATGTTTATAAACAGACGTGTCGCAAAGACGCACGCCGCGTAGACAGATCACGTGGCATAGAAAGAAACACATACGACGTTACCCAATCACGGGGTCCGTTTGAGGTGTGTCTGCAACTGACGTGAGGTGGAGCGCGATCAGCCGGCAGCTGCAAGGGTGGAGTATACGCAGAGCTCCTCCAATGCCCCTTTGTTTACGTCCGGCGGAATCCGCCGGAATTCCGCATTTTACCCTCACCCATTTTATAGTACCTTTACCTTTTTGGGTTGGAATGAAACAATTCTGGCAGGGGATCCTCCAGGACTAGGATTAAGAACCACTGTCTAAGGCATCTAGATTATACGTGCTTTACAAAGACTGCATGAGAGACAGTGGGCAATAAAATGGCTCTTGCTGCTTCGGTCACTCTGACCAATTCCCCTGTGACCTGTCCCCTCTGTGTCCTGTCCAGCCCACACCTGTCATCCTATTGAAGGAGGGGACTGACTCCTCTCAGGGTGTACCCCAGCTGGTCAGCAACATTAATGCCTGCCAGGTGATTGCTGAGGCGGTGCGTACCACCCTGGGCCCTCGTGGCATGGACAAACTCATAGTGGACAGCAGAGGTATGAAACTGGATGGACAGAAGTAGAGCGTGATGGTTCACTCCATCACAAAAGGAATAATGAGGCATGCGTGTTTAGGGTTGTAGGGTTTAGCTTCTGTTAAATTGTGTTTGTGGTGATGGGCATGCAAGTGGAGGAGTCCCAGAAATCCAGCTGTTTGCAGTGTTATGGGAACAATGCAAGTCTCGTGCAGCTCCCTTTTAGCACAGTGTTTGGCCTTCAGTCAGCCCGCCTTCTGCCCTTTCTTAGCCCGTAGTGGTTGAGCCTCTTAACCGTCTCTATTCCATCCCTGCAGGCAAAGCCACCATCTCCAATGATGGGGCCACCATCCTGAAGCTCTTGGATGTGGTTCATCCTGCTGCCAAGACCTTGGTTGACATTGCAAAGTCCCAGGATGCGGAGGTGAGACACTGCAGTTGGGTATCATTCTATGAATATAGCATCAGAATATCCCACTGTCCTGTACACAAGTCTAAGAAGCTCTATGTGCCTCTGGCCTCTTCAGGTGGGTGACGGAACGACCTCTGTGACTCTGCTGGCTGCCGAGTTTCTGAAGCAGGTCAAAGCGTACGTCGAGGAGGGCATGCACCCGCAGATCATCATCCGTGCCTTCCGCACAGCAACACACCTGGTAGGGGTCGTAGGCCTGGCCTGTCATCTGCCTGTGACAGTGTCCCGTCGGTCCCTAAAGTGTCTTCTAAAATGTCTTCACACACATGCAGTGGGATCATTATATTATTATTATTTTTTTTTTTTTTTTGTGGTTTTTAAAAAGACCTCGAGTATGATTTTTAAATTGTATAGCAACCATGTTTAAAAATGGACCATCGCTTTGCTAATTCAAGTTTGCCAACCTGGTGTGTTTTTAAAGGTGCCATGAAAATCTCACTTAACCTCGGCATAGTTGAATAAGGAGAGTTCGGTACATGGAAATGACATTCTGTGAATGCTTTAACACTGTTGAAAGCAGAAATCCAAATTAATTGTAAATGACACATTTACAAGCGGCTCAGGAGTTGTCAATAAAAACTGCATCGTAAAATGATTTGTCGATTGAGATGCACAGTAATAGCAATGTTCTTTTTACAGTGCTGAAAACAGTTGTGACTATGCTAACATTGTGCCTAGGCTGAATTGGGAGTATTACAATTATCTGTGGCAAAGTAAAAAGAGTGCACTCTAATGATAAAAAGTACTGTATGGTGAATACATAAAAACCATTAACATGTTTATCATTATCAAGTATTATGTACTGTTTATAATTATGTCCTATACTTTTACACTATTAGCAGTGCAGTATGTTTGTTCAGACCAACATCAGCACGAACACATGAGTAGTGCATTGCTCTACGACGCCACTAGGTAATAGGAATTTCAGTTCCATCATAATCTTATGGGACCACTGTCATAAATGTGGTCTGTCATTGATGAATAATAATAATAGGGTTTTAAATGGTCCTGTAAGACCGCTTCTGGGCACTTTTATACCAAACCAACTTAATAAATCTTTGTAAACAACAGAGAACCATTTAAAATGGTGAAAAAAAAAAAATAAAAAATTATGGCACATTTTAAAATGCCCATTTTTTCGGAAAGCAGTAACACAGACTTGTCGATCTGCGTCTGTAGCAAAACGCCTAAACAAGCTTCCATGTTCTCCTACAGGCCGTGAAGAAGATCAAGGAAATATCTGTAGCAGTAAAGAAGGATGACAAGCAGTGAGTGGTGGGGGTGGGGGGGGGGGGGGGTTATCAAACTTCATTCCTGGGGGGGGCCGGGGCCC
>JAODLC010000054.1:9900810-9914894 GCA_026781145.1 Hippopotamyrus pictus | reverse complement strand
ATGTATACTGAGAAGTTGATATTTGCCTGGCCCAGAGAGGTTTAAGGTATTAAAATTGCCCCCCTACAGGCGCAATACCGTCATTGCATTTGGCTGCGAAGCATTTAAGGTGGACCGGAAAATCCGAATAATGAGCCAACTTCAGCGTCGTCAACGGGGGCCTGTTTCACAAAGCAGGGTTACTTGCTTAGCCAGGTAACTTGCCAGATTTAAGGTATTCTGGGCTAAATAGAGCTTATTTTCATCAATTTACATTTATCCCAAACTACCTTAAATCTGGCAAGTTACCTGGCTAAGCAAGTAACCCTGCTTTGTGAAACAGGCCCCGGATGTGATGTGAAATCGGGGTTAAAATGGCAGTTTACCAGTTCGATCCCTGAATGTAAACATTTTTACCAGCTGACAACCGCATCGGTAGACCCTGAGCCCCAGTTAGATACCCTGGCCACTTTCTGTAACCTTTTCTGCACAGAGTACGCCGCTATTCCAGGGACCACGTGACGCAAATATGGCGCTACGGTGTTTGGAGCGCGTCTTGGCTCGGTTGCTGAGAATCGCCGTGGCGGTTCTGACTGCTGTCCATGGGTCACTTACATCCCGAAGAAGCGGGACGTCGGTCAGATTGCCGCCGATCACCAACCCGTTGCTATTGCTATCTGGGGTGCAGCTGGCGCGGAAGATCCGCCGCCGGGAGGTCAGTCAGTGAGTCCGCAGCCACCAGCCCCTTCCGCAATGTCACCTGCGCCATCCATGCTACGGTAGCCGGGAAGCACCAAAAATAGTAAAACAGTAAACATTAATAATACTCAATTGTTTTATCCAGGTTTTGCGTTTTCTAATTGGTAACGTTTTCTAAATTTTGCGGTTTTAATTCGTGTTTTGTGTGCTTACTGACATTTTATTGCCTGTTTTGCGTTTGGCATTTTGGGACCGGTGTTCTGACGAGTTGAGTTACTTTGTCGAGTTGTAGTGCTAATCGATAGCCCTAACCAACCCCCCTCAAAACCCTTACGCTAACCCCTAAAACCTAACCCTAGGTCCAAGACGGTGGAACTGCACATGCGCAGAAAGGCTCGATAGCACGTCTTGATAGCTAGCATTGGTCGATAGAACACCGGCTGTTTGTGTCCCCAAAACGAAAGTGATCTACGCTACGAGGAGGCAGTATACTTTGGCTGGTTTAGTACTGTCGCTTCCCACTTCTCTCCAAGTGTGGGGAGTATGCATGTTGTATATGAGCTTTTCAGGGGGTATTACCTCCCGCGTTGGTACCCCATTCTGGGTTGTTCCCTGCCTTGCGCCTGTAGTCTCCGGATAGGCTCCGGACCCTGAATATGACACGTGATTTTAAACGGATGGGTGGAGAGCTAGCATACACTATGTATTTGGAAGGAAGTATAGCGTTAAATATAAGCTGCGTCACATGCAGCCTAAATGTTGATTGGAAGTAGTTGCTTATCTAGATAGTGATATGAAAGACAGACAAGAAAATAAGCTTCCTGCTGGTCTGTGGCCTATCTTGTTTAAAATGTTATGGGCACGAAGTTCAACTACTTGACCGCAAAATTATTAGTTAAGCCACCCCACTGCACTTTTTAATAGTTCGGCGGAATCGGTAACAACATTAAATTAGTAAGTCGCTAGTAGAAAAACTTATTTATTAAGTATACGGGATTCGAACCAGCCATAGACACAGTGACAAGTAACCAGCTGAGCCACACACTGCCCCCCCTAGAGGTCATAGTTGGGATGATGCCCATGTAAACCTTGTGCTGTCCCACTGAGCTACATCATCAGGGAAACAAGACCTTAGAAAAGTATGCAACATCCCTAAAGCTCACACTTCGAGCCTGAAAAACAGGAGTAAAATGGATCTCTCTCCCGGCTAGCCTCGTGCTACTGCTACTTCATGCTAGCTGAGTAAGCATTCTTCAAAACCACATCGAAACACTGCTTAACTGCAGTGCAAAACATGTTGGAGTATCTTTAAATTACATGTGCAATAACTAGAACATAGATCTGCAGATATCACATTTTAAACAGAGAATTTCAGCCGGATTTAAAAGCTGATAAAAAAATAGTTTAACCACACCATACCCTTCAAAAACTTTTAATTACTGTAAATTTATATTTTGTAGGTAGTTAGCCTTATGTACACTCCATTTTCCAAACAATCTTAACATAGGCATGTAATTTATGAGGGGTGGCATTGCTACAGTGTTAAGGCAGGAAGCTTCGTGTAAAAATATGAAGATATTGCAGCTAACTTTTAACCCCTGACTTGACCATATCAATCCACAGGTGACTAGTGTGGAGGTGGTGCAGGCCTACATTGACCGGATCCAGGAGGTCAACCCCATCATCAATGCAGTCGCCAAGCACAGGTAATTTATTTAGAGAGTGCATGTGCAGGTGTGTATGTTATGGAGCCATGCCAGTATGTTGCGTGCCTTATCTCTCCGGGGACTGTGTGAGTTCTTGTTCCTCTCCTTCCACTTACTCTTTCACCTTCTCTCCTGTCCCCTCGCTCTTCCTGTCTCACAGGTTCTCAGAGGCTCTTCAGGAGGCAGCCCAGGTAGATACATTTCTGGACGAGGAGAAAGCTGAGGAGCAGGACCTCGAGGCCCGGCTTCCCTTCTTGGGGGTTCCCTTCACTGTCAAAGAGGCTTTTGCTCTCCGAGGTGCCAGTCTACCGTTTCTCCCCATGAACGTTGCCGCTCTGTTCGGTTTCTGTCCTCCTTGTGCTATTCTGTGGGTGTTGAGTGTGTCTCTCTTTTCCTGCTCACTGCTAGCGTGCTGCACCGAGGGGCTTCTCCTCTCTCTTTGTCACCCGTCTCTCCGTGCCTTTCCGCAAACCTCTTTTGACCCTGTTCCCCCATTGCAGGTATGCCCAACTCCACGGGACTGGTTTCCCGCAGGGATGTCGTTTCTGAGCGCGACGCCTACTCCGTGGCCCAGTTAAAGAGGGCTGGGGCCATTCCTCTGGCCGTGACCAACTGCAGCGAGCTCTGCATGTGGTTAGAGTCCTACAATCGACTGTATGGTGTTACCAGCAACCCCTATGACACTAGCAGGATCCCTGGGGGAAGTTCTGGTGGGTCTCACCGGTCAATGCACAGGGAACTGCAGGAAAACAAAATATATATACAGTATATTATACAATATACCATATATACATACACTGTACTATATACATACATATATACACATACATATACATACAATGTTACAGTATCTGGAAACTCCAGCTAAGTTTATGGCTGTAGTGAAACTTTAGGGGCCCTCTGCTGTCCTGGCAATCTCTTTGCAGGTGGAGAGGGCAGCATTCTGGCCAGTGGGGGTTCCATCATTGGCATGGGCTCCGACGTTGGTGGCAGCATCCGTATTCCCGCCTTCTTTAATGGCATTTTTGGCCACAAGCCTACTTCAGGTGTGTGTGTGTTTGTTTTAGGTTTATATTACATTGCAGGAACGAAGTGTTCCCCACAGTGTAATAAAAACCTGCTATTGTTACAGTGGGGGGGGGACCATTTTCAGGTCCCCACAAAGATGCAGTCAAAAACTGAAAATGCCAAAAGTCTTGTATTTTGTTTGGTTACCTATAGCTAAGGTTAGGGCTGGGTAGGGGTTAAGGTCGTCATGTTGGGATTTTTCCCCATAAAGATATAATTACATACCTGTGTGTGTGTGTATGTCTGTGTGTTTGTGCGTGTGTGTGTGTTTGGGTATATTTACCCAGGAGTGGTGTCGAATGAGGGACAGTACCCCCCTAGGTCTGGCCTGCAGGAGGACTTCCTCACTACGGGACCCATGTGTCGCTACGCTATGGATCTGTTGCCTGTGCTGCGCATCATGGCTGGAGCCAATGCTGACAAGTACAAATCACCAGCTCTGTTTACCTGTGATGAATTTCCTTCCTCTCTCTATGACTCTGTGATGAGTTTCCCTCATCTTTCGCTATGACTCTGTGATGAGTCTCCCTCATCTTTCTCTATGACTCTGTGATGAGTCTCCCTCATCTTTCTCTATGACTCTGTGATGAGTCTCCCTCGTCTCTCTCTATGACTCTGTGATGAGTCTCCCTCCCCTCTTTATCTGTGACTATGTGATGAGTTTCCCCCCTTGCTCTATGACTCTGTAATGAGTTTCCCTCCCCTTTTTATCTGAGTCTCTGTGATGTTTCCCTCCCCTCTCTCTATAACTCTGTGATGAGTTTCCCTTCCCTCTCTCTATGACTCTGTGATGAGTTTCCCTCCCCTCTCTCTATGACTCTGTGGTGAGTTTCCCTCTCCTCTCTCTATGACTCTGTGATGAGTTTCCCTCCCCTCTCTCTATGACTCTGTGATGAGTTTCCCTCCCCTATTTATCTGTGTCTCTGTGATGAGTCTTTTCCCTCTCACTCTACGACTGTGTCAGTGCTGTGTGTTTCTGTATAACTATGGGCTGCATCTGTCTGTCTGTGAAGGCTGTCTTGTCCCATCTCCAGGCTGTCATTGACATCAGAGGTGGACCTCAAGAAACTTCGCTACTTCTCTGTCCCTCACTGTGGAGGCTCCCCTTTGGTGTCACCAGTCGACAAGCAGCTTATTCAAGCCCAGAGAAAGGTCAGAGGTCAGGTGGTAGAGGGGTTTAGATGGGTGTGTCAAGGGTTGAGTCTGCTAATTTTGTTGCTTAAGTTTAACTTGTGGTATAAAAAGTGCCTGTTTTCTGCCAGGTGGTAGAGACTCTGGAAACTGATCTGGGGGTTAGAGTTCAAGAGCTGCATATTCCTCAGTTCAAATACTCAACCCAGATTTGGGGAGCCTTCATGGCTTCTCCGGGCAGAGATGGAAAGGTGTGTCCCAGTATGCACAGTCTGTCTTTCACAGTGCGGTTCTGCATGGTATGTAGCAATGAGGTTCTGCTCCATTACAGCCAGCCAGAAGCTTTGCAGAGCTGATGGGGACTGAGCAGCGGAAGGTGTGGCCTTTGTGGGAGCTGGCCAAGTGGGTGGTGGGACAGTCATCTCACACCTTCCCAGCCATTGGTAACTGCAGACCACAAACACCAATATACACTAAATTACAGCTCTGGAAAAAATTAAGAGACCACAGCAACATTTTCCGTTTCACTCATTTCTCAGTTTATGGGAATGCACCTTTTGCAAACTTCAGCCTGACTCTTCCCTACTTCTCATTGATGAAGGGCTTCTTCCTTGCTTTATGGGACTTCAGTCCTGCTTCTAGGAGCCTGATACAAACTGTCCTAGCAGTGCACTTCACACCTGCACTTAATGTTTCCCATTCCTTTTGACGGTCACTTGAGGTCATCCTCTGATTTATGAGGCAATGTTGGATAATTTAACAGTCATCTCTGGCATTAGAAAGTTGCTTCTGCCCTCTAACTAGCTGGATTTTTGTTATTGCCAGTGTCTCCTGCTTCACCTTATTCTTGTGTCCTGCTGTCTTAGAAACTTTGATCCCGGAAGCAGCCTGCCTCACAGTGTAGCCTCTGCTAGCAGAACCAGGGTTAAACCAAGATTTTAAAAATGCAGATTTTGAAAAAATATAGACTGGTCTCTTAATTTTTTTCAGAGCTGCAGAAGCTCACAAAGATCCAAATCCAAATCATATGTATTTGTGTATAAAACAGTCACACATCTCTCTGGTCCCAGGACTGGCCATAGTGGAGATGGCTCAGAGTTCGCTCCCGTCCCAGTTCATTGTGCAGCAGAAGGAGCAGCTTCAGAACCAGCTGGAAAATCTGCTGGGAACAGATGGGATCCTGCTGTATCCCTCTCACCCCCACGTCGCCCCCAAGAAACACCTGCCCCTTCTAACTCCTTTCAATTTCTCCTATACCGGTATGCCCCAGGGCAAATGCACATCACAGGACCTTCATAGGTAGCATACAAGTAAGGGTTAGAGAGCACGCTCAGCCAGGGTCCTAGGAGCAATGAGGGTTAAGGGCTTTGCTCAAAGGTCCAACGGTGACATCGTCGTGCCGACAGCAGGTTTTGCTCTTGACCCTTTCATTAGTATATGTAATGAACTGGCACAGGAGAACATCAGGGTTGTTATTTGATGGAAGCCCTGTGCAGGCCTAAGATGTGTCTCTCTCCCCCCCCCCCAGGGATCTTCAACATCCTGGGCCTACCGGTGACGCAGTGTCCTCTGGGCCTGAACCAGGAGGGTTTGCCTTTAGGCGTGCAGGTTGTTGCAGGGAGGTTGCAGGATCACCTGACCTTGGCTGTGGCACGACACCTGGAGGGAGCCTTCGGGGGCTGGAAGGAACCAGGAGCTCCTTCCACCCTTTTACTGGGCAGAACATAAATCTCACACTTACCTTTGACTCCATACAAATGCACACAAACCCTTTGCTGTGTCACAAGGCTGCAGCTTCTAAATCCAGCGTTAGATTTGTATACGGTATAGGAACCTGCAGACAGACACATTTCACTGTGGTCTGTATTTGTGATCTGACTGTAAATGTCATGGACATGCATAAACACATTCTTACCATACCCATCCACCAACACAAAGTGAGTTAAGGTGAACGAGACCTGTTCTTATAACCATGCTCATCTGAACCTCTTTTCCCATGCTGTTCACACCGCTAAGACATTAGTTAGCCTTAATAAGTGCTGTAAAACAATAGCAAACAACTAGGTCCTTTGCTGTTTCATGGAAACCTAAATAAAAAGTTGCCGCCTGATTGTCAAGCTGGCCTGGAGTGGTTAATTGAGAGACTCAGGCCCAGAGCGGCCAATCGGGAGACTTGGAAGAGCTGTTGTGCTAGTCAACGAAATAATTGTATAACTACAAAATCCTTCAACAACACTTCATAATGCTAACCAGCGAGTTAGCTGGGCCTGTTGTCAAGGGTTGATATTTTTTTGGAAAAGCTTTCAAAAAACCTCCAAAGGTATTACAGTCAGCCCTTCCAAATTGTGGGGGTTAGGGGAGCAGACCCCCGAGATCTGGAAAAACCTGAAATATGTTCAATATTTTTGGTTCCCTTGTCAAGCGAAATGAGCATGCGAGCAGAGTGTGTGGAGCACCATCAGAGAATAAACCCTGAGGATACGTAGCTTTTCCCCTTTAGATACACTGTATTTTACCCTCTAGACACAGTAAAAATGTATGGAAGGCCAAAAGGCTCAAAATGCGTTAGCTTTCATCCCGTTAACATGCTCAAAATTAACACAATAACATGCCCGTAAACCATTATGTTATTCTGCACAATCTCTGTCGTGCTGCTGCTATTGTTTGCACTTTTATTTATTTACTAATTATTGTTGTCTTGCTGTTAAAATACACTGTGTCATAATACTGTATCTGCAATAATAATATTTATTCAAATATCCATTAAAACCAGCACAGTCACTGCTTTGTTGACTGCACTGTATGCTGTCTTGTCCTGTACATTTTATTTGCATAGTCCAGTGTCGTTTCTGTCCTTTTGTTTTTTCGTGCACCTCAGTCCTGGAGGAACAACGTTTCGTTTCACTGTATACTGTGAATATGGCTGAAATGACAGATGAACCTACTTGACATGACTTGACTTGACTAACAGTGTGTTAGCACGTTAAGAATGTGCCCATTTGGCTTTCCATACAGTAGATGTGGGCAGCGTGAAATAGGATGTTCCTGCTTGCCTCACCAATTATCAAGAGGAACAAGGCGTATGAGCTGTGTTTTCACTTGGGGAATGTTCAGACCTTTCTGGAAGCCAGCATGTTCTCTGCATTGAGTTGTGCATTTCACAGTTGCGTGGTCTGTACACATTGTTTATGGTACTGCTTACGTATTCAGTACTCCGCCATTTCACAGAATGCGGTGGAGTCGTGTCTAATTTTAAATTTGCACTGGTGCCACTCACACTTACACATTTCCTTCCATCTGCAGACTACAGGCCAGAATGAAGTGAAAACTAATTTCTTTCTATCTCACATTATGGATATTAGATTCCTTTATTGTCATTGTACAGAGTACAATGAAATTTTTTGCACCACTCCAAACAGTGCATTCACATAACAACTAACTGTAAATGTAAACTGAGATGTAACTTACAAACAATTCGAACAAAGAAACAAATCGACATAAGACATAACACAGGACTTAATAACACCATAAACCCTGTATGGGCATGAAATACTGCAAACAGATAAGCTATTGCACTGAGGATGCCACCTCATATTGATATTGCCCAAACATTGTGGTATTGTATCACGTAAATGCAATCACCAGTGCAGTTAATATAGATAAGGTACAGCTGGATGTGAATATATACAGTGTTGTTTGAAAGTGACTGTCGTGCCAAACACCCCAGAACTCGCTGGCACAGCGCAGTATCTATTTTTCATAGAGACACAGGACTCACTGTATCAAAAGGATCAAAACGTGTGAGCTAGCATGGTTTGACTCGTTTAGCCTTCTTAAAAATGCCCATCTTCAAGGACATCAGCCAGTGATGTTCCTTAGGTTTGCAGAAGTTTGCATACGGTGATATAAGGCTTTATAAGAGCATGCAAGCAGCTTTGCACATTTCAAAGCATTTAACATGCAATATTAGTCTTGAGCTGATGATGCGCTCCTGACTAAACAATATGATGTCAGGCTTATATCTCTACCACTCTATGATGTCATCTGACATATGGACTATGTCAGAACGCAGGCCTTTGTCAGTGCAGAATGGGCCACTGCATTGTAAACTGCATTGTGAACAAGGCATCTTTCTCCCTACAACACCAAAATAACCACTGAATCCTGAAAGCAGCACTCATCTGAAATTAGTTAACAGTCAACAAGACCACAAGCGCCATGGCAAGAGGCTGGCTTGCTGGTGCTGCTGGGGGAGGGGAAATGGGACGCCGGGCACGCCTTTGCCCAGAAACCCACACCTGAGCCATCAGGAGACGAGCTGAGAGTGGTGCGGTGTGCCAGGTGCCGCCCCCTCCCTCACAAGTGGTCCTGTGCAGTGTGCCTTCAAGCCTTTGGATCTTGTTCCAAAGTTGAGGTGGGGACTGGGTGTGCTGGTCTCTGGGACAGTTGACCTCTGAGTGGGGTGCAGTATATTGGAAACCGTTTACCTTTCCCAGCATGCTCACGAGCCTTTTAAATGATGCCTGTGTGTTATTGTAAATAGTTGTATGTAATTAGCATCCATTGTGTTATTGCATCGTAATGTCTAGTGTGGTGATAAATGTTATGTGTTGCATATAGTGTGTGCGTGCGCCCACCACGGGCTTTTATTAATAGCTAGCTGTCTGTTAGGTCCCTATAAGCTCTATTAATAAACGCGCATTCTGGCTTCAAGTAAATCGCCTCATCCCAATATAATTAATGCACACTTTGACGAAGCTTCTTATTGGTTTATGTCAAAGCCATTCCACGCTTTAATGACGTCGGTGAAACATGCCGGTAAAAATTAAATGAACGCATAATTAAAGCGTACGTGTAGGTAACTATGTAAGATTATAAGCACAAAAATTCAAATGGCTATTCATTTTGCAATTGGCAATTCAATATCAGATTGACTGAATATTGAATTGCCAATTGCAAAATGAATATACATTTGAATTTTTGTGGTTATAATCTTCCATATGCATCTAAGTACTGAAAGACCTTTTATATCAAGTACATTCTTACCACGTTGACGCGGTATAAAAATGTACACAGGAGTTTTAAACGGGCATTTTTGCCGCCCCTTGAACATAAACTATATCGTGTGGAAACCTATTCTGTCTCACGGTTTGTGCCCCGATGGCGTTTCATATACCGCAGCGAATAGATAGGCGATCTCTGCGAGACCAACCGGAACCCCAGCCCGCATGGCAGGTGGGGGCGGTACCGGGCGGCCGGGTATAGTGCGGGGCTGGAGTTCCTGTTACTTGGCGTCTGTGCTGCGCACATTAAGTGAACTGGGTGTTCTTGTGCTGACCTGTATTTTCTGGACAAAATCAGCAAGGTAACGTGAATTGGTGCGGTAACTTATGTTTGAAAATTACACTGAAACGCGGCCTTAAGAATAATAATGCATTTTATTTGTAACGCATGTTTTTAATATGGAGTTTTACACATCCAATGCATGTGAAACTTTGGTATGCTGCGTGGAGAGTGCGCGCAGACGTTGCTCAATTTCGGGACCAAACAAAGGCAGCTCCCAGCAAAAAGGTTTATAAGAAGACAAATTTGTCTGCGGTTGACGAAAAAGCGGATGTATGCCATATATATGTGTGCGTCTGCATTGACATTAACCGCGTCTGTATGCAGTTCACGATAAGCAATTCCGACCGATTGTGTAAACTGCAGGCAGCAAAAAAAGCAGAAATAGAGAAGTAGGAGCAGAAATGCACTGCAGGACGTCCCGTCTGCAACGTCCAGCTTTGCTCGGGTTGTCTGCTCGTTGCACCAGGTGTAAATTAACCGGCTGTCTTGGACTCAAAATTCATTTTATAGCTTGAACGTATGAACGTGCCAGTATTAAATGTCACTTACTCATTGTTTAGTGGACTGAAACGAAGAACCATGGTACAAGCTAAGACGTGGATCCTTCGCCATCACTTCGTGGGCTTCCCCAAAGCTAGCGACTTCGAGATGAAACTGGAGGAGCTCCCAGAGCCAAAAGACGGAGGTAAAGGAGAATTGCTAATTTTCTGAGAGCTACCCTACCCACGAGTACAGCGATCACAGAAATATTCGCTTTACAGTGTTTCTCCATCCAGTGCATGGAGACCCCGACATGGTCCACATTTTTTATGTGTTCCAGCTTTCAGGGAATGGATTTTTATAGACGGACACAGTATGGTCTTGGGGTAGCGCCAAAACCAAAAGCTGTAATAGTTATAGTATGTACACCAGTTGAAAACGGTCAATATGAGCGTTAGGGAATCACATACTGCTATACTTTGGCTCCTTATTTTACAGTTAAAGTTACTAATTTTCTGATGTGCATAGACTAATACCTGTACCGTTAACATTTTTAATTGCACAATAATCCCGCTTTAATAATAATAATAATAATAATAATAATAATAAATTTTATTTATATAGCGCACTTCATACATTTCTTTGTAGCTCAAAGTGCTTTACAAAGAACAGACAAACAATAAAAGAGAACAGTAAAAACTAGCAATAAGGACAAAATAACACAAATTTAAGCAACACTTAAAACAAAAACAATCAATCAGAAGCAAGACATAAGTGATACAAATAAGACAAATATAAAACAGTAAGTTCTAACTAAAAGCCAGAGTATAAAAGTATGTTTTTAACTGCTTTTTAAAAAATATTGAGGGAGGAGGCCTGACAAATATTTATGGGCAGCTTGTTACAAGTCTTAGGAGCATAAAAACAAAAGGCTGCTTCTCCATATTTCTTATATTTTGCCATTGGAACGTTTAATAAAGTGGAGCCTGATGATCTTAAGGATCTATTTGGAATATACTCGGTCAGACATTCTGAAATATATAAAGGTGCTTGTCCATTTAAAGCTTTAAAAAATAAAAGTATTTTATAATCAATTCTAAAAGAGACTGGTAACCAGTGTAGGTCTGCTAAAATAGGCGTTATATGTTCAAATCTTCTGGCACGAGTAACAACTCTTGCAGCTGCGTTTTGAACAAGCTGTAGTCTTTCAGTTGTTTTTTCAGGCAGTCCTGTAAGGAGTGCATTACAGTAATCTAAACGTGAGAAGATAAACGCATGAGTCAGCTTCTTAGCATCTTCCAGATTAAGAAATGGGCTTGTACGGGCTATGTTTCTGAGGTGGAAGAAGGCGGTTTTCACAACATTGTCAATGTGTGCCTTAAATGTAAGCTCAGAATCAAGAATAACTCCTAGGTTTTTAACCTCAGTTTTAGTCTGTAGTGCCAGATTTCCCAGACTATTAAGAACCTTTTTTCTCTGCAGTTCATTACCAACAAGGAGAATTTTACTCTTGTCTTCATTCAGTTTCAGAAAATTTCTATTCATCCAGCTAACAATGCTTGGTAGACAATTCACCAGTTTATTTACCGCACTGGGATCCTCTGGCCCTACGGATATGTATAACTGTGGGTATCATCAGCATAGCTATGGAAGCTGACTCTGTGCTCTGCAATAATTTTACCCAATGGCAACATATATAAAGAGAACCACAGAGGGCCAAGCACAGAACCTTGTGGTACACCAAAATGAATATCATATACTCCTGATACATGGTCCCCTAAGCTAATAAAATACTGCCTTCCCTTTAAATATGTCTTAAACCAATATAAAACAGTCCCAGTTAAACCAATACATTCCTTAAGACGATTTAAAAGTATATCATGGTCAACTGTGTCAAACGCAGAACTCAAATCAAGGAGGACAAGTACGGAAATATTATTCATGTCCATAGAGATTCTCAGATCGTTTACGACTTTCACTAAAGCAGTGTGTTATATATCTGTATATGAATGTTAGGGTGCATTTTTCAACTTTCATCCGAACTATTGTGAAAATATACATTATTGTTTTAAATTAAGGATTCCTAATGTAAAATGTCTGATACAGTAGAAGCATTATGCAGCATAATGTCAGTTTATTTCTGTAGCACATTTTCAAACAGCAGTGGTAGACAAAAGCGCTTGACACAGAATCAGTAACACATACAACAGAAACTACCACACCCAGTGGTGTGTGTGTGTGTGTGTGTGTGTGTGTGTGTAAAAAAATAGAAAAAAAATAAATGAAACTTTCAAATCACAGAAACACAAATACAGACGATTTTAAAAACCTCTAAAAGCCTCAGCAAATAGGTGAGTTTTTAGTCTAGATTTAAAATGTTTTATGGGAGGGTGCTGCCTGGATATGTGGCGCCAGGCTGTTTCGTGATTTCGGCCCTGCCACAAA
The DNA here is from genome assembly GCA_026781145.1 of Hippopotamyrus pictus. Taxonomy (NCBI): domain Eukaryota; kingdom Metazoa; phylum Chordata; class Actinopteri; order Osteoglossiformes; family Mormyridae; genus Hippopotamyrus; species Hippopotamyrus pictus. Next base: position 9,902,040 of record JAODLC010000054.1, on the reverse strand, counting down.
GAGAGCACCTTCTCGTTTACGCTGCAAGCGACATCTTGCGACCAAAAGTAGAAGCTCTTGTTACAATAATCTTGACGCCATGAAATAAAGGCGTGGATTATGGTCTCAAAATCTTTAAAGGTAAACACAGGCTTACACTTATGACTCTAAGATGGTAAAAGGAGAACTTATTCACAGCATTTATCTGCTTATCAAACTTGAGATTAGGGTCAAATATAATGCCAAGATTCTTCATGTACGGTTTAGCATATCCAGAGAGTGGCTCAAGTGCACCACTTACAGTCTTAACACCCTCTGGAGGTACAGAATGCATTGGGGTGACAATTTGGGTATGATGGCCCTTGGATAGTACCAACAAGCTTGTCGGTGGCATGTCACATGGAATAAAATGTTGTTCTTCCAGAAATGATCCTGGAAGCATTATACCTGAGCGTGGACCCTTACATGAGGTATGTATGTGAACAGTTTGTATTATGGGTAAAAATACAAACAAATTACATACCTTTGTTACCTTCGTTTCATTACACCGTAGAGCAGCGTTTCCCAATCTGGTCCTCGGGACCCAAAAACAGTCCACTGTCTGGGAGGGAGGGAGCAAAAACCTGGACCAAGTTTGGGAAACACTGCCCCTAGAGAACGGCACAAAGTTTAATCCTTCACTGTATTATTAATAGAGTTAATGAAATGGTGCCATTCTGGGCATGTATGCTAAAGTGTTATTTTTGCTATACTTGCAAATACGCATGGATCCCTGAGATGCCAGATAACAGGATGGCACCAGTCAGGGGCAAAGGAACTGGGGGGGTGCGGGACATATATCTCTCAATATTTAATTTGGCTTTGTCTCCCCCTAAATATAGGCCTTTACAGGGCTGGGTGAGATATTGATAAAATGTTGTATCATGATCATGAACATTCATATTGCTATCAATTTGAATATTGTGATATAGCCTAAACACTTTAATTGCATAATTTACAGTTACAATTCTCATTATACCGATCACTTGCTCCTTGACTATTAGTAAAACAACTTGGTCATCATAATCAAAAAAACTTAAAACCTGTGATATTTCAAAGCCTTTCATATTTCACTGTTTTCTGCATCTGAATTTATATATATATATATATATGTGTATATATATATGTGTATATATATGTGTGTGTGTGTGTGTGTGTGTGTGTGTGTGTGTGTGTGTGTGTATATATATATATATATATATATATATATAT
>JAODLC010000054.1:9848873-9860322 GCA_026781145.1 Hippopotamyrus pictus | reverse complement strand
TGGCTTGGCGAACAAAACATCGACATTTTGGGTCCATGGCCAGGAAACTCCCCAGACCTTAATCCCTTTGAGAACTTTTGGTCAATCCTCAAGAGGCAGGTGGACAAACAAAAACCTATAAATTCTGACAAACTACAAGCATTGATTACGCAAGAATGGGCTGCCATTTAGCCCAGAAGTTGATTGACAGCAGGCCAGGGCAAATTACAGAGGGTTTGAAAAAGCATGAACTTAAGGCATTTATTGACAATTACATTATGACATGCTTGTAATTATACTTCAGTATACCATAGAAACATCTGACATAAAGATCTACAAACACTGCAGCAGCAAACTTTGTGAAAACCAATACTTGCGTTATTCTGAAAACGTTTGGCCACAACTGTAGGGCCGGGGGCTAAGCACACTGCCCTGCGGGGTGCCAGTGTTGCTGGTGATGGAGGATGACCTATCGTCACCAGTGCACACATGCTGGGGTCTGTCGGTGATCCAGCTGCAGAGTGAGGAGCTATGGCTGAAATCTAGGAGCTCAGCAACATGCTGGTATGGAATGTCGCTGCTTTTATTTTACAGGTGAGACGGAGTGATGTGGAAAGCAATGGAGATCTCTAGTGTATGCTCTCTAGCATCTTTAGCAGACCTGTTGCAGCAGTAGGCAAACTGTAGTGGGCCTAGTTAAACTGTCCAGTACTGTGCCTCTTAAAGCACTTATTTTTGTGATGGGGATGAGTGCCACGGGGCGGTAATCATTAAGGCAGTCTGCTTTGGCTGTCTTTGGAGTAGGGGTGACAGGGTTAGTTGACTCTCTCAGAGAGCCATTAAAAATGACAGTGAACACAGCTGTTAGCTGGTCGCAGCAGGTTTTTAAAACACGTGCAGAAACTTTTTCCAGACTGCTGCGTTGCGGGGCTTTTGTCGGTTGAAAGTCCTCCTTGTGTCGCTCATGGAGACTGTCACTGGGTTCTCCTTTGAGGGGTTGGTATATATATTGTACAATACACTGTTCCTATGTAATTGGTAACAAACTAATGACATCATTTTTAAGTTGGACGGGTTAATATCTCATGTGATTTCAGTGCTCACTGGATAGCTGGTTTACTCAGACTTTTCTGTCTATATCATATATGATACTATGTGATGATGACCATGGGCAGGTTTAATCATTCTTAAGTTCTGATGTTTTCTGTGTTATCTGTGTCAGCATGACTTGTACGGTGCCTGTGAATCTCTTAGCTGCTGCCCTCTGATGACTGTCTCAAAATAGGATGGCTGCATGGTAGAAGGCACTTTATGCACTGCATTCCACATCATCACACCTGCATTAAAGGTTTTTGTCCTTCTCCAAAAATGATCACGGCACTAATGCATTCATTTATACAGTGCATTAGCCTGCTTCTTTTGAGCTGCACACAATCCAAGCTGCTGTCATTAATAATGTATTGTTCTCAGACATTCTAATGAGTTTAAGACCATTTTCCAGGAATCCATTATGGGCCATTAGTGATGCATACAAAACCTTAATACAGGCTATGATGTGTGTGCCTCACAGACCGATAGGCACAATTTCATCACAGGCTGCAATGAACACTGTACCTCACAGGCCGATAGGCACAATTTCATCACAGGCTGCAATGAACACTGTGCCTCACAGGCTGATAGGCGCAATTTCATCACAGGCTGCAATGAACACTGTGCCTCACAAGCCGATTGGCACAATTTCATCACAGGCTACAATGAACACTGTGCCTCACAGGCCGATAGGCACAATTTCATCACAGGCTACAATGAACACTGTGCCTCACAGGCCGATAGGCACAATTTCATCACAGGCTGCATTGAACACTGTGCCTCACAGGCCAATAGGCATGATCTCATCACAGACTGCAATTAACCATGTGCCTCACAGACTAATGGACACGATCTTAACACAGGCTGTGATGAACCCTGTGCCTTGCAGATAGATGGACACAATCTCAACATCGGTTTTGGCAAACCTTGTGCCTCACAGACAGAACAACATGACCCTCATCTGTTTTATACCAATAAGCAACACTGTTGCTTAAGCTTTTGTTATGTAGTTTGGGGCAACCACTTAGGGAAAGCTACTAATAAAATATAAGTTTCTTTATGACCAGAACACTGCTGCATCAACCCTAACCCTTCCCATCACCACTCATCTGCTGGCATAATGATGCTGTTACACTAATGTCCACCTGTCCTGCTCTGTCCCACAGTCTGACAGCAATACAAGCTTCCTGCGAGCTGCCCGTGCAGGGAACCTGGACAAGGTGTTAGAATACCTGAAGGATGGTGTGGATATAAACACCTGTAACCAGGTAACTGTGTGACAACAGTCGGAAGGAATGGCTATAAACACCTGTAACCAAGCAACCATATCACACATGATGGAAGGGATTACTATAAACACCTGTAACCAGGTATCTGTGTGACAACAGTCGGAAGGAATGGCTATAAACTCCTGTAACCAGGCAACCATATCACATATGAAGGAAGGAATGCCTATAAACACCTGTAACCAGGTAACTGTGTGACAACAGTCGGAAGGAATGGCTATAAACACCTGTAACCAAGCAACCATATCACACATGATGGAAGGGATTACTATAAACACCTGTAACCAGGTATCTGTGTGACAACAGTCGGAAGGAATGGCTATAAACTCCTGTAACCAGGCAACCATATCACATATGAAGGAAGGGATGCCTATAAACACCTGTAACCAGGTAACTGTGTGACACCAGAAGGAAGCCATGGATATAAACAACTGTAACCAAGTAACTGTGTGACAACAGTCAGAAGGCATGGCTATAAACACCTGTAACCAGGCAACCATATCACACATGAAGGAAGGGATGCCTATAAACACCTGTAACCAGGTAACTGTGTGACAACAGCCGGAAGGAATGGCTATAAACACCTGTAACCAGGCAACCATATCACACATGAAGGAAGGGAAGACTATAAACACCTGTAACCAGGAAACTATGCGACAACAATCGGAAAGCATGGCTATAAACACCTGTAACCAAGTAACTGTGTGACAACAGTCGGAAGGCATGGCTATAAACACCTGTAACCAGGTAACTGTGTGACAACAGCCGGAAGGAATGGATATAAACACCTGTAACCAGGCAACCATATCACACATGAAGGAAGGGATGACTATAAACACCTGTAACCAGGTAACTGTGTCACACCCGTAGGAAGGCATGGCTATAACACTTGCAGCCAGGTTATGGTGTCACACTTGTAACCAGGTTTGTATTTATGATCCATGCCGATGATCCATGTTGATATACAATGATGTCATGGTGAATGGTAGGGCTAGCAAGGTAGACCAGAAGTTTTGAAAACAATTGCCAGGGGAAGGGACAAAATCTTGAATTATGGAGCAATTGGAATATTTAACAATGCCAATTGTTTATCTACCAAGAGTGACTCCAGTGTTTTTTTTTCCCCATTATACAGAACGGACTCAATGCTCTGCATCTGGCAGCTAAGGAGGGTCACCTGGAGCTGGTGGAGGAGCTGCTGGACAGAGGGGCATTTGTGGATTCAGCCACTAAGGTGGGGGCAGTGTGGGTGGAGATTGGGACAGTGGAGATTTAGGCGGCACCTAAAACATGCAAGCATACCTAAAACCACAAAAAAATGCTTTTTCTGTGTTTGGCTCAGAAAGGGAACACTGCTCTCCACATTGCCTCACTGGCTGGACAGCAGGAAGTGGCAAAGCTGCTGGTGAAGAGAGGCGCTAGTGTCAATGCCCAGTCCCAGGTTGGAGCCCTTAGTTTGAAAGCTGTGCTTGTTAGCTGTTGTTCTTGGCTGCCTTTCCTTAACTCTCCCATCCCCTCAGAATGGCTTCACCCCACTGTACATGGCGTCTCAGGAGAACCACCTCGACGTGGTGCATTACCTGTTGGAGAACGACGGGAACCAGAGCACTGCCACTCAGGTGAGTCATGTGACCAGCGGTGAGTCATGTGACCAACTGCTGTGGGGAGATCCTGTGCATTGAGCTGAACCATCGTCTTCGCCCTCATTTAGGATGGCTTTACCCCGTTGGCCATTGCGCTGCAGCAGGGCCACGACCAGGTGGTGGCGCTACTGCTGGAGAAAGACACCAAAGGCAAAGTGCGCCTACCTGCCCTGCACATCGCAGCCCGCAAGGATGACACCAAGGCTGCAGCCCTGCTGCTGCAGAACGACCATAATGCAGACGTGCAGTCTAAGGTGGGCGTGGCCTGTGTGGATATAGGCATTGTGGGACAGGAAGAGTGGCTCAGGAATGACACAAGGCAGGGGTCCTCATCCCATTGCTGGACATACACCCACACACACACGCAAACACACCAATACGCTATGGGCCACTTAGAGGTAACACTTCACGTACCTGCATGTCATTGGATTCTAACAGGAATCATGCACAACATGGAGAAACCATATAGACCAAAGGTGGGATTCAAACCACCAACCCAGGAGGTGTGATGGGACTGCCCACAGTGTCTACATGCTTCCCAGAATGTGTGTGTGCATGTCTGCACTGACTGAAGAGGATTATTAATGGAGATTTCAAAAGTATCTACTTAACTAACGTTATTAATTCTCGTAAATTTTTGAATTTTTCTGGGTTGGGTCATGAATTAACAGTGAAATGGCATCTAGAGAGATAGATATGAAAAAAATTGTTTTTGTTTAGTATACTGTACACGCATGTTAGTGTGTTTGAGTCATGTACATGTGTGTGTAAGTGTGTGTGGTGTACGTGTGTTTTAGTGTGTGTAGTGTACATGTAGCTGGTTGTGTGTGTGTAGTGTACATGCATATGTGTAGGTTACACATAGGTAGTGTGTGTAGTGTACATGTGTGTTTGTGTGTGTCGTTTACATGTTTTTTTACTGGGTATGTATACGTAGTGAATGTGTGTGTAGTGTACATGTATGTGTGTATACGTATGTGCGTGTGTGTGTGTGTGTGTGTGTGTTTGTGTGTGTATAGGTAACATGCATATGTGTAGGATACATGGGTGTTAGTGTGTGTGTAGTGTATGCGTGTAAATGTACATGCATATGTCTAGGGTACATGGGTGTGTTAGTGTGTATGTAGTATGTATGTGTGTGTATCTATGTGCATAATTGTCATGTACATGCTTGTGTTGTTAATGCATCTTTTTTCATTCCTGCCTGCTGCTGAACCAGATGATGGTCAACAGGACGACGGAGGTACAGCCAGTTACTGTGTGTTTGCACGCATGCCCACATCACCGTGCCGTATCCGCTGCCCTGCTGCCCCAGCGCTCTGCCCTGCTTCCCATCACGCCTTCTGCTGCTATGTCACGCTGATGTTTTGCTGAGCATTTGGAAAGTGGTCTGTCCCCCTGCATTTCACCTGTAATTAGAGATTAGAGCCCTTCCTCTGTCCCTTTTCATTTCTTTCTTTTCAGTTGATTTCAACACTTTTTTGTCACTTCCTTGGTTGGAATCCTTGCATCCACAGGAAACATGGTACCATTACATCCCTATAAAAGTTTATATTTGATAGTAAATCACAATCTTTTATAATATTCTGTAGTTTCATTAGCTTTGCAGTAGAAATACATGAGTAGCTATACATTTTGTAAATTGATATTTAATAATTAATGATATTTATTATTGGAAAAAAGATACTTGAAAATATTTCCCTTTTCTAACAGTATTTTAAACTTAGCCATTGCACCGAAGTGTAATGCTTCATGTCATCGCATGTTACACAGCAGTAATGCGTTCATATTTTGAATAGTTTTGTAGTTACCGTATTTTTCATAATTTGCAAATATGTTTTTACATTAAATCGGACCATTTTTGTCAGAATGGAAAGGTAAGGCAATGCCTCCACTGAATTACTCCACATAAATAAGCCCATAAAACTGTAACATGGTTACTAATGTGATGTAGTCTCTAGAAACACACTTCTATGGTTGTATTTTTCATATATTCTGCATACATATAACCATAAACCCTTTTATTGTTATCATGTCTTTTCATTTTGATGTAACATTTATTATTTTGATTGTGAGGCTATCGTTTGCATGGTACTGTTACATGATATTTAGTTATGATTCATTTGAATGATCCTAATAAGTGTATATTTAGCCTTTATGTGGCAGCTGCATGTGGATCATGGTGACCGTGGCTTTTCTGAGGCTTGTAACTCCTACATCCTCATCATTGTTTCTTCTTCTTCCAGAGCGGGTTCACTCCTTTGCACATCGCTGCTCACTATGGCAACGTGAATGTTTCCACGCTTCTCCTGAACCGCGGGGCAGCGGTGAACTTTACTGCGCGGGTATGAGTCTGCCTGTCTAACCCAGCAAACAGTCTGTCTAACTACAGTGGCTGTTAGCGCCCGTTCCCAAATCGTGAGTCTGGATGGTCTCGTAAACGTACCTCTCAGTTAGTCACTATTGGTCATTGCTTCATCATGGCCTGAAGGTATGTAGTCTGGCCCTCTCTCAATCTTGATGGAGGAGAGGGGGTGGTTTTGGAAGATGACGATGTGTTTCCCCCTCTCAGAATGGGATCACACCCCTCCATGTGGCCTCCAAGCGTGGAAACACCAACATGATCAGCTTACTGCTGGACCAGGAGGGTCAGATCGATGCCAAGACTCGTGTGAGTGCATCCTGCAGCCACCTGAAGCTGCCTCTTGTGTGACCTGTCCCGTCCTGTGTGAGTGCGTCCTATGACCACCTGAAGCTGCCTCGTATGTGACCTGTCCTGTCTGAGTGCATCCTGCAGCCTCCTGAAGCTGCCTCATATGTGACCTGTCCTGTGTGAGTGCATCCTGTGGCAGCCTGAAGCTGCCTGGCGTGTGACCTGTCCTGTGTGAGTGTACCCTGCAGCCTCCTGAAGCTGCCTCGTGTGTGACCTGTCCAGTGTGAGTGCATCCTGTGGCAGCCTGAAGCTGCCTGGCGTGTGACCTGTCCTGTGTGAGTGCACCCTGCAGTCTCCTGAAGCTGCCTGAAGTGGTATCAAGGACGTGCATACCTTTTGCTGCAGTTTTTTTTGCAAATAAATAGAAAAAATAAACAATGCAATTACTTTCATTCTTATTCCAGGATTGCACATATCTACAGCACATTGTGTGCAGCTCATGGCTTTGGTCCTGCTCATTCACTCTGCTTCATTGCTACCCTCACTATGCGTCCTGCTTTACCTGCCCTGTCTGCCTGTCCCACATTAGGATGGCCTGACACCCCTGCACTGTGCAGCCAGAAGTGGACATGCACCAGCAGTAGAGATGCTGCTGGAGAGAGGAGCTCCTCTCCTGGCCAGAACAAAGGTACCACTATACGCACATATACAGACACTCACCGACATCCAGCATGTGCCTTGTGTATTATTTCACCATCATCTTGACCTCTTCTCCCCAGAATGGGCTGTCCCCACTACACATGTCCGCCCAGGGTGACCACGTGGAGTGTGTGAAGCACCTGCTTCAGCACCAGGCACCTGTTGATGATGTCACATTGGACTACCTGACCGCACTGCATGTGGCAGCGCACTGTGGCCATTACCGAGTCACCAAGTTACTCCTGGACAAGAAGGCTAATCCCAATGCCCGTGCTCTGGTACCACCTTCCTGGTTCTGGTTTGGGTTGAGTGGTTTTGATTTAGTCTGGGTTTAACCTGGGATCAGTAGTAATGCACTTCTGAGGTCTGCTTGGGCGCTGACCGTCTCGCTGTGTTTTCGAGCAGAACGGCTTCACTCCACTGCACATCGCGTGCAAGAAGAACAGGGTCAAGGTGATGGAGCTGCTGGTCAAGTACGGTGCTGCCATTCAGGCCATCACAGAGGTAGGGCGTCCACAATGGCCGATCAGAGCATCGTTGGGGGTCTTGAGTGCAGCCACTGAAGCTTCTGCCCTCGCTCGCAGTCTGGCCTCACGCCCATCCACGTGGCCGCCTTCATGGGGCACCTGAGCATCGTGCTTCTCCTGCTGCAGAATGGGGCATCGCCCGACATCTGCAACATCGTAAGTCACCTTCGGCCTAAGCAAAGCCCTGCAGGTGTATCCTTCGGACGCACATGCGCGTGCCTTTATTCCTGCGCTCGCACGTTTCTGCAGCGTGGGGAGACGGCGCTGCACATGGCCGCTCGTGCGGGACAGCTGGAGGTGGTGCGCTGTCTGCTGAGGAATGGAGCTCAGGTGGATGCCGTAGCTCGGGTGAGACCCTTCACACTGCACACGTGTACTCATGCATGACATTCTGTATGTGTGTGTGTGTGTTTCTGAGTGCACGTTCGCATTTCTGAATCAATGCTGCCCCTTTGCTGGCAGGAGGACCAGACCCCTCTTCACATCGCAGCTCGCCTGGGGAAGACTGATATTGTCCAGCTGCTGCTCCAGCACTTGGCCCACCCAGATGCCTCCACAGCCAGCGGCTACACCCCTCTGCACATCTCCGCCCGTGAGAACCAGCTGGAGGCAGCCGCTGTTTTGCTGGAGGCTGGTGCCTCACACTCTCTGTTCTCCAAGGTGGGCATCACAGCCATGGATAAGAATGAACAATAGCACCGAGAAAGGGAAAATGTGCGCGAGAGCACCCCCTGCTGGACAAAGGTGTAATATTTTCTATTTGTGATCTATAGACCATGACTTCGGAGTAAGAGGTTAAGAAGTTGAGAATGCGGAGTTAAAAATATGAGTGTCATTAACTTAAGGAGATGAATGTGAGCATAATTTATAAGTGCTGTTTCTACTTTTCACTCGCCCCACAGAAAGGATTTACCCCCCTGCATGTCGCTGCTAAGTATGGAAGCCTGGAGGTGGCAAAACTTCTGCTGCAGAGGCGAGCGTCCCCTGACGCTGCCGGAAGTGTAAGTGCAGCTGCCTTCTTAGGCATCATGCATTTCATAGCAAAAATGTTTCATTCAAGTCTAGCATCATAATCTGATTTTTATCTATATGCATATGTTTCGATACCACTTCAATTAAATTAACTTGAAACTTTTTGATATCAGACCACTCCCTGATAGCCTGACTAATTGGTTTCTAAAACCTCACTAAGGCCTCTCATGTACACTGCAAAGCCTTTTATAACATAATATAATTGACCATTCTGCACCAGCTCACATCCTCAAAGTCTTGCTCCTTCATTCATACAGAACGGGCTGACTCCACTTCATGTTGCTGCCCACTATGACAACCAGCAGATGGTGCTGTTGCTATTGGACAAGGGTGCTTCACCTCACGCCACAGCCAAGGTAAGACGATCCCCATGTCCGCCACATAAGAGAGGTCGGGTTTGTGCTTGTGGGATGTGCATATTTCTTACATAATATACGTTAACAGTTCATGTAACGTTTCACTATAACCATGTTTTGCACCCTGTCAGTATCACGCTTTCATTCAATTTAAAAATATGCACTGGACTTATACACTTTGTACTCACATTTTGTGGGCTGTATTCGGGTCTTACAGTATCTTTACATTCTACACACTTGCATTGTACTAGAGCAGGGGTCTTCAACTCTGGTCCTGGAGAGCTACTATCCAGTAGGTTTTCTATCCTACTTTGCTTCTGATGAGCCACACCTGCTCCTGGTATTTACCTAAGAACAGGTGTGGCTCATCAGAAGCCAGGTAGGATTGAAAACCGACTGGATCGTAGCTCTCCAGGACCGGAGTTGGAGACCCCTGTACTAGGAGCTACCGCGATTAGGCGACGTAGTCGTTGACGTTGCGTCCACATCAATATTTTTGATCGACACATCTTTTATTATTTTAATAAAATTACCTTGATGATTTCTAAAACGCTTCAATTCATTATGACAAGAGTTCCCCTATAATATTACTACGTAGTTACAGAGGAGGAGGTAAGGAGCATGCACTGATACAGTGAGTTGAAACCACTTCAGGGGTGAGAACCTGAGTGCAACCATGTGGCAGGTGATACTTCAGCACCACACCAGTCCAAATGGACAAGTGTGAGGTTTCTTTTTCTGGTGGCTGGAGTGCCAATCCTGCCACCAACCCCCCAAGCTTTTCCCTGTAAGTTGGAGGACCTCGATCCTTATGGGCAGGATGAAGATTAACATACTCAGGACGTAATTATGGGAGTTGTTCAAATGATCAGAAAACAAAAAGGTGGTTTTACACTGTGCAAAGTGCGATGGCTTACCACAGCGGTGCTAGCACTATGCACGATAAAGCACCTGAAGACGCACACAGGCGCTGTTCTAGACCCCCAGAATATGCAAAACGGTGCCTTATTGTCTATTCATGTTTATTAAATTACCATTACCATTACCATTACCTATTAAAGTCATAAATTCGTCTCTCTGCTACATTAGAATCCCCACTGAACAAGTGTTTGTGAAAATGTTTAGAGTACAATATGAGTTTATTCTACATGGATTGACAGTATCAGTGTGCTTATACTGAAATGAAAACGGACACTAAACAAAAGAAAATAATTTGTGAACTGAAATTAAAATGAAAGTCATATTTACAAAAAAACGTGTCGGACTTTTGCAATGGCACATAGAGTTTGTCGCTATGAAAATAAAATTAACTTAAGCCGTCAAGTCGGTTTTCTGGAGGAAAATTAATCGCTGATATTAATCGACCAATCGGTAGAATTAATAGATTATAAATTAATCTATAGAAAAATAGTCGTTGGTGGCAGCCTTACATTGTACCCACATCTTGTTGCACCCTGCACCTATGGTACACACTGTCCTCAAATGAGTGTTTTAGTACTCACCTGGTACTCAAAATTTACATCCTTTATACTCTTAAAATAAAATATGTCTTACTCACTTTGCTTATTTATTACATTTTCTGGTAATACTGGTAACTCAGAATACGGTTACTTAGCAGCTTAGTAGTAATTCGCTTACTATTTAAGTACAAAAATGGTTGCTACTTGAGTTAAAAGATGCATTAGGTTCATTAACAATGAACAAACATGAGATCATTATTCCACTTTTTGTATTATCGATTATTTGTTCCTTCATTAGTTCACAAAGGTTTATATAATTATGAGTTGATTCATGATAAATTAAGAGCATAGTAGGATATTATTGTGCCCTGTCATGTACAGTGCTGCCCATTCTCTGCATTGATATGTGCTGCTATTATACTTACACTGCAGTCCAGTTTCTGGGAAGTTCTGACCCAGCAACCCATCTGTCTGTCTGTCTGTCTGTATATCCATCCATCCCCCTGTCCATCTGTTTCCTTCTATTGACTTTCCGTTTGTCTGTCCATCTATCTCCCCCTGTCTCTGTCTGTCCACCATCTGCCTGTCTCTATCTGACTTTCATTTGTCTGTCTGTCTGTCTGTCTGTCTGTATATCCATCCATCCCTCTGTCCATCTGTTTCCTTCTATTGACTTTCCGTTTGTCTGTCCATCTATCTCCCCCTGTCTCTGTCTGTCCACCATC
>JAODLC010000054.1:9837844-9848773 GCA_026781145.1 Hippopotamyrus pictus | reverse complement strand
TGCCTGTCTCTATCTGACTTTCATCTGTCTGTCTGTCTCTCTCTCTGTCTGTCTCTCCAGAACGGCTACACTCCGCTGCACATCGCGGCTCGGAAGAACCAGATGGACGTAGCGGCGGCGCTGATCCGTCACGGGGCCTCCGGCAGCTGCGTCAGCAAGCAGGGGGTCAGCCCGCTGCACCTGGCCTCCCAGGAGGGCCACGCCACCATGGCCGCACTGCTACTGCGCAACAGCGCGCATGTCGACGCGGCCGCCAGGGTAAGTCAGGTCGTCCGACCCGCTTCCCAGCAGTCTCCGCTTCTGGAATCCTCTCCTGACTGCTCACTGATTGCTTACTTGCTACTTGGACAGTTTCCACTTGACTTTCAGTAGTACTGACATTGCACATCCTCTAAGATCAGTAGCCGACCGGCTGTGGTTACTGATAAGCCGCGGTTCGTCCGTCCTGCTCCTGCAGAATGGCCTGACCCCCCTGCATTTAGCTGCCCAGGAGGACAAGGTCAGCGTGGCTGAGATACTCACGAAAAACGGCGCAAACATTGAGCAGCAAACTAAGGTATCGTTTTTGTAGAACTGTATTCTGTAAAACGAGAAAACTCTGAGTTTTGTTTTAATTTGACAGTCTCCCTCTTGTACTCCGTTCACTAGATGGGCTACACACCCCTGATTGTAGCATGTCACTATGGAAATATGAAGATGGTGAATTTCCTGCTGCAGCATGGTGTCAATGTGAATGTTAGAACCAAGGTAGGCTTTTCTTCAGTGTTTCACTCTGGAATGCAAGTCCAACAGGGACAGCAAACCAGCCTGGAGGAATAATCTTCCTTCTGTCATCCTTCTTCAGAATGGATACACTCCCCTTCACCAAGCAGCACAGCAGGGGAACACACACATCATTAGCCTGCTTTTGGAGTGCGGGGCCAAACCCAATGCCATGACTGTGGTGAGTATGAACTCATACACTTACACTCCCAAACTCCAAACCTAACTATAACCATAGCCTAACCCTAACATATTGCTATGACTATGCTGAGTATGAACTCGTACACATACTGTACACCCCTTAATCCTAACCATAACGATAACTATAACCATAACCCTAAGTTGGGGACATAGGGTTACGCAATAGGACATTGGAAAGTTTGAAATATGCTATTAAATCGAGTTAACCTGTGATTTCCTGTTACATGGGGGCCCTGAGTAATCATAGAAAGAGGCTTTGATGCCTGAAAAAGCTAAACCCTTTGTATCCCTAACCCTAGCTATAGTTGGCTAACCCTAACACATTGCTATGACTATAGTGAGTATCAACTGACATACTCACAGGTAACATAAACAGACACACATATGCAGCCCGTATTTTTGTACCTTCATAGAGTGGAAACACAGCCCTGTCCATCGCCAAGCGGCTGGGCTACATTTCTGTGGTGGACACCCTGAAGATGGTCACTGAGGAGGTCATCACCACAACCACGGTGAGGACCAGCTAAAATGAACAGTATGCAGCTATTGCTGGGGGATATTAGATTGCACTCCGCAGAGGCTGACTCTCTTGTCCTGTGTTTGTCTTTTCTGCGCTCGCATGCCATTTGTTCCTCGTCAGACTGTGACAGAGAAGCACAAGCTGAATGTCCCAGAGACCATGACTGAAGTGCTTGATGTGTCTGATGAGGAAGGTGAGTCAGCCGGGTCGCCACGTGCTGCCATTACACTGCTTTCTGTGTAAATGGTGCATCATGGGTAATGGAGTTTCAGCAATGTGCTCTCCCTTAGACTCGACACAATGATGGGTGAAGGTTAGTGTCATTCTTAATTAAATGGTAAGATGAGATTTCCGCCATGCTTCCCAGGGGAAGACACGATGATGGGGGATGGGGGTGAGTACCTGCGAGTGGAGGACCTGAGGGACCTGGGGGATGACTCCTTGTCCGGAAATTACCTGGAGGGCTTAGACTACCTTCGCTTCAGCCTGGAAGGAGGCCAACAGGAGAGGTTTGCTGCTCTTCTCATTTGAATGTTCCCTTGCTTCTTATATGTTGGGTTAGCTGTCCATCTATCTGCGGGCTCTAGGCTCAGGCTGCACCCTCCCCTTTGGAGTACACACCTATAGCACCCTCCCCTTTGGAGTACACACCTATAGCACAGTCCCCTTTGGAGTACACACCTATAGCACACTCCCCTTTGGAGTACACACCTATAGCACAGTCCCCTTTGGAGTACACACCTATAGCACAGTCCCCTTTAGAGTACACACCTATAGCACAGTCCCCTTTGGAGTACACACCAATAGCTCTCTGAGTATATCAGTTATTTTTTATTTACGTAGTTTTTCCTAAGTGATATTCTGAGCTGCTGTACTTGGGTGATATTTCTATAACCCCTGGAGATCCCATCCATAACCCTAACCCTATAACCCCTGGAGATCCCATCCATAACCCTAACCCTATAACCCCTGGAGATCCCATCCATAACCCTAACCCTATAACCCCTGGAGATTACATTCTGCTCCCTTGCCTAAATCCCTGCTACTCTTCCTCTTTTATCTCTGTTTCCCTCTGTCACCTGAGTAATGACCAGTGTTTTGTTAATCAGTTCCAACAGGTCTCAGCTCACTTCCAGACAACAGCAACGCAATCAGAAAGGTGGAGCACTGATGGAGGACATCATCAGCAGTCAAAAGGTGAGTCACCTATTTACCAATGATGTCAGACTTTGTGTTGCCTGATGGTTGAACGTTATCTATGCTCAAGTGATGTCAATGCCATATTTGGCCACTAGGTGGCTATTTCTTTTGAGAACCAGAAAGATTCATACCGCTTGAGCTGGGGCATCGAAAACCTGGACAATGTGGCCCTTTCCTCCAGTGCATTGCAGTCTGGGTGAGTATAATGACATTTACAGACATCCACATCGCTTTGGAATGCCCTAATTATCGTAATGCCAAACCACACAAAACAGAACTTCAGAAGTTGATGAAGTGACATGAAATTAAATTGTTTTTGGAAATATCCACAAAATGTTACTTTTTCATTGTTGTTCAGATTTTGATATCCATTTGTCACAAATGCAAAAAAACTCAAACTTGTACAGGAGACTTGTGCAGGATTACAATCACAAATCCCAGACGCACATGCCTGTATTACTGTCTTTGCGAGGACATAGCTCCTAACACTCACCCAACAAAAATCAAATTAAAACTCCTCCCCCTGAATCACCTGGGGGGCCTGGGGCCTATTCCTGGAGCTGGGGTAGAACCCGAGCAGCCTGCCAGTCCAACGCAGGGCACATACATGCACACACCAGATGGGCCGACTCATAAGTCATTGAACTGCAGGATGAAATGCACAGGACACGAGAAGAGCAGGCAAACCGTACACACTGGTGGGATTCAAACCCCTTTCCCAGGAGGTGGGAGGCAGCAGTGCAACCAAACTGAGACACCCTGCAGATTAAAGCCATTAATAAAGTCCTGTAGTGTTTTCTTAAAAACAGTTGAGATTACACAGGCGCACATATACACACACACACACACAGAGTCGGGTAAACATATCTTTATGGGGACCGCTCATTTATTCCTATGGGAAAAACGCTAACTATGACACCCTTAACCCCTACCCAGCCCTAACCATAACCATGAGTAACCAGGCAAAACGTATTTTTTGCTAGGTTACTTTTTGCATTTTTAGTTTTTTCATTGCAATCACAGATTTTTATTAAATTGAGTTTTCCCTTATGGGGACCAGGAAACTCATCACGTTGTGTCCCCATAAGGTACACACACACACTCAGGTCCTACATGCCCCCAAACTTAGACACACCTATTCTCTCGCACCACACATCGCCATTTCCAGCACTCATTCGCCATCGTGCTCCCTGCACTCTCCTTCTCTAATGATCACTGTCTGCTCTCTTCCCAGCCACATCTCTCCATTTCATGACCTCGACAACAGCAGGTAAAGATCCTCCCCCTCTGGCTCTCTGTCACCTGGAGCCCCGTCTGCCTGTATTTTCGGGCCTGTTCTGAACTTCCTCTACGTCTCTGCGTAGCTTCTTGGTCAGTTTCATGGTGGATGCACGCGGGGGGGCCATGCGGGGGTGCCGACACCATGGTCTGCGCATCATCGTCCCCCCGCGGAAGTGCTCCGCCCCCACGCGCGTTACCTGCCGCCTGGTGAAGAGGCAACGCCTGGCGTGCATGCCCCCCCTGGTGGAGGGTGAGGCGCTGGCTAACCGGCTGGTGGAGGTGGGACCCGCTGGGACACAGTTTCTTGGGTACGGCCGCGGCAGCAAGGCCTGCGAGGGCCATCCGTCTGCTCTGCTTCGTGTTGTTTGCTCTCGTTTATTAGGGTAATGGTTACAAAACAAGTTTTTTTTTTTTTTTTTTAAAGTTCAATAAATGCATGAAGTCAGTGAGTAATCGTGTTAAATAATCGTGATCTCAGTATTGACCAGAAAGAAAAAAAAATCATGATTCTGATTTCTGCGATAAACGAGCAGCCCTAGGTGAAGATTACTCTGATTTTCTGCCTGTGTCAGGCCTCCCCAGTGCAGGATAGCCACTAAGCAGC
Organism: Hippopotamyrus pictus; assembly: GCA_026781145.1. Lineage (NCBI taxonomy): Eukaryota > Metazoa > Chordata > Actinopteri > Osteoglossiformes > Mormyridae > Hippopotamyrus > Hippopotamyrus pictus. The sequence continues at coordinate 9,844,205 of JAODLC010000054.1, read as the reverse complement.
CTACACTGTTGTTCCTTTCACTGCAGTGAACTGATATGTAGCCCTGGGCTCCTGGTTCTCCTCTCTCCCCTCAGGAAGCTGCATCTTCCAACTGCCCCCCCTCCTCTTAACGAAGGAGAGAGCTTGGTCAGCCGAATCCTACAACTGGGGCCTCCTGGGACCAAATTTCTTGGGTAGGAAGCTCACCAGCTCATACTGCTGGTCCCATGTCCCCCTTTACCTGAACGTCATAGGTCCCTGTGTCACTCTGTTAGTGCTTCTGTCTTTATCAGCGTGTCTTTGTTCAGTTTATTGCATATGTTTGTGTCTGTTTTCGACTGTTCGAATAGTGTCCCTGAAAGCGAATCCCACAAAGGTATCGTAAGAAGTTTTCCAGAACTTGTAAATGGCAGACAGTGTGCTCTGTCACATGACTGCATGCAGTCGACCTGGGGCGCTAACACCGTGGCGCTAACACCATGGCACTAACACTGTGGGGCGCTAACACTGGGGCGCTAACACTGCTGTCATGGCAGACCAGTGGTGCTGGAGATCCCACACTTTGCCGCATTGCGAGGGGCAGAGAGGGAGCTGGTGACTCTACGCAGTGAAACGGGGGAGAGCTGGAGGGAGCATCACTGTGAACACACTGAAGAAGAGCTCAACCAGATCCTCAACGGCATGGATGAGGGTGAGGCTGCGCACACAAGCAACGGGCGTGCAAGTGCCTCACTGAAGGCGGCCAGTGTGTCCTTCACAGCTTCAAATGTCAATCTGCAGAGCTGGACCCCCCAGAGGAGCTGGAGCGGCGGCGCATCTGTCGAATCATCACGAGAGACTTCCCACAGTACTTTGCGGTTGTGTCCCGGATCAAGCAGGACAGCCAACTGATGGGGCCAGAGGGCGGGGTTCTGAGAAGCGGCGTGAACCCTGAGGTCCAAGCTGTGTTCCCAGAGGGCGCACTCACCAAAAGGATCCGGGTTGGCCTGCAGGTACAGCCGCGCTCCAAATGGTCGCTGATATTAGCAGTACTATAAACAAAGCGAACTTCATTTTGATTAAGAAAACTACCGCATTTGGCGCATTACTTACACTGTCTGGTTTACCATGTTTCTCTCAGGTACAGCTGTCTGTCCTTTGTTTCCCAGGCCCAGATCATTCCCCCTGACCTTGTGAAGAGGATTCTGGGTAATAAAGCAAGATTCAGCCCTATCGTCACCATGGAGCCACGGAGGAGGAAGTTCCACAAGCCCATTACTATGACCATCCCTGTGCCTAAGGCTTCTACTAACGACGGAGCCGGCGGATACGGGGCCGACCTGCTCACACTGCGGCTGCTGTGTAGCATCACCGGTACAGCATCTGCATTTCTTGCCATCACATGTTGTCGATAAGCAGCACGTCGTGGCTCTTTGGGGAGCAGAACGTTGTACCTGTGGTTTAAGTTTTAGCGTAGCCGAGGCTAGTCGTCACTGCTAACTCATTTGTGTGCCTGCTATAATCTGTCAGGCGGCACCACTCCTGCACAATGGGAGGACATCACGGGAAGCACGCCGCTCTCGTTCACCAACGAGTGCGTGTCCTTCACGACGAACGTGTCAGCGAGGTAATGCTGCGGTCAAAAAATCCAGCTGCTTCACAAGATTATTCATTGCATCGTTGATCAAGAGCTGAATGATAGATGATTTTTATCTATGGGCTCTTGAGTGTATTGATGTTTGCCAAAATATCTGCCCGATCTATTAACAGATAATTTGATCCATTGACGTAGTATTTGTACAATGTGTCCCCATAGGTTCTGGCTGATCGACTGCCGACAGGTGCAGGAATCCGTTAACTTCTGCACACAGGTGTACCGAGATGTGATCTGTGTTCCCTACATGGCAAAGTTTGTTATTTTTGCCAAGACACTGAACCCCATCGAGGCACGACTTCGCTGCTTCTGCATGACCGACGACAAGATGGACAAGACCCTGGAGCAGCAGGAGAACTTCACTGAGGTGGCACGTAGCCGGGACGTGGAGGTGAGAAGGAGCCAGAGAGCCTGAGAAATGGACCCCACCCCTACAGGCTCACTAACAGATTTCGTTTGCTGCAGGTGCTAGAGGGAAAGCCCATTTATGCAGACTGTTTTGGCAACCTGGTACCACTAACAAAGACAGGCCAGCATCACATTTTCAGCTTCTTTGCATTTAAGGAGAACCGCCTGGCTCTGCTCATTAAGGTACACCCTCTAAAGAACTCTTAATGTATTAATGACAGCATTTTAACATCCAAACATAAAGCGCGTTGGGGAATTTTGTGTTTTGTGCATTATGAAGTTTCACATCTACTCTGGCACGGCACCAGTCAAAACCAGACAGATCATTGGCATGGACTCTCCCTCAAAAGCGCATTAAATTAAAATGGAAGCCTCCATTTGTAAAATGCCTGTCTGCCGTGTCCTGTCCCCAGGGGCGGAGTAACGCAGAGGTCACTCCCATATCAGGGAAAATCAAATGGTCGAACCTAAAAAGAATCAGGCTTCCTTTATAATTCTCTTTCATCTCTTTTTCGACTTGAAATAAAATGGCTCCCGTGAGCTGCCTGTCGCTGATAATGGAACCTCTGTGCAGGTGCGGGACAGCACACAGGAGCCGTGCGGCCGCCTCTCATTCACCAACGAGCCACGATCATACAGAAGCCTGAACTTGAGCGCCATCTGCAACCTGAACATCACTCTGCCAGCCTACAGCAAGGTGTGGCCTTCTGCAAAGGGCTACTAACCCCTAACCCTAACCATAAGATGTACTAACCTCTAGCCCTAACCACAAGGGCTACTAACCGCATCCCGATAAATACAGGTGTAGCATTTGAGGCAAAAATGTGGTGAATATTACCAGTCATCCATACTTTAAAGTAAAGTAAGTAAACCTACTATTGTGTTCTTATAACATATGTATACAATAAGGTAGGTTCATTAAAATTGTATTTATTTGTTGACCTAATACTGTTAGCTTAGTTGCCTTACGCTACTGTACTGTTTTTTTTTTCTCTATTCCTGAAAAAGGATTCTGATTCGGACCCAGAGACAGATGAACAGGTAAACAGCTTCACTGTGTCTGTGTTTAAAGATAATAACCTGTCTTTATGGCAGGGCAGAGAATGGGAGCTCAGGACCGGAAGCCCCGTCTTTAGCCACAGCCAAAACCCTCCATGCACCCTGAGGATGACATCATTGAGCTCACAACTGAATGAGCCAGAGTAGTGTGTGTGTGTGTGTGTGTATGTGTGTGTGTGTGTGTGTGCCATCTAAATTACTATTATGTTGAATGATAACTGTTTTCTATTCCTCTCTTATAGACTGATCAGACCCATGACAAATGTAAGTTGTGTTTTTATGATCGTTTAAATGAAAATTTAATGTTATCTATGAAAACTTGTGCTTCTTGTGACTGCTTTACTTATATACTGAATCTTTCAGATATGCCTTCAGCTTGACAGCAGATTCTGTGTATAATCATGTTCACTAGTACTGTAAGAACCTTAAACTTGTTATATGCATTAAATGGCATTAGCTCTAGCTTTGCTAAGGGTATCATGCTTTTCCAAATGCATTTAAGTGCTATTTAAGGTTTGTGTTCAAAATCAAAGTTTTGCCATCACCTCAAAATTTCACTGAAGCTGATAGCACACTGTTCATGACTCACGTGTCCATTTCAATTACATGAACATAGCATAGAACATAGAACATAGAACATAGAACATAGCTTGGGTCCTCTTCTTAAAATGAACAGTAAATTGCAATGTGGGCTATCTGGTTAAACAGAATGGTCTACATTATGTAGTTTGACATAAAAACAAACCCCAATTGGTACAACCATAAACACATTGAAACACAGAAGTATGGTTTTGCATCCATGATGACAAAATATAGTGAAAATGGTATTTTTTTATGATTTACATCTGTCCATCTTTTTCCATAACTGCTTATTCAGTGCACGGTTGTAGTTAAACTGGAGACTCCCCCAGGAATTCCAGGACTATATTTTCTAAAATTGTATCCTGTTTGTTACTGACATTCTTCCTAAAAACCCATCTAGTCTATGAACATCACCACATTCTTCTTGAATGATCGAAATAACGTTTTGAATAGAAACCACAGTCCAACCAGGCCCATCTGCTTTTTTTTTATCTATGGCCTTGAATAATTTGTTTTGTGTCCTCATTATTTCATTTGAAAACATTGTGTGTCAAGTGTGAACATTAGTTTTCCATTGTCATTGTTCACCAACGCAGTTTGCAACAGTTTCTTAATTCCTCTATATCTTTGTTCATATGTATATATCTGTTATGCCTACTTGTTATGTGTATGGGTAGCCTGTGCATGTATGCTAGAACCACCAGCTCATTCTATTTGTAAATGTCCTGTATTTGTAACCGTAGTTTCTGTGCTTCTGCTGATGGCACCATCCTGCTGACAGAACTTCATTTTGTGCTGACTGTTCATTCAGCGCAAGGTTATACTCTCTCCATTGTGATTGTCTTTTTCCATCTCTTTTGTTTTTTATTCATTTCCATTTATATTTCTTTTGACTGGAATTGAAGATGATCAAGACTCAGAGTCTACAGAGACATCGTTCCTGAAATCGCAAGTTCTGTGCCAATCTGCTGCACTGGCCAGCCCAGACCTGTCAGACATGTCAGAGTTGAAGCAGGACGTCATTAAGTTGCCTGCTCTTCTCACAGTGGACTTCACAGGAAAATCGATATTTACTGGAGTGGGGGATGATAGAGAAACAGAGGGGGAGCCAGGAAAACCTTTTGAAATAGTGGGGCAAGTCAGAGAAGGCTTTGAGAAGGTTGGTGAGATGCAGAAAAGCAGGGCATCAATGATGGACACAGTGACAGAGATAACACTGAATACTGTGGAAGGAAGAGAAAGTCAGGATATAGAAAAGGTGGAGAAAAATGTCGAGGAAGCTCCATTTCAGGAAATTCGAATCAGCAGGGGATACTCAAAACCAAATACAACAAAAGATGTCTCAGGCATTATCAACATCCTCAGAGAGGATCTTAACACACACCTGTCTGGGGTGGTTGTGAAACCGCTCCAGGAGGACATTGTCAAAGAAGAATTCACACAAGTGATTTTGAGTAAGGTCTCCCCACCTGAAATCAAAAAGCCAGCTAGGAGGAAACTGAGGGAGAGGAACCATACCGAACTGGAACAGGGAACCAATTTTGGGGCCATTCTTCTCAGGGATAGCTCAGATGAGCTGCTTGATGATGATGTACTGGGCCGGGGCCCGGACTCCCCAGCTGTTGTGGAGACCCCTATTGGTTCCATCAAAGACAAAGTACAAGCACTGCAAAAGAAAGTGGAGGAGGAGGAAAACCAAAGAAGGGTAACAACGTTCCAAGGAAGAGTATTTTCCGAGAGTAAATCCTCTCCTAGTATCACTAAGAAAGTATCTAATTTAATGGAAGCCTCCCCTAAGTCTCAGAGTTCTGTATCAGACAAGCCAGAAGAGGTGATGTCTGTGCGAGAATTGATGAAGGTCTTTCAGTCAGGACAGATGGAGTCAAACGCTAAATCTGGCCTCTTTCAACACAAAATTCCAACAAAAGAAACCCTGCCATTTAGTGGGACAGTCTGTGGCTCCCAATCCAAAGAAGAAATAAAAACAACATCAGTGGCTCTTCATAGTGAGATAACAGATTCCAGTGTTACAGACAAAGTGCAGATTGACCAAGTTTCCATGCGCTCTGTGGATTTTAGTGAAACCTTCAAAGTGGAGCTGGAGGAAAATGCAGTGTCCTCAGGTGACAAGAATGAAGATATTTCAGTCTGTAAAACAAACTCTGGGGACTCTGAGAAACTTAATTTGACTCCCAAGACTGTCCCAGATTTCACTGCAGAAGAAAACAACCTTGATACTACAGTCAATATGCAGAGCAGAGCTCTAGATTGCAGCCCTCCAGACAAGGGCATGAAGTTACATGACTACAGTTTGGACACAGATACTGAGGATGGCTTTGTGCACAAGGGCTTGGAAGAAACTCTAGAATTCAGCTGTGAGAGTCAGGATTATTTGGACAGAAAGTCCAGTCATCAAGTTTTTGAAACCATTGAGTCAAAAGACCAAATATTAGAGATTAATTGCTTTTCCTCTGAGGAACCAATAAAGATCAGTGGTGAGTCTGCTATCAAAGCGGTTCACTTTAGGCAGAGAAACTCTGCCCTCTCTCTAGAGGAAGAAGATGTTCCATCAGGACATAAGCCCTCTGAATCTTGGCAGCCCTCCATTGACACTGGAGACACCATTTTGAATGACAGTCAAAACTATGCCCTCTCTCTAGAGGAAGAAGATGTTCCATCAGAACATAAGCCCTCTGAATC
>JAODLC010000054.1:9827559-9837744 GCA_026781145.1 Hippopotamyrus pictus | reverse complement strand
CATTGACACTGGAGACACCATTTTGAATGACAGTCAAAACTATGCCCTCTCTCTAGAGGAAGAAGATGTTCCATCAGGACATACGCCCTCTGAATCTTGGCAACCCTCTAATGACACTGGAGACACAATTTTGAATGACAGTCAAAACTATGCCCTCTCTCTAGAGGAAGAAGATATTCCATCAGGACATAAGCCCTCTGAATCTTGGCAACCCTCTAATGACAATGGAGACACCAGTCAAACTAAGGCAGACCACACATATAGTCCTACCAACCTTGATCTGCCGCTTAAACCACAGGACTTAGAGGGATTGAGCTCCTTGGCTGATGCATCCTTTAGTGTTAGTCACAAGGATTCCCTGGAGGCCAGTCCTATTACCGTAGACAATTCCTCTCGTAAATCCCCCGATTCAATTGAACCAAGTCCAACTAAGGAATCGCCATGCCGTGATTCCCTAGAAACTAGTCCCATGGAGCAAAAATCAACAGCCACTAATGAGCTTTCAGTTGATCCTTTATTGTTTGAAGTAAATCTTCTACCAGATAAAATTCAATATGAGGATAGTGTGGTGAAGGACCACAGTTTTGAACAAACCACTCAAATGGAAGGAGAGAGTTCACATTCTCCCGATGTCATAATCTGTGAGAAAGAAAGCTGTGATATCACCCTTAAACCATCTGAAAGCCCATCAAACATAACTGCCACATTAACAGACTTGAAGCCTGACAGTGATTCTGAATGTACTGAGCTTCAAAAGCAATTTACCCCGGAGGAAGAGATGTTTAAAATGGCCACAAAAGTTAAGACATTTAATGAAATGGAAAAGGACGCTAAATCCGAACAAGATGCTATTAAAGAACTATTCCCTGTAACCACTGAAATTTCCGAAGACAGAAGTCATCACATAGGAGTGGTGTCTCCAGGTGAGAAATTATTGGAGATAGAGAATAAAAATTTGTCAGCAGAACATTTTGTTGAAGTAGAACCTCAGTCCCCTGTGTCACCACAAAAGCATGTTGATTCTTTTGAGGTCAAAGAATTATACCCCATTGATATATCCAGTGAATCCAGAAAAGAAACAGAGGTTGAAGGCAGTGAAGCTGTAGAAACAGTTTCATCAAGCTTAGAAAACACTGAACATCAGTTAAGTACAGCAGAAAACAAACAAGACGAAAATTGCATTGAACATATTCGGACCACATCCACAGATGAGGGATTGCAAAGGGAACTGAATTCATTTATGTTTCAAGAGGGCAAGCTCTTTGAGATGACCAGAGGTGGTGCTATTGATATGACACAAAGAAGTTTTGAAGAAGAAGTGTTTGGCATAGGTTTCTTACATATTGACAAGTACCCTGCTGAGGAGGGCCCAGTGGATGAAATCAAAGAAGATATCATTGAGTGGAACACAGTCAACCATCTGAGTATAGCAGACGGAGCAGAGAAAAGCCATAAACCTGTGTCAGATTCACAAGGATGTAGACATGATCAGTTTCAGGAGAGTGGCATCAGCTCTTCAGAGAACATGGACTGGGATTCTGCTGCTGACACCTCCCCTCACACCCAAAGGCTTCTTTCCATAACCACCGAATCGGTTCATGCCGAAGAGGATGCAGAGTCTCTTGACCACTCCCCAAAGGAACAACAGTCTGTCAATAGTCTCTCCCCCCTTGCTGATCAGACTGTAGTGCCCCCCTGTAGCCAAGTGGCAGACACATCAGAGAACATGAACCAGTTCCTTTCACCCGTGCATTCTCCACATCTGGTCTCACCTTGGTCTCTCAATTTGCAGGAGAAAGGGAGACCCAGTTCTGAAACACCAGTCAAAGTAGAACCACTAAAACGCAAGTCCTGCTCTGATACAGCAGTACAGTATACCGAGTCACTCAAAGTCAGAAAAGAACATCAACCTGCTGTGCAGGGACACAGGAGCAAATCTGACTCAGATACACTTTCCTTCAAAGGGTTTCTCAAAACCCAAAATGAGTATGAAAAAGACTATTCTCAGGAAATTGACACAGAAGATGGCCTGAGGCAGCTAGAAGATTCTTCTGATAAGTTAAATGCTCTACTTTCACAGCAGTCCATTAGAACTGAACCTGGACTAAAATTCAGCTTGTCCACCTCAGACAGAGAGCCTGCATTTGAAAACACATCAAGTACAAAAGCCCGTCAGACCAGCACTCCTGAACAGGGGTCTGTTTCTGATGATGTCTTTTTTATGAGATCGCGGGAAAGTTCCGTACAGATTCGGACCATTTCTGGTGAAAATGCCGCACATCAACATGAAGGTATCTGCTTCTTGGATCTTTCTTTCTTGTTGTAGCAGTAAAGACTTGATCATTTCAAACTAGTGTTTTGCACACAGTCCTGTGTTGTTTCCAGGTTTGTCTTGTGTTGTGACACATTGTGTTTGTCTCTTGTATCAGTGTGCAAAAAATCTTGGCTGACTATTAAAGGCAATATTATGTTATAGTCTTAAATATAGCATAGTTGGAGTCTTAGTAATACTATACTTATATGAATGTGAGCTATCAGACGTCAAATTTCTGTCAGTAAATGGGACAGGGAACTAAAACCAAGGTGGATAACATTCAAATTGAACTGGATAAGCAGTAACTACAGACTGAATGCAGTAAGCATCACATACACACCTCACTCAGCTGAGAGCTTGTCCCTGTGGCTAAGAGTTTCCTGCTCTGCTTTGTTATGGCCATGCTTACAGTTGATGCACAGGGTGACCCAGAAAGGAATGAGGAAAGGTTAGCTGTCATTGCAGACCACCTGGGGTTCAGCTGGGCAGGTTGGTAGTATTGTCATTAAGTAGCACCTATTACTGTTTGATTGTCCTTATCGATATATGTTAATATGCATTAGGTCTAATCCATCCTTTCACTCATTTTCTGATCTGCATATCCACTGGTTACAGTATAGACACGATAAGCTGAAATAATTAAAGGATAAGTATAAAAAATACAAATGTAATGAATCATTGAAATCTTTAGAGAACGTGATGGAGATGTTGAAAATGCCAAGTATGGTATAATAAGGCATGAAGTTCATTCTAATGGAATTATACCTGACACATAAAAGCTGATGTTTTTGTGAAAATACTGTTGCATCTAGAGCTTGCACGGGAGCTGGAGTTTGATGAAGATCGGATCCAGCAGATTAGGGTGGAAAATCCCAATTCCTTGCAGGAGCAGAGCCATGCACTGCTGAAGCACTGGGTGGAAAGGGAAGGCGAGAATGCTACAGGTGTGTTGGTGGGACTGGCTCCTTTGCACAGTAGAGTAACAAACCTTGATGACAGTGAGCTCCTTTTTTGCAGACAGCAGGTGTAGAAATGAGAAGTTCCGGTGAGCTCTAACCCTGTTCTCTCTCACTCTCATTTACAGAAAGTAATCTGAATAGGAAGTTGACAAAAATTAACCGCATGGACATTGTGCATCTCATTGAAACCAATGTTTTCAAGTGCAACCAGACATCAAGGACCTATGCAGAGATTGAAAAGACACTTGATCAGAGTGAAGGTATGTGCACAAAAGCAGCCACTACATTTTTATGATTGATAACTACTGCAAATTTCTCCTTATGGAGGTAACCCTTACTACTGAACAGAGTATTTGCAAAGTCTTCACCTAATATACAAATGTAGGGCATCAACCAAAAAAAAACGACAAATAACATTAGGTTTTCATCTGTTTTTATAAATATTGCCACTCCAAGCATGTACTCTTATATTTGAAAATGATTTTAAAATAGAGATTATCAAGACACTTAAAAAAGTTATTCCTTAAAACAATATGATTATCTGTCAAGGAATAAAAATTGCAAAATATTAAAGGATGTGCGCACTTACAGTGTGCACTGTCTTTTGGTCTGTGTGTTTGGCTTAGACTTGGACAGTCCCAGACTGATACGAAGGACTGAAACCACGCCCAAACCCCCCCCTTCCGTCTCAGAAGAAGATCTGTCAGTCTCCTCTCTGCTGGATACGCATTGTGCAGAAGCTCTGAGACACACCCAGCGACAAACCCATCAACAGGATCAGCAGATGACAAGGTATGTCAGTCTAACCTGCCCATCAGCAATACAGGCAGTGTTTAGCTTATCAATTCATTATTAAGTCCATTATTCAGGTGATACTTTGGTGAATCAAAAGGTATCAATATAAACAAAAATGCGGAAAATAAAACATTATATTAAAGCCCACAGGCACAGAGTGAAGAAGTTAAATACCCAGAGTTGGGTAATTCAGGTCCAGAGAGTAATTTCAGCTGGTCAAAACAAAATCTTGGTCTGGACTATTACTCTCTGGACCTGAATTACTAAACTCTGATTATACCTGGTTTGAGCATCTAGAATCAGGAATACATACTGTCACCATTACCATTCAGCCGGACCATTTAACTTAACAGCTTATTTCTGTAGTAGGTGAAGGTTTTTGACGACAATTAGAATGTTGGAAGCATTTGTTTCAGGGTTATGGGTGTAATGGGTGGAGTTCCACTGACATTTGAAGAAAATGGGACTTCGGAAACTGGAGGCAGAAGCACCCCAGAGCAGGTAAGTCCTCAGTACTCAGCAGCAGGGATGCGGAGGGGGGCAGCGATTTTATGTGAAGGCTTAAGACAGTGTCCCAGGTGTGTGGCTGGCCGTCTTATGTTAAATACTCACAAATGTTGCTGGATTGTATTTTGTGTCATTCTCATTATGTTCATTCCATGTCCATCATTTTTTTATTCAGATTTCATCAGAGTTGTTCATGGAAAAGACACTTATTTCCAGTGAATCAAAAGACTCTCTTAATAGGCTGGGTGAAGACTCTGATTTTGCTAAAATACCAGCACATGTTTGTCAGGGTTCGCCAGGCATAAGCAAAACAACTGAGAGGCAGTTTGTCTTATCGGGAAGTAGCCTGACCTCACTTGATCATAATGAAGAACCTGAAATGAATGATAATGCTTCAGAGTATGCGCCTGTAGATCGGAGTCTAATGTCTTCTGTATCTGAGCCCAGTGTGAATCTCATTGGGGGAACTACTCAAATTAACCAAGGTTCATCTGAACTAGCTTCTGAGAATACTGAGGCCTACCCAGGAGCATGGATAACCTCCCGAGACTTTCAAGAAGACTCATCACATTTTGAGGAAACCTGCTATGAAAAGAAAATATCCTGTAAACCTCTGTCTGAGGTAGAGCCTGAGTTTCTAGCAGAATCTGTTCCTGAAGATACACTAGTAATGGAAGAAACACCTGATTTGACATCGTCTGGATTAACTTCTTTTACAAATGGCGCAGAACTGCTGGACTCAGCAGAAGCTCAGTCCAGATGTTCCTCACATCACCTGTTTGAAAAAGAAACCACTGTTATCAAATCAGTTTCTGATGATGAATCCAGCCATGTGGTATATGAAAAATATCCTACAACCTTTGAGTTTGAACAACCTTGTCCAGAAACAACAGTTGAAAATCAAGTGGTTTTACCAGAATCAAGTGTTCTTGTGTTGAGTGAAATGACATATGACTCTGTTGAAAGTGCTGGTATTCCTCCATTACCTAGCCCAAGCAAGGACACAACTTCTGATTCCAGACCAAGACCTCTAACCTGCAGTGAATCTTCCTCTGAACCCATTCAGGTAATGCCTGAAGTCCCGAGGGAAATTAATGAGGATGATGACAAGTTACAAAATTCCTCTGTTCAGGTATCACCAGAAATAAACCAAAGCTTACCTGATTTTGAACACATATCATGTAAGACACAAACTGTATTTAGTCCAGAATCGCTGGAATCAAAAGAATCTGAGGAAACTCAGTACAAACCCTCAACACCCCTCCAGGATATTAGAGTATCTGTTGAGATCAGCCCGGTTGCTCTGGAGATGACTGTTGATGAAAAACCCGACCTACGAGCATCACAGCAATGCTGCCTTGAGCAGAGTGAAGTGTCTTGTAACTTTGTTGACTCAGCAGACATGTTTGTTTCTTCAACACCCATTCAAATTGAATGTGACACTACTGAACTGGAGATTACACCTGTTTCAACCGAAGCCATTCCTGTATCCAATCAAATTGTGCAAAAATCAATCAGTGACGCTGAGCTACATGATCCAGACTCTTTAGGATTTGGGGTTGAAGATACTTTAGCTTCATCGAAAGTGAACTTAAACCCTCCTGATTTTGAACAGCTGTTGTCTGAGGATGATGACAATTTGCAAAATCACTTTTTGCAGGTATCACCAAAAATAGATGAGGGCTCATCTGACTTTGAGCAAACATTTTCTGCTTTTGAGACACAAGCATTAAATGTAAAGATGAAAGAACCAAATAAAACACATTCACAGTCAAGCTATTCACCTGTTATTGACATGAAGCCAGATTTTGATCTGAGTCCTGTGTCACCAGTCTTTACAGAATCTCCTTCAGAACCTAGTCAGGTTTCACTTAAACTCCTCAGTGACACTGACCAAAATGTGCATGAGTTATCTGGTTCTGTTATGGATGCTCCAGGAACACCTCCAAATTCATCAGACTGTGAAGAAATGTTACCTGAATGGAATTATCTGCAAACTCAAATTAATTCAAATACGGATAAACCAAAGGAAATGCATTCTCAGTCGAGTTGTTCATCACCTCTCTTGCTGGACAGAGAACCTATTGATGTACGTCCCATGTCTCTCTTATCTAATGAGTCTACCTCCCAAAGTAGGCTTGTGACATCAGATGTTCTACAATCAGCCCATAAGCAATTTCCAAGTCCTCCTGGCATAGCACAAAGAAGACAATCTGAACCACAAAAATCAAGTGACATTTTTGTAAGCTTGAGAAGTCTGTCATATGATTTGGACCAGTCAACGAGACTGCTGAGCTCTGTATCACATAGCCTGGCAGCAGATGGTGAACTAAACATAAAATCAGATGATCACTGTAAATCTCTCATTGAACCTAGACAAATTCAACATGATGTTCTCGTTGATGCCAATGCAAATGATCAACAGCCACCTGAATTTTTCATAGACGATAAATCAGTATCACCAAAAACTCACCTAACTTCTACTGATTTTAAATCACCTGGAGTGGAAACAACACCTACTAGACTTAGTCCAGAGCTGACTGAATTTAGGAAAAGTCCCTCTCAGTCCAGTCCTTCAATATTTCTTGGAAAGGAACATCCCGCTAACCTGAGTACAGAATCTTCTGTCTTCAGTGAATGTCATGCTGACCAAAGCCAGGTGTATGAAATTCAGTCAGCCTTTAATTTCGATAAATCTTCTCCAATAGTAGATCAGCCAGCCCTGATGCTAGAATCAGGTCACATTTCTTGTGAGATCAGTGAAGTAACTTGTGGTTCTGCTGCAAATAGGTGTGATCCTTCATCCCCTCTCCAAGTAGAAAATGTACTTATGGATGTTACTCCCATCTCACCTTCATCCAGTGAATCACCCTCTGAACCCAGCCAAGTGACATCTAAACTCATGAGAAAAAGTCTTAGTAGTCAAGACTCCCCTGAGCATGTGTCTCAGGATATGTTTGGGTTTCAGAAAATTCTTCCAACCTCATCAGAATTAGAAAGTACAGGTAATGTATTTAGTGAGGAACTTGAGGAATACAAAGAAGATGCTGCTTTATTGCCTCTCTCGGGTGTTGGAACACCTACTGAGATAAATCCAATGTCTCCTGTTCTTAATGAATCTCTCTCTGAAGCCAGTCAGTGGGCGTATGACCTCTGTGGAGAAGAAAACCTGGATAACGAAACAAACCTCGAATCTGTTACCAAGAATATCCCTAAATCACCCAAATGTCTTAAAGAAAAATATGCTGCATTAGAGGTATCACATACTGTATTTACTTCAGACTCCAGTTCTTCCTCATCTTTGGCAGATTCTCCCAGTGTCAAACCTGATTATGACACTCTTCAGGATTTCACATATTCAGCTGAATCAACTGAACAGGTCACGGCAGAAGAATTAGAAGGAGAAGTTAATCTTAATGATGATGAATACAGAGAACAAGCCGCACAAACTCTGGGAAAATCAGACGTGTTCCAACTGGGGGGTTCTACAGCCTGCGGCCTTACAAGCCAGGTAACAAAATGCAAAGCACCTGAGGTCCACAAGGCTGTTCATAGTCTTTCAGCCAGTGCAGATTTCTCTCGTTCTTCTGAAGACTCAGATCCTGAATACACGGAGTGGTTTTCAAGGCACTGTGAAGCACAAACCAAAGGAGTGAAACCAGCGAGGGCCCACTCACTGGGTGATGGCAGAGGCTGCTCATTCAGTCCCAGTAGCCAAGATTACCTGCACACTGAGCAGACCCAGATCTCCAGCACAGGTACTACCATGCTCACAGAGGGCACAGGAAAGGCCCACTCCACAAGCAGTGAAGATTACTGGGATGCCCACGGGCCAGACGAGGTCGGGCACCCTGTGGTGGAGGAAGTCCCGCCCCCCAGAGACAGTGGAGCATGTCAGCCGGGTATAGACCCGCCCAATCAGCTCTCTGCAGGAGAGCAGGATGTGTGTGAGGATGATGACGATTCTTTAGCGAGGGTAAGAATCTGAGCATGACCCTTTGCTCCCCCACCCAGCTTCTGCCCTCGCCTGCATTCAACCCAATGTGCTAATGCTCAGCTGCTCAGTGTTCTACAAAAACACAAAGACTAAACCTTAACTGTGCCTATGATTTATGTATTGCAACCAAGCTCTGCAACTAACAAACAAAATCATAGCCCATCTAGCTATATTCCCTATGTGAAGGATGTGTTAGTAAGCCTATATTCAGTAATGTTTTTTCATAGTATGTTTTAAACTGCATGTGTTTGTACTCCTTTAGAAATACTGACAGCATTAGTGGATTCAGGGAGGTTGAAAACAGGTGACTAAAGTGCCCCCTAGTGGGGTAAAATGCTGCTATTAGCTGCCCTTCACATGGAAAAAAATGATTTGGTGCCATCTGGGATGCCCCCTTAATGTGAGATAGTATGATGGTGTGCCTTATAGAGCAAGAGAATGTGATGCAGTGTCTTAATGAGTGCCCTTATTGTGGAGAGAATGTGATGCAGTGTCTTAATGAGGGCCCTTATTGCGGAGAGAATGTGATGCAGTGTCTTAATGAGTGCCCTTATTGCGGAGAGAATGTGATGCAGTGTCTTAATGAGTGCCCTTATTGTGGAGAGAATGTGATGCAGTGTCTTAATTAGTGCCCTTATTGTGGAGAGAATGTGATGCAGTGCCCTATAAGGTGCCCATACAATGGACTAAGCAGTCTCTTTAAGTACCCTTCCAGTGGAAAAGGTTACTGCTATGACGTGCCCTTCTAGTGGAGAGAATGTGATGCAGTGCCCTATAAGGTGCCCTTACAATGGTCTAAGGAATGTTATGGGTACCCTTCCAGTGGAAAAGGGTGCTCGTAGGAAGTACCATCTGTGTCACCCCTACATGAGGGAAGCAAAGCTATAACGGGTACTTTTAGTGGTGAGAAAACATGATTAAGTGCCCAAATAGCTGTCCTTCCAGTGGATAAAATGTCATGCAGTGCTGTATAGGGTGCCTGTCCATGTGTGAGAATGTGAGGAATTATCCTAATGGATGCTTCTCCAGTGGACAGAATGTGATGCAGTGCCATATAAGGTGCCCTTTCTATATTTGCCCTGCCCTTCAAACAGCCTGAGTCTGCCACTTACTGACAGTACAAGAAAATGTGCAGGAAGTATGATATAAATGCAGGGAATCATTCAGAGAGTCAAATTCACATTGTAGTTCTATTTCAGATCTATTATTTCAACTAATTAAGAAATTAATTTTTTAAAAGTCTGTTTCATGGGGATGGCCCAGTGACATGTTTCATTGGTTAAGTTTATTCTTTGTTCAAAGTTTGTTTATTCACGGTTCTGCATTTCTGTTTCAAATGAAGCCACCAGTCAGTATAGTTTCCTGGGCACATGGCTTAGTAGCAGATATGAAATCAACTGACTGCTCCATCTGCCCTCAAAGGGCTGCTTTTCATTTTTTTCTATCTGCTATTGTCAGGTGCACTAAGATTCCATGCAAATGTTAATTTCTACTGGTTGTGTTGCCTTAACGAAATATCTTCATATAGTTAAATAGAGGGGCGGCACGGTGGTGCAGTGGTTAGCACTGTTGCCTCACACCTCTGGGACCCGGGTTCGAGTCTCCGCCTGGGT
>JAODLC010000054.1:9801041-9811744 GCA_026781145.1 Hippopotamyrus pictus | reverse complement strand
CCATACCGACATTTCTCAGCCTGTGTTTAACAGCCATACCGACACTTCTCAGCCAGTGTTTAACAGCCATACCGACATTTCTCAGCCTGTGTTTAACAGCCATACCGACATTTCTCAGCCTGTGTTTAATAGCCATACCGACACTTCTCAGCCTTGCAGGATGTTAAGCAGTGGCAAATATTTTTTTAAAGTTAAATGAAGATAAAACATGTGATTCTATTTGCATCCTTGTGCCTCTACTTCACTGCTGTTACATAAGTTAGGCCCAATAGTATGCTAAACCATATATCAAGAATTTGGGAGTGCTTTTTGATTCTGATCTGAGATTTGATAAGGAAATTAACTCTGCGGTCAGAGGAACATTTTACTAACTTCTTCTGGTTTCAAAAATTAAACCTGTTCTGCCTTTTAACAATCTAGAGAAAGTCATCCATGCTTTTATATCATCTCAACTCAATTACAGTAATTCCCTTTACTCAGGTATTGTTTAAATCATCATTATGTCATTGACCGTTAGTACAAAAATAGCTGCTAGACTGCTGACTGGTACCAAAAGAACATATCACTCCAGTCTTAGCATTACTCTACTGGCTTCCAGTTAGCTTCAGGATAGTTTAAAGTTTTATTGTTTGTATTCAAGGCCTTAAATGGTCTGGCGCCATCTTACGCATGCAAACTCCTTCACCGCAAATCGACCCCTCGAACGTTGAGGTCACCACATGATCTTCTCCGGCTTGCCTCCCGGTCTCACTTAAAATGTAATGGGGATTGTGCTTTTGTAGTTCATGGTGCACAGCTGGGGAATAGCCTACCACCTCATGTTAGAGCCTCTCTGAATATCTCTTCTTTCAAATACAGTCTTAAAACATCTCTCTATTCTAGGGCTTTTCAGACATTTCGATATTTTACTCTACTTATCTTTTTGCAGCGGTTACTCATGTCGTTTTGTTTACATCATGTTTCATTTAGTGTATGTATTATTTTAGCTGTTTTATTAACCTTGGTACAGCACTTTGGTAAAAAAGTGTTTTAAAAATGTACTTTATAAATAAATTTTACATACTTCTAGAAGTCCTACAAAAGATTGTGCAACAATACTGCATGGTCTTCCGCATTAAAAAACTGCACTTAAGTCTAGTTACATAACTGCATTTCCTTGATCAGAAGACATTAGCAGTGTCTCCATTAGCAATGTGATGGAAGCCAGACTGAACATTTTCTAGCCAATTCTGAGAATCATGGCGTGTGTTTTTATACTGGTCTATGGTTATAGTCACATGGAATCTGTTTTGTACTCCTGAATAAGAGATTAAAATCATCAAGTGTGATAAAGACTTTCTTCTTGTTCCAACACTGATCACATTATACTGCAGCTCATTCTTGCTTTATTACACCCAGATACTATACTGGACCCAACAGACCACTGAGATAGTAAATGCCTTGACTGGATAGTTTTGTCAGGGAGTCAATGATACAACAACAAGGTGATTAACAGCACTGAGGTGAAAGATTAACCTAAGAGGGGAGGGTCTGTGTGCCTTCAGTTTCTCATACAGCTACCGGCTTGGTGTTTCACATAAGGCTTTTACAGTCACGGTATCATGCGCCTGAACGAGAGCGTAGAAGCAGGGGAACCCCAGGTTACTACCCCAGTCGGCGAACCAAACAGACATACTGTCATCAAAGTGAAACATAGTTGCACAAAGTATTAAGCAGAGTGTACACTTATGCAACCAAAGCATGGAGGTATTTTATTTTGATTATATTTCACAGAAATTATTAATTTGTCTTTTATAATACTTTATATATTAACAACAAAAGGTCTGGTATTGTTTCTTAATTTCAGGTTTTACATCATATGTTGTCAGATGTTTCTCCCATAAATCACTGGGCCACAGATTAAGAAAGACAGTCACAAGTGTATGATTTTGAGGAAAACATACAATTCTGAATAAAATCTTAAAATTTGGACACTGTGAATTGGGACTTTGCCATCTTGTTCATTTGACTTCCTCTGCCAGCCCCTGCAGGATGGGCTCCCCCTTTCAATCTGGTCCCTCCCAAGGTTCCTTCCTTCTAGGGAGTTCTTCCTTGCCAGTGTCGCCTCTGGCTTGCTCACTGGGGGGCTTTGGGCAGGGATAATATAAAGTGCTTTGAGACAATGCAATTTTGTGAAAAATGCCCCATGCAAAATAAAACCGATTGATAACTTGGCCCGTTTTATATAAGGCACTAGATTCCAGTTATTTTCAATGTATCCAGGATAGCTACAAGTCAGACAAATGAATGTCACAGCTAAGGAGGTAAACGGCCAGCTTGCAGTGTGTGCACCGTGGCCTTCCCTACTTGTGACCCGTGTTCCTTAGGATAGGCTCCAAAACTCATTGCAACCCTGTTTTGGATAAGGGCCCAGCATGAGAGTCAGAAGTCAATTTTGCAAACATAAGTTATGCTGAACCAAAGTATCATAAAACTACATTTGATAACTTATCCATCTGGAAGCAGTACAGCTTCTCCTCAGAGGAGTCTCAGGTTTCAGCCTTTCAGCAGCTACTGCAGTAATTGCATTATAACTGCATTATAACTGTGTTATAAATGAGTGCATTTGGCAGCTCCATGTTGGATAGTTCCTAGGTTAACCTCCGGGGGCTGCACTGGGCTGCCCGCTGTCCCAGCTTTGTCCTCTTCTGGGGGCCTTCTACAGCAGATGCAGCTGCAGTGGGCCATTACCACAGTAACCAGACGGTCCAGTGGCTGAAGTGAGTGCATCCAGTAGGGTAGGAAGTCCCATGTACGCAGTACGCCGGGCAACCACTGGGGGCGCCGAGACTGCATGACATTGACAAGGGTAATAAAAAGCAACACCACGATAAAAGGCACCCCGACACTGATCAGTGCCCACCAACCGGCCAACGACAAGCCGAACACTACCAGTGGAAAGAGGACGAAGCAGACAAAGATGTAGAGCGCCGCAAACCAACGGTACTTGGCAGTACAGTTTCCCAAGGCCTTGGCCAGCTGGACAGGAAAGCGCATAAAAGGCAGGATGTACCAGAGCATGATGCCGCTGACATTGAAGAAAAGGTGTACCAGGGCGATCTGGGCAGGGAGACAGCAGGAAAACACACACGAGGTAAGGGGAGGCGGGGTTAAAAGTCCATCTTATCTTACATGGGTGTGGTGTTTTCCAATCTAGAATTTTGTTTTTCAATTTTACTATTTGTTTATGTTCTCCATACATAGAAATTTGGTCTTTCAAGAAATATACAGCTCCGGAAAAAATTAAGAGACCACTCCGTATTTTTAAATCCTGCCTTAATCCTGGTTCTGCTGGCAGAAGGCTACACTGCGAGGCAGGCTGCTTCCAGGGTCCAAGTTTCTAAGACAGCAGTACACAAGAATAAGGTGAAGCAGGAGACAGTGATGATGATCAAAAACCAGCCAGGTAGAGGGCAGAGGCGACTTTCTACTGCCAGAGATGACTTAACTTATCCGGCAGTGCCTCATAAATTGGAGGATGACCTCAAGTGACCTTCAAAATGGATGAGAGACATTAAATGGTGTGAAGTGCACTGCTTGGACAGTTCGTAACAGGCTCCTAGATATTGGACTGAACTCCCATAAAGCAAGGAAGAATCAAGGAAGGAAACAGGCTGAAGTTTGCAAAAAATACATTTTACACAGACGTATTACCACTATCTGAGAAATGAGTGAAAATGAAAAATTCTGCGGTGGTTTCTTAATTTGTTCCCAGAGCTGTATACTCTTACGCTGTCCGTGATAACGCGCGACCTGAGACGCTGCTACCTGAAGGGAGTTGCCGAGCGTGCCCGCGGGGCCAGCCAGGGCCGCCAGGACGGCAGTGGTGGTGGTTCCGATGTTGGCGCCCAGAGACAGAGGGTAAGCCCTTTCTATGCTGATCACGCCAATACCTGCATGGATCAGACTGTACGCGTCATAAAGCATCCTTGAGTGTGAGAAAAGCGTTACATAAACAAACATTATTATTATTATTATTATTATTATTATTATTATTGAGACATGAAGACATAAACCCTGACACTCAGGAACCAGCCTGCAAGACATAACCATCACTCACCAACCAGAGGTGTGATTGCAGAAGTAAACACAGAGCTGCTCTGGACAACAAAGGTCATTCCTGCCCCGACAATGATGGCTAGGTAGCCCGTCACCCAACTGAAGGGGAAGGGGAAATCTGAAGGGCAGCAGGCGGAAGGAAGGAGGTGACTTTAGGGAATTGATGCGGATGATCGGTCTTAAAATATCACGTTCTCAGGTGAACATACACCATTGGCTCACTGGCAATATGAACACAATTTAGCAATAATCAGCTCCAAACTCCGATGGTTCTACATTCTTTTTTATGAATTAGTAATTCAATCCTACATGTAAACAAACTCTCATGCATACATACAGTGAAGATTCTCTTATGTCGGCATCCACAGGCAATATTTTAGTACAATGTGTCCTTCTGAATGACCCCAGGGAGGAACACGAACAGATACACACTCAATAACTGCCTTAAGATCAAACAGTGTGCCTACACCTGGTGATGATTCATTGACTGAGCGGTTGTGCTGATGACCGAGTACCTGCAGACGTGCAATTATGACTCCAGATTTGCTCACCTGTGTTAATAATCTTTTTGATAGCCAAAGCCACTTGGCCTTTCAGCACCGAGTTGAGAATCTTGACAATGAGGATGAGGCAGGTACAGAGAAGCAGCAGAGATAACACCAGCAGAATGAGGCCCACTGCCAGGTCTGGCAGGTTGGCATTGACAAACATATGAGCACCTGAAGCAGCCAAAACCCAGGTTATTAGTTAATGATTTATGTCAAAAGTATCACTCTGATGAAAATTTACTGCAGAGGTTTGGCTCCTGATCATAGTACCCTTGCCGGCATCTTCTTTGTACAGACTGTCCCAGGAAATCTCCAGGGTTTATTAACAGCAAATTAAGCAGTTTCAAAGAGTCATTTAAAGGGCATGGTCCTGGAGAGATCTCTACTCACCAATAAACATGGTTATGTAACTGCAAACTATAAACCAGAGATTCAAAACCAGAGCCCTAATTAATATTATATTTTAATTAAAATTACATTACATTTCAGAGCATACATACATTTCTTGAGGTTGACCGTCTCCGAAACGTTCTTCAGGGTCCAAGTTAAGTTTCCCGTGACCCAACAGAACTCAGGTGAGGTGCAGTTCTCTATGCTGGGCACCGTCACATTTTGCAAGGTCTGAAAATTAAACAAGAACACTTATGTATCTATAACAACAAAACTATGACATTGCATTGTACCACATGTGAAGATAAAGGTGACATATGTGAAATACAGAATTGTAAGCCTTGCGCTTTTCACCAAATGGAAGCAGTAAAGTTTTTTTCTGAACTGTTATTGTGGTTATGGAATGCGGTGCTCTGTATAACCATGTAGATACCTTTTACCTGACCAGTGTTCATTCACTCCCTTTCCTGCATTTATGACAATTGTCATTGTGGTATGTTTACTATATGTGTCATGTGACGCATGTTGATCTTTACTGTCGTTAGTGACTCTTCTGTTTACTGTATTTTGTGACAGTATTCCATGTTCAATTTTCTGAACGTAGTGCGCTTATAATACAATCTGATCTTTTGTACAGCAGATCTATTATGTGGGAAAGTACTATTTGGTTCCAAATTAGTTTGCTTGAATGCTGTGCCAGTCTTTGCTGCGTTTACACTACTTATTCAGATTGCGGTGCATAGTGCGTTTCTGCGATATATTACCATGTTGGTTTCTGTTTCGCACCATATCTTGATAAGACTCCTGTTCTTGGCTGAAGAATCCCCAGTAGCAATGTCGTTTAAAACATCTTCATCCAACTAGGCACAAAAAAAAAATTTAATTTCATCTGACGTGGAGCAGATTTTTGGCTTTACATGTATTCTCATATTACTTATGTCTCTATGTTTACATGGTAACCAAACATATTTTTGAAAGTCAAAGTCAGCTAAGAGTAAAAAATATGACACCTTGCCTAGATACAGTACATGTACTCTGCCTCATTAATAGCCACCATTGATAAATTTGTTCGTAAAATAATTTAAGGAACACAGTCCTTTCTACAAAGCACAGTGCCAGAAAAATCTTCCTAGGGGTATTTCTCCTTGTCAGACATCAGAATACTTTTAAAGATGAAAAAATTGCTAAAAATAAAAAACCTCATTCTCTTTGCCCAGAAAATTGACACAGCAAAGTACAAGGCTAGGACACCAGTGGAATGGCTAAATAACAAGAGGGTAAGCAGAGGTGGCCCAGCAGTATCCTAACCCTGCACCCTAAGCCCTGCTCCCTAAGCCCTGCACCCTAAGCCCTGCACCCTAAGCCCCAATCGTATTATAAACCTGTGTCATCACCTAGAGGAGGCTCTCTCACCAATGTCCACCTTGAACTTTGAGCTAAAATGGCTTTGCAAATATTCCCCAATCAGAGCATTCATTCAAAGCAAAGGTGCTTCAGTTATCCTGGGGATATGCACATTTATCAAGCCTATATCTGCTTTTCATCATTTACATAGAAAATTATATATATTTTTAACTTTGTATGCTACAATACATCTCCACTGGATCTCAAGAGGATATGTATGGACTCTCCATTCCTGGATGCTACGTGTCGTAACGATAAGTTGGCGACGGTAACCTGGATGACGGCGTCGGTGAGCGGGTCGGTGATGACGCTGAGCAGCTGGGGGGCTTGCTCGCCACTCTGAATGTGCAGCGAGTTCACCAGGAGCCCGGTGAGCCTGTAGAGGTATCCGGAAACCACCTCCAGAGGCAGCAGCACCAGCACTGACAGCCAGTTGAAGAAATCGTGCACAGTGGCCCCAGCAAAGGCCCTGCAGAGAAGCATAATATTTGGCGGCATTGAAAATGTTTCCAGGAGACCGAAATTTTCCGGGTTTAAAAACGGCGTAGTGCGTATCCTCACCGGCGAAACACATCGCGGTCTCCTGCCTGTGTCAAGGCTACGATAGTGTTGGTGACAGAAGTGCCAATGTTGGTCCCCATGATGATAGGGACGGCACTCTGGACCTGTAACACTGACAAAGCAGAGCCATCCATACCGCCATACTAAATTCATACGTTTGAATGAAATTAGGGTGTGACTTAGAACAGAACCATCCTTAGCCCCAGTTATTTATATATTTTCCCCGGAGACACTAATCTGAGTCGTATATATGCATGCAAACCAATACATGTGACATCTGTGTCACCGTCGGTCCTGCGTGCTAGTCTACCGAAAACACTGCTGATGACGTTCTATACTCACAGCCAGAGGACACCATGCTGACGACGATGGAGGACGACGTACTGGAGCTCTGTACCAAGAGCGTCACAAGAACCCCAATAACCAAGCCAGCCAGGGGGTTGGAGAGCACGGAGTTCTCCTGGAATATGTCCCCCGCAGCCTTACCTAACAGGAACGCGAGCGATCCTTATTCACACCATTACCGGAACAATAAACACAGACAATCAGACTGCCGGTTATATATGTAAACTGGATGACAGTACTTCCATAAAGAAACTAAAGGGATGAAAGAGAAGGTGATGAGGTGCGGGAGTCGCGGGAGTCGCGGCAGCCGCGGCAGGAACCCCCAACTCCCACCGAGAAATCGTCTGGACATACATTTGCCTGCCCACGTTACTTTGCGACTCATACCTCCGACGAGCTGGAAAGCGGAGCTGAGAACATCCAAGGAGCAGACAAACATGTAGAGGAAGCCAAGCAGCAGCACGAATTTCCCGCCAGAGACCATCAGCCTGACAGCCTTTCCTTTTCCGTCTAGGTCTGTCTCAGACAAGAAACCAAGACTGCATCAGTGTCTGTCCTGCAGTTTTAGGCAATGCCGGCTCGTATAAATCATCCAAGACAGACTTATCATATATTCAATGACAAGGAAAACGTAAACATTTACAGTATACAATAGTTAATTTTAATGTAAACCTGAAGAACATTTTTGGCAAAACCATAAACATATTTAAGTATAATGCCTCTTCTACTATCAATTTATTGACTTATTTTCAAATAAGAAAAATACAAATTCTGTTTGGGGTATTTCATAAAAAAATGTTTACATTTCTTAAAAATCACCATAACCCCCTAGAAGCTTTCCCCCATTTCTCTTCTGTTCTTTATTCATTATTTATTGTCATTGTTGCTGCCTTAAAATGCTCTATCACCAGCTAATGACACTTTTTGGATTCCTTGTTAAGTGCATTGGGGACACAGTGTCAGGAAAGGCACCATAACAATTTAATCAAATGATCATGTCGTTTTTTTGGGATAAATACTCCATAAAATTGTAAAGAATCGTGAAGCATTTGACATGTAATAATTCAAGGAAACTTGTGATTTCTGTACCCAGCTAACTATCTGGTCAAAAATGGGGTGTTATAGCAAACTTGTGTGTTATTCGAACGAAGGGATTTTCACGCTCACCTGACCACGCAACTCCATTGTCCTGAAGTTCAGGAACATTCCACGGATCCCCTTGGTCTTTGAGATCAGCTTCCAGCGCCTTCTCAATCAGCACCACGTCTGAGTGGCCCAGACAGACACTGGGAACATTAGGGGCCATCTTTGTGTCTGTAGGGATTGTAGTAGAAGGCAGAGCTAACACTCAAACACACTCAGAAGCACCTAAACACATTTAGCCAAAAACAAAACACACAAGCACAGAAACGTGCAAACAGAAACAATGATCAACACAAGTTGTACAAATCCTAACCATACAATTATACATTCAGACACAAACACAACAATACATACAAAGTATATGAGCAAGAAGAACAAACACATACACAGCAGGGGAAATGGACTGCACAGTAAGACCTACTTAAATAGGTTTTTTGGGCACAAACACCTTATCCATTTTCTGCCAGCAGAAACAGAAAATACTATGTCGTCTCAGAATTCTTCAGGTTCTTACTGGAGCACAATCCTTATTTCTGCAATTGTTTTAATGTCCAGATGACAATGACATATTTGAATATCTGAAATCAAATATTTGCCAGCACTGAGACAATCCAGACCCTGTGGTATATAGTCTTACCGTCACCAGCAGAAATCTGAGCCAATTTAGTACATTTCGTATTTAAAAACGCAAAGTTACCAGCAGACTTGGGATAACCCACTATCCTGAAAGCAGTACAGACCTGGCTGCCGCATTCAGAGTTCTCCTCCTTTTCTGACCTGTGCGAGAGGCTATGATGTTCAGCTTTACCTGTGGGATTACCTGTCCCTAGAACAATTTACTTACTGCTTTTATAGTGCTGCGGTAATGTGCACATGGCACTGTATCCCACACACCTGTGCTCAATATGCAGTCACAGTAAGCTCATTTATGCTTCTCCAATAGAATTTCTGCTTGTTTACGCAAGACTGCCCAATCACAATCATTCCTGGCTCTGTCTGTAAGACTGCCCAATTACAATTATTCCTGGCTCTGTCTGTAAGACTGCCCAATCACAATTATTCCTGGCTCTGTCTGTAAGACTGCCCAATCACAATCATTCCTGGCTCTGTATGTAAAACAGCCCAATCACAATCATTCCTGGCTCTGTATGTAAAACAGCCCAATCACAATAAGTTCTCCTATACCCCTAACAGAACTCCTGCCTTAATATGAACCATACTGAAGGAAATATTGAACATCTATTCATTTCAATCACATTTCAAAGTGATTATTTCATACTAAAAAAAAAAAAAAAATGTTCTGCTGATATCCCCCCCCAAAGTTATTTGATAACATCACCCCCTGCTGGCTGAAAAAGATTACAGCAAGAGATACTTTACATTCATCAATTAAACAAATTTGCTCCAGATTCCTGGTTTGCAAGTTGTCCCCAGACACGCCATAGCCTCCCAGCTATCAAAGCACGAGTTTCACCGATTTCTTTTTGTTTTTACAAAAATTAAGCTTGCACTAGCCAATTACTTTGGAGTATGAAAATAAATCAAGGTTCTTTCAATATAACCATATTTTCTAAGAATTACTAGTCGTATGTTATTTTTTCATAATCGTCTTAGTTCTGACTGTTATGGTGACAGTCTTGATAAAATATGTAATATAATATTTAAGTAGTTCAAAATGTCGCATTTAAACTAAAATTCATGCTGCTAGTGAAACGTATCACTTCTCAGATTCTGGCTAACCAGTAAATTGGATGCATTTGGTTCTGACAATTCTGTGGCGATCCGCACCACCCTAAGACCTTTAATATTTTAATATAATAAATATTTATATATTCATATATATTTTAAACTAGTAAATACAGATGAAAAAATTTATGTAAAAAGATCTTTAATTAGGCTACTAGAAACATACATAATGTCCTGTCCCACCTCGTTTGTACATCTTGTCTTGAGCGTTTGAGGCATTTTACAGTCCTATTTTTAATATCTTTCAAGTAAGGATAGGCAAGCGTCAAATGCTTAAAATGCCAAACATTTCTTCTTCTACTGGCAATAGCATCACTTACACTACCACTGTATGGGCGCTTTTCCACCGCACAAATTACGGTACTTTCGCTTTTCCATTGACTTCCGGTCAAGTACCAGTACCGAAATCTCGAGTACCGAAAGTGCCAAACCAGTTGGGGTACTTCTTTGGTACTTCGGTACTTTGGG
>JAODLC010000054.1:9778740-9795854 GCA_026781145.1 Hippopotamyrus pictus | reverse complement strand
TCAAATTGCAACTTTTGAAAATTTTGATTAGCAAAACTGCTAATCAAGTTGAAAATCTTATTTGGAACCCTGAAATGTAATGCATACAGCAGCCGCGGATCCAACGAGAAATGAGTACAGCTAAACTGTGGAGGACCAGGAACAGCAAACGCTACAAACAAAGCAAGAACCAAATAAGAGAGCAATTCAAAGACAAAGGCAGAAGGGACCGTTTATGATGTACGAGAGACCAACTCAGGAAACACAACTGAATCATTGAAGAATAGCTGCTGTTGTAGATATGACGACCAGCTGTATGAACAGGGTCGGAGGTACCAGCAAATCGAACATTTCATACTGTCCAAACATTATACCAAGGTATACAGTATTTTAAAAAGCAGCACTATTCTGGCATTTTTAAATGTTGGCAATAAAATTCACGGGAGGAGTGGATGTCAATTTCAAAATACCGGTGTTATGCCATATTATCTTAATAGTGGCTAAGCCAAGACTAATAACTTTCAGACTCTTCTCTTTTATTAAAGTTTACCTGTTTCACTTCACGGCTCGCATTTGTGTTTGTTGCAATACCTCTGCCCTCTGCTGGTCTAGGGGAATATCACTCCTGTATGTATGCACCGACCACAACCATCCGCAGCAAACTGTAGTATAAACATAAGTACCCGTGCAGACAACTGTTCCCAGACCAAAAGTGCACATGGATAAGATTAGTATGACTGCCCTTTAGACAATTATGCTTGATTAAGCTATAGACTGAACAAATATCCTGCACTGGGACAGCATGGTTGCTTAATGGATAGCATTGTCATTTTATACCTCTAGGGATAGAATCACACCCCCACAGGAGTTTTTAAGTTTGTCAGCTTCTCAGTCTGAAAACATGCCGTTAGGTAAATTGGTACAGTGTGTGCACATGTTCCACATTCCCCATGCTGGACTGGCAACCTGCCCAGGGAATTCTGTCCTTAGGATTATGGATATATCATGTATCATACGCTGTTGTAAAATAAACTATTGCATGTAACAACAAAGACCAGTTTGTTTGAATAAGGAAATGTATTGGCCCAATAGTGCCCCCCAGCCCTAAATGATGACACTGCAATGCAGAATGGTCAGCACTTCCTCAACAGTCTCCTCAACTTTTAACAAATATCGTTTTCAAGTTAAGACACAAACGGCGGAGTTCAATACAGTACGACGTTTTCAGAACTAACGCGCATGCGCACAGCCAGGCAGCGAGTCGGTTGCCTTGCGGCATTCTAAACACCAAATTACGTGAATGTATCATCACGTTACAGACACATAATAGCCCATCATATCTAGGCCCTTGGCACTGTTCGCCAGGTAACCGTATTAGTATCAGATTCTGTGAATCAGACATTGAGAGAACACAACAAACCCCCAGACAAGGAAAATGCAAACTGGCCGCTGTTTCACCCAATTATCTTCCAAACAGCAGTAGCCATTTTCTCCAACGCCGTGAAACATAAACCCGCAGACGAACAGGCGACAGCGCTGCGCTTACTGCCCCACACTCGCGCCGATCCTTACACAGTGACGTGGCCGGATCCGCGCACCACCACCGGGTCCGGCGAGTACTTCAGCAGCTGCTCCTCGGCGGCCCTGTCTTCGTCTTCCTCTTCCTCGTAGATCTCGTCAAAGTCTTCCATCCTCCCCGACTTGTGAATTTCAATGCGAAAAGAACTGTGAACAAAATACTATTCTGTCTTAGCGGAGACTACAGCCTACACAAAGCGAAAGCGGTAGCAGAAACCTCGGCCCCGAGAGTTTCCTCGCAGCTCCTTATTGAAACAACAACATCCGGACCACGGAAAGCAACTCAAGCAGTACAACGCGAACTCCGGCTGTAATCTCGCGAGAAGTCACGACGTTTGATGCATAGCGCCCTTAATGACGTATACTTAAAGTATGCATGTAGTTTTTTTTTTTTTTTTTTAAATAAGCATATGGAAATATAGCTACAAAACAAGATAAAGGAGTAGTAGAAGTATATAAGGAAATTATTTCAGCTGATAATGGTGGATGATGCTTCTACACTCAAGTAATACCACATTACAAATTAACACCCTGTTGAAAAAACTGGTTAAAAGCTGCTTAAGCTAGTTCACCAACTTAATTATGATTGTTGACCAGCTTAAGGTATGTTTTCGCATGATGGTTATTAGCGGGTCATACCATGATGGTCATTCTGGCTGGTTTAGCTACTCATACCAGCATGACCAACTTGTGACCCACCCAGATAAAACCATCAAAGACCAGCAAGAGCTGGGACTTGCATCAGAGATGTCCAACGTCCTAGCTGGAGGGTCAGCTTTAAACAACTGCTCCAAAGTAGCTGGCCCAGCAGGTCACAACTGCAGTGTCATCTGTAAGGACCTTCCCATCACTCGCCCTGACTGCAAGTCTCTGAGTAACAGATTCAGAAGTGCGTAATGCTTCGATTCCTCTGTAAGCAGGACGTGTGTCACTAGACCAGAGATGGTGTGTCACCTGCTCACCGAATTGTCTAACAAACCCCTCCTTATCTGCCCTCAGAGCTTCACAGCCGTCCTCAGTTCCCGGTACAGACTGCACTCAGGTTCTCATCGTTGAGGTGGTTTGTCATGTGGTGGGTGCGGCAACGCACTGTCATCAGTGCATGCTCCTTACCTCCCTCCCCACCCAAAAAATGAGTGTCTTAGTTTTTCAGATATCAAACGTGGCAAGCGGTTAGTTACAGTGTGTCTATGAAAGCATAAAGAGTTTACTTTTGATTTCTATGCATGAAAGAAAGTAATGTTTCCTTTTGTGTGCAGAATTCATGGAAGCACAATGCCTTTCGTGGACAGAAGGCTAAAAATGTATCCACTTTCGTGAATAAAAGGGTCATATCATTTACAAAATGCATTTTGCAGAGGAAATAAATTTATTTATAAATTTCTAACTCACAAAATCCTGAAGTAAACTTTTCAAGCAGGCAATGCATTTGTGGAAGCAAGAAATGCATTTCTTTTGCAGAGTGACGAAACACAGAGTGGGGGGGGAGGGGGTAGTACCTTCCAATGACCAGAAGGTGGCGCACCGGCGTTGATTTTGCAGACCTGTGTAATCCCAGTTTGATAAAGTCCTCAGGACGCCCTTTGAGAACATTTCTCCGAATATTACCTAAAAGTTTGTTTGTGAAGTTCTTTAGATCTCATACTTTGAAAAGAATATTTTATTATTATTTTAAAGGTAGTAAATTGTGAAGAAAGTTTAAAACAAATTTTCTGGTTCCAGAATGAAAGCAAAATTGTTACCTGATACGTTTACATGTGTGTCTGAAATCTCAAAAGTAACCATACAGAACATAAGTCTTTGTAGCAATCCTCCTATCCCTTTGAGTTTCAGTAATTTACTTTTAACTGTGGAGGTAAGAAGTCCCACAGTGTATTGGATGATGAAATGCCTGAACAACAGACAGTAGTTTGTGAGGCTGTATGTCAGAGGTGGTGGTGAGCAACACTGAGGCATCTCAGGGAACCACCCTGCCCACATAAAACAAAAACACAGTTCAGCCTAACAAGCATTTTTCTTATTTCATTTATATATGACAATGCTTGATTGTTTTATATGTTCACTGCAGGTCATCTTATATGATTATGACCTCATTCATACCAAAAAACACACGACATGTAAGGCACGCAGGGGAAAACCCCAAGGAAGAATATGTGAAATCCACGTAAAAGTTTTATTTTACCATATGTGATAACATATGGCTTTAGTAGGAAATACATGTTTATTGTTTCTTAATTATTATTCTATTATTCTTATCAAAGACATTTATGGTTTTACAATGTTG
The DNA here is from genome assembly GCA_026781145.1 of Hippopotamyrus pictus. Classification (NCBI taxonomy): domain Eukaryota; kingdom Metazoa; phylum Chordata; class Actinopteri; order Osteoglossiformes; family Mormyridae; genus Hippopotamyrus; species Hippopotamyrus pictus. Next base: position 9,792,013 of record JAODLC010000054.1, on the reverse strand, counting down.
GAGTCTTTTATGGTATGGTAGATGTAGGTCCAGGTAATATTCTCCATGGTCAGAGGTGGATACTTGCCCAGGGAAATTTTTTAAAGTGTCATAGGAGATACGCTCCATCTTCACCATGATGAGGTCAGCCTTGAGGCATGGGTGGGCCCAAGATGGCCAGTCCCTCGTCATAGCTCTAGAGGACTGCCGAGTCCTTGCTCTGTTTAGACCCGCCTTTGCACACCGCCAACGCCTTGCTTTTCTGTCGGGGTCTGCTCCCTTAGCCTTACCTCAATAGGCCTATAGTGGGGCTATTTGCCCATAGCTGTGGCAGTGGTTGACGGGTGCAAGGGTACGCCCATGAGTGGTGGGCTCTGAAAGACCCCACAGAACAACAGCACTGGTTGAGGCGGAGCTGAGTCGCTATAACATTAACATCGCGGCTCTGAGTGAAACCAGGCTACTGAATGAAGGATAATTAACAAAGGAGGGGATGGGCTACACCTTTTTCTGGAAAGGCTACTCTACTGGTGGACAACATCTGCATGGTGTGGGATTGGCCATTAAGAACACACTGCTGATCCTCCGTATCCCACTTATGAAGAACCGATATGCCACAATTCTTAGCGTATATGCTCCAACCCTGCCCTCCAACAGTGAGATAAAAGACTTCTTCTATCAGTCACTAGATGAGGCTCTTCGCAGGATCCCCAGGAGCGACAAGATCATTCTGCTTGGGGACTTTAATGCCCGAGTGGGCCAGAACAGTGGGATATGGAAAGGAGTGCTTGGCAAACATGGGATTGGTCAGGCTAACTCAAAAGGTATGATGTTACTTGCCCTCTGCTCTGAGCACAACCTGACCATAACCAACACCATCTTCCAGCAGAAGTCCAAGTATAAAACATCATGGATGCACCCACGCTCCAAACACTGCCACCTAATAAATTATGTCATAGTGAGATGCTATGACATCAGTGATGTGCTCATAACCCATGCCATGGGAGGTGCAGAGTGCTGGACAGATCACCGTATAATAATGTGCAAAGTCCACCTGAAAGTGCACCCCCCCCCTTGCGGAAAATTGGGCCCAATCGGAGGCGACTTGATTGTATGCATCTGGAGAACACAAGGGCAAGAGATGAGTTTCGTTGTTCCCTGGCTGGAAAATAAGGGGAGCTAGAACTCTTCCTGAGTGGTGACCACCATCTGGATGAACAGTGGACAGCCATCAGCTCTGCACTCCATGAACCAGCAGCCCAGACAATCGGCTTTAAGAGCAAAAAACACCAAGACTGGTTTGACAACAACTCAGACACCATACACCATCCATCCAGCATCCACCGCTTATCTGAGGTCTGGTCGCGGGAGCAGCAGTCTAAGCAGGGAAACCCAGACTTCCCTCTCCCCGACCACTTCATCCAGCTTCTCTGGGGGAATACTGAGGCGTTCCCAGGCCAACCGAAAGACATAGTCTCTCCAGCGTATCCTGGGTCTTCCCCGGGGCCTCCTCCCAGTGGGAAATGCCTGGAACACCTCACCACAGAGGCGTCCAGGATGCATCCTAAGCAGATGCCTGAGCCACCTCATCTGGCTCCTCTCAATGCGGAGGAGCAGCAGTTCTACTCTGAGTCTCTCCCAAATGACCGAGCTCCTCCCCCTATCTCTAAGGGAGAGCCCAGCCACCCTGTGGAGAAAACTCATGTTTTTCAATCAGCCCCCAACATTCCAGGAGGTGCTAACAGCTGTCCACTCCCTGAAGAATAACAAGTCCCCCAGCACTGACTTAATCCCTGCAGAATTGCAGAGCAGAGAACACTGCTGGCGTCTGTCTTGACTGCCGCTTCTCCCCGTGTCTAAATTTGTCTTTGCGTCGTTTGTTTATTTATCTAGAAAATCGTGATCGTCAGTTTTTCTCTCTCTTTGAATACTCTGAATTCCTCCGGCTTGTCCAGCATGACTGCACGTCGTTGATGTCTCTTCTCTGGACTCCACTGGACTTACTTTTTAAAATACGCATGGCTGGCTACTACTGGATTCCGCCTTCCATCTCCAAGATTTCGCCCCTGGACTATTTCTTCCTATGTTCATGTGCCTACATGCCCTGACCACCTGCCATGAACAGCTGCGTGGCACACTGTCTGTGGACTGCACCCCCTCCCGACCCTCGTCTTGTGGAGAAGTCTCTACTTCTCCAACTGGAGCTTGGTGGCCAACTTCACAGTTGGGTGAGTGAGGCTTTCTTTCTCGCCGCTGGAACAGTCTGCTGTGTTGAGCGCCGCACGCTGTTGGATTTTCTGGTGGTTGGCTCTGATATTGGGGGCAGATCAGCACTAAATGAACTGAGTGTATTGGCCCTAGCTTCTCCTACTATTCAGTATCACTTGAAATGGTGCTACAGCCCGGACTCCTCCAGTTGCAAATATTCGTAGCCTGCATAGGTTACTTAATCTCCCTACAAACTGCACGATTTTACAAGTACTCCGCCGCAGACCTCGAACATCTTAATAGCAACCACCGACTCCCTAGAGAAGCTGCCTCCGCTGCTTGCCGAGCAGGCATTTTACGCCAGCGTCATTATATTCATCGTGGCTCAAGGTGCTATAGAACTTTTCTCCGCTATGACAATACCAACATCTGCACATTCTGGACAACTCGGCATCGACAAACTACCTGTACCCAGCGCCCTGTTAATTTTAAAAATCTCCGTACTCTACCCCAGACTTCATTCAAACCACAAACTGTTCACTTTTGAATGTTTGCTCTGTTTCCACTAAGTTATCTCTACTCCATGAACTGATAATAGATAACAATGTTGACTTCTTCTTGACTTCTCTGAACTGTCTGAACTCATCATATCTCTCTCTTTCTCCTCACATCTAATATTGTGTGGTGATGTCAATATTCATGTTGATCAACCTGATTGCAAGACCTCAGATGATTTCCTTACACTCCTTGACTGCCACCACATTACACAACATGTGTCTTTTCCTACCCACTGTACAGGCCACACACTAGACGTGCTGTGCTCCTCTGGTTTGCTCCAGTCCCCCCAGTTCCTGCTCCAGCTCCCGTGCCCCCGGCCCCCATCCCCAAGGAGGTCCCTGATCCCCCGGATACTGCTCCCATGCACCATGCTCCTGTTCCCGAAGAGGCCCCTATTTCCCTGGTTCCTTTTCCCATGGCCCCAGCCTCTGTCCCAGAGTAGGTCCATGACTGTGTCCCAAAGAGAAAGAGGACACCTGCAGTCCTGCCCGCCCTGCCCCCTGACTCACTTTCAGTCCCCCTGGCTCCAGGTCGGCGATCGCCTGCGGTCACAAGTGTGGTGCCTCGTCGAGCAGCTGCAGTCCTGCCTCCAATGCCTCATTGGTCACCTGGGGGTCCGCCTGCTCTGACTCATCAGTCACCTGCACCTTCGCTGGCTGTGGCTACACCTTCGTCTGCCACAGCTAATGATCCCTCCTCCCCATCGCCAGTATCTCCTTCACCTCCCTCCTCTATCTGTCCCTCCACCTTCCTCCTTGCCCCCTTCGGCATCCCCTCCAGCTCCTACATTGTGGTCAGCCTCGCGGTCACCTGCTACCCCTGCGGCTCCCATTTTCCACCTGCTGGGGTTCCCTCCAGCTCCCCATTTCCCCCTGCCTTTGCTCCCCATCCCTCTGTGCCTTTGTTCCCTCCTGGTCTCTTCCCTCCTTTTGCCCCTTGCTGTTGTCCCTCCATTGTTTCCGTCATTGGTGCCCCTGTGTCTGTCTACATTCCCTGTAGTGTACCAGTTGGTGTCCTGGTTGTTGTCTTTGTGCCTGTTCTATGTGTCGATACTGTTCCCTGTGCCTCGTTAATGTTTTTGCTTTTATTTCCCTAGGTTCTCTCATGTCCCCGGTTGTGTCTCTTCACTCCCCTTAGGCGCACCCGGAGTGCGTGCCTTTGGGGGGGGTCCTGTCATGCTCCGCTCCTCTTGTGTGCCATGCCCCCTCATCTACCTTGTGTGGAATACCTGTGTGACCAGTTGTTTCGAGTTGTTGTTATTAGTCCTGTGTATTTCAGTCTGCGTTTAAGTATGTTTCCCCAGTTCGGTCATTAACGTTGTGACATCTGTATGGTCCTGAGTGTGGTTAATTCCTAATAAATCCCTTGTTCCCCGATTCTTCGTCCAATCCACAACAAGTCCGTTATATCCAAAGTTGCTGTATGCTCACAACACAACTACAGGACACCATTTACTCATGCCACAACCCAGCAGACACACTTGTGGTATAGATTATTATTGTCATGACCTGCTCATTCAGTCCTCTTGTGTGCTTTTTAAGACGGAAGCAGAATTGGGAGTTACGTCAGTCTACGGCAGTGCTGGATCGTTTACGGCACACTACTTGCCTGGCCGCAGCCTCCAGAAAGCAAGAGCTCCAGAAGTTTGCCCGCGCTCCAAGAGAGAAACATTTTATAGTTATTGTCTTATGTATCCCTTTTGGTAGTTTTGGCAGCCTTTTGGATTTACATGCCCTGTTATGTTGATGTAGCAATTTGTCATGTTTCGGCATAAGTATGCGGGAATTATAAGTTTGTTACTGCTATTAATTGCGTTAAGGGAGCGCCTCCAACTTAATATATAGTTCATTTGTGATCCTTCGGTGCCATCTTGTGGACATACTTGGAACTGCCCTAATTCAGTTACCTTTTCGAGAATATTCAGTTGTTATTCCCTTTATTGGTTTATTTCAGAACCACACCCACAGAGAAGTATACTGGACTGAATGGTGCTTACTGTCAGTTGTTGTACTGTAACCACAGAATTGCAAGTAAATAACTTAAACCCACCTCGGCTGTGATTCCAGTGCTCTTCTACTCTTTAAAAGTGGCATGTTAAGTCTGTTTGTGTAAAGGCAGGTGTCCCAATACTTTTGACAATATAGTGTATGTGGCCAAGGAGATTGTCTGTAATAACTAAGCTAGATAAGGGGTGCATAGCCAAGAACAGGTTTATATATATATATAAGCATAAACCAATGAATGTTACGATGAGTCAAAGAGGGCCATTTGACTAAAGACTACAGAAGGCAATGGTGTGTGTTGAATGCAGCATTTGTAACAAATCAAACTACAGAATGATAGATTAAATCAAGTTTATTAACTGTTCCTTTGCCTGCCATTCCATTAATTGTGTCCCCATAATCTAATAAGGGAAGAGGTTTCTTTATTCTATATTAATATGCTTTCAGTTAAAAACGCACCACTTTCACTGTCATGCCCCAACTGTCCGCTCCTTCCGTGTGCCACGCCCCCTTGTTAACCCTGTGTGGATTCCCCATGTTTACCAGCTGTTCCTGATTGTTGTCATTAGTCCACTGTATTTAGTCCGCGTTTTGGTTTGTTTCCCCAGTCCGGTCATTGTATTGTCATTCTGCTTTACCGCTTGTGTTTGTTCTTTATACTAGGGGCCACAGGCGACCGCGAGGCCGGAGCTGGAGGGGACGCTGAAGGGGGCGAGGAAGGCAGAGGGACTGCTGGAGGAGTCAATGAGGGAGCAGAAGTCGCGGCAGGCGAAGGCGCAGCCACAGCCGGTGAAGGCACAAGCAACTGATGAGATTTGCCATGCTGAGAAGATGGGCGGGGTGACCCACCAGAGGGATTCATTGGGGCAGTCATCAGAAAAATCCCCGAGGGGTCCCACTCAAGCTCCTCCATCTCCACCAAGGGGGAAGGAGCAGTGGTATGACAGATCGGAACCTCCTCAGGGACAGGGGGCATGGTAACTGGGACAGGAGCGGGGAATCAGGGACCTCTTCGGGGTTGGGAGCTGGGGGCATGGGAGCTGAAACCACAGGAGGCTGAGCAGGAACCGCCGGGACAGGAACCACCGGGACAGGAACCACGGGGGACTGAGCAGGATTCGGTGCTTCGGGTGCCGACTTGGGAACAGGCGTGATACCACAGGTTTTGGGCACAGACAGCAAAGCAGTGGACAGTGAAGCAGCGGGCAGAGGGGCTTCGGGCGCAGACAGTGAAGCAGCGGGAAGATGGGCTTCAGGTGCAGACAGCGAAGCAGCATGCAGAGGGGCTTCGGGCGCAGACAGCGAAGCAGCGGGGTATCCCAGTGATGCGAAGACAGTTGGGTCAAAAATCGAGACTGGCTCCTCCCGACTCGCTGCAGGGGAGGCAGCAGAGACCGAGACAGACCCCACAAAGACACCCGGTGTGTCCTCCCATCTGTCTCTCTGCTTTCTCCTCCTGCGTGTAAGCGCCACGGAAGCTTTTGCGAGGTAGCATGGCAAGGGGGGAGCAAGATGACAATCCATGTTCACCTACCGGAAGATCTCCCCTGCGACCGAGCTTCTTAGCTGGATCAAGTTTCTCTGTTCCGTGAGGTGCGTATCCTCGGAAGGGGAGATCCTTTCCAGAATCTCCCTCGACTATTTAAGGAGGGCTCTGGTAGCTGGGTCCTCCTTTATTTCTGGTTGCCCAAGCCAGTAGGTCACCTCGTCAACCAAATCAAGGTATTCCTCCTCCGTAAGGCGAGGCGTCTTCTTTTGGAGTCCAGTCATTCTGTCATGGATTGCATGAGGCACAGACCACAGAAGCAGAGGCAAGACTCAGGGAATAGGGGAAAACATGGAATTTAATTTAGGACAAACAACACAGGACCACGGAACAAGCAGACATGATATGATGTTAATGACCGAACTAGGGAAAACAGACTTAAAAACATCAGACTAATTAACAACAGCTGGTAACACAGATTTCACACGAGGTAGATGAGGGGGTATGGCATACTGGAGGATTGGACAAGCAGGTCATGACAGAAGAATAATCAAGCCAGGCAAAAATCAAGTGATATGACTTGCAGACGTTATATACTGTCACCCTGAGGTAAATTTTCAGTGGATCAAAGGGTTTGACCCCTTCAACGCCAGGGAATCATTGCATGATGACAACCAATGTGTATGTTAGCTATGTTCCCAGCTGGATTTGAAGGTGCAAAACCCCTTTAGTTCCTGTCTGACATTTGTTGAAAAATGTCATCAAATGTGAACATGAGTAATGACAACAAAAGTGAAAACAACTTTTGTCTTTTTACAAGGAAAATTATTTTCAAAAATTATACTGAAGTGAATTTTTAGTGGTCCAAACCTTTAAAATTCCTCAGCTTTTATACTTGGAGATCATTAGATAATGTTAACCTTATAAGAAGTGATATTTTTGTTTAAATGTAATATTCTGTCATGAAAATGTTTAAGCCCGTAGACTTTTGATTGGATAGTCAAGTAATGAAAATGAATGCAAGTATAAAGACACGACAGACCTTTTAATGGTTAAATAAATAGACTTAAGTCATTTTTTATCAGATGTCATTTCCTATCATGCTTAAGTGAATTTCCATTTGGTCACAGTATTCTGTTTGTGCTGGCTTCTACCTTGAAGTGTTTACTTCAGATCATTTAAGGCCTTTGTTCCATGGATTTTTGGCCATGCATCAAAGGAAGTCATCAATTTTATGTGTGATGCAGAACTGAACATAATAAAACGTACATAATAAAACATTTCTGTACAATGGTCTGTGGTGTCCAAGGTTAACTTCTCTGCTTGGCCACAATGAAAAGAGATGTGTTTGCAGGGGTCAAGGTAAGGTTATTTTCTTAACCTAAGAACACTGAACCAACGGTCAAGCGTGGTGGTGGTAGGATCATGCTATCATGCGTTTGCTGACAGTACTGTGCATCAGTACATTGCTCAAAGAGGATGGAATAATGAAGCAGCACTAGACAGACTGGGAATTTGTCACAGTAGCAGACATAAAAAGAGGAACATAAAAGAATACATAGCATAATAAGTATTTACTGTAACCCACTGGAGTCGGAGACCTCTCACCCACTTTCAAAGTAGTCTGACATGCTTTGACATTTTACAGTTTTTCTGAATTGCCAAAACACATTTTCTAAAATCTCCTCTCCTTTTCTCAAACCACTAAGCAGAAACCCTAAAATTCAAGTTAAACTCACAAAACCTTTCACTCGTCTTACAAAATCAATCTTCTCAAAACTATATCTTTGCTCAAAAGCAAATACTGATTTCAGATCACGCATCAAGCCAGTCAGTTAAATAAAAACATTACTGAACAGTCATTACACACTACAGCAAAAAAACTGAAAACACTGCCAGTCAAAACTGTTGTTGGCATGCAGAATTATGCCAGAAGCCGCCATCTCATGGTAACACCCTGCAAGTTAATGTATGGGCTGGTTTAGATGAGAATTTAGGCACACCCCCAGAAGGAGGGGGGTTACTCCCTTTGGCTGGCTTTTGGCAGGCAGCCGGCTTAGAGGGGAAAACTGAAGTGGCTACTTCTGTACATCAAACAAAAAATGCATAAAGCTGGAAGGCTGCTGTTTCACACTAGAAAATTAGGCAAGCTCCAAAAGATGGAAGAATGAAGTTTGCAGGAAAGAAACAATCACGTGATTGAGGCTGTTAAAAATACCTGTGGATTTAAGGATGATAATGACTGTGAGTACCTTCATTGGCCCTGAAGTTGGGCCACAACCTTAAAAAAATAGCTGACATTGTGGAATGTGAAGCAATGATTGCAGGTCAATATGAAGTAAGCACCTTTATGCTTCAGCTAGTGCATTGAAGACTCTTCATGAATCAAAATGGAACAATCCACAAGTTCCCTGATTTACTGAAGATGTGAAGAAAATGCATTTACACCTTGAATCAAGATGAAGAGTACTAATACTAAAGTAATACTTTTAATCGTCGGAGACTGGAGGAAGTGTCCAAAATGAGACAGAGTTCCTACATTCTAAGAGACACATCAGTTTTGCATTGTGACATTGCAGATGCCTTATCTGAACTGGAGCAGAAATTATGTTGGCATTTCCAGCACATAGAAATCATAGGAAAGTGTGATAGGAAGATACCAATTCTTCTCACCCTAGATATGCGTGCGTCCATGGAGCTTTATAATAAAGTCATTCTGTCATGGATTGCATGAGGCACAGACCACAGAAGCAGAGGCAGGACTCAGGGAATAGGGGAAAACATGGGATTTAATTCAGCCTTTAAAATTTAAAAGCCTTGATTAAATTCTTCACCACTTTTGGGTTCCCTAAATATGTGCAGTCAGATCAGGGCACCAACTTTACTTCGAAGCTGTTTCCTCAGGTCATCCGTGAATTAGGTGTTCGCCATATTGTGTCCAGCACTTATCCGGAAAGTCAAGGGGCTCTAGAACAGTTTCACCAGTCATTTAAAATATGTTGCGCACCTTCTGTTTAGATGCAGGAAAAGAGTGGAACGAGGATGTCGCCCTTCTTTTTGCCATTCGTGATGCGGTACAAGAATCAACAGGCTTCAGCCCTGCCAAATTAGTTGTTCTCTTGATCCCTCGACTCCGTCCCCTCGTCCGCCTCTGCTCCGCTCCCCACTGCCGCGGGTAACATGTCAGCCCATGAGTACTCGCCGGAATGCATGCCTGCTCGTCCCCAAGCCTGATGGCACCTTCCGATTCTGTACGGATTACAGGTGAATGCGGTAACCAAGCCGGATGCTTTTCCCCTCCCTCAGATGGATGACTCTGTAGACTGCATCGGGTCTGCAAAGTTTGTGACTAAGCTGGATCTATTAAAGGGTTATTGGCAGGTCCCACTTACCCCTTTTGCTTCGGTGATTTCCGCTTTTGCTACGCCCAACGTCTTCCTACAATACACAGTTATGTCTTTTGGTTTACATAATGCCCCAGCCACCTTCCAGCGGCTGATGTAGAACATTTAAATGTCCCCCGCCTGCCAAGCCACCTTCGAATCTGTTAAGTTGTCCTCTTGCAGGAGGACAGTCACGGCCTTGATCAGATTTCAGCGAATCTGCACAAGAAACAAAGTAAGTGAGATTTTATTTTAAGTAATGTTGTTATTCTAAGAAGTTTGTGAAACAGCAGTTAGCATATAGCGCTGTTGAGAAGGAAGCCCTAGCACTTCTACTTGCATTACAGCACTTTGAGGTGAACGTAGGAGATGGTGCACAGCCTGTGGTCATCTATACGGACCACAACCCACTAGTTTTTCTCACCCATATGTGTAACTAACCAGCGCCTCATGCGCTGGGCACTTATTGGCCAGTCCTTCAACGTGGAGATAAGGCACAAAAAGGGGGCCAGTAACCACGTGGCAGATGCCCTCCCGAGGACTTGATACCTGATCACCTTTGGTAATTTTCAGTAGTTTCTGTTCTTTTCCTTTCTGTTTTTGATTATAATTGCGTAAACCTGCTGGGTTCTCATTTGTGTGTGTGTGTGGGGGGGGGGGGGAGGTTACGTGCTGTAAGGGATTCCAGTGTCTGTGTCTTTGGGTGGCCTCGATTCTGCCTTCAGCCCTTCGCTCGCCAGCTGTTTCTTCAGCTCTGCCTTTCACTCTGCCTCCTGGATTCTGGCCACGCCTTCTCCAGAACTCCGCGCCATGACTGACTCTGTATTACCCCTCGGTAGTGTCTGCACGAGACACGCCACGCTGGATGGCGTCCCAACCTTTTTTTCCTTTCAAAACTTAAATTGCATTTATATTTATTTTTTACTCAAACTTCTAATTCGGAGAGACCCACAATTGATTAGACTTTTAAACTTTACGCGAAAGATCTAATGCTTATTATGCCCCTTCAACCCGGACGCACAGGCTTTACAGCAACTCATCTTCATATTCCCCCAACACCGCAAGATCTAACTTTTCAGCGAATCTGCACAAGAAACAACGTAAGTGAGATTTTATTTTAAGATGGCTAGTGGTGATGTTGTGTTGTGTAGCAAGTGTAGAATGTTTAGCCTTAGTTCATCCGTCAGTAATGATAGTTTAAATAGCGATAATTTTATCTGTCGGAAGTGTAAGGCAGTAGAAGTTCTGACGGAGAGAGTTAGAGCTAGAGTCGCACCTCCAGAAGTTAGCATAGTCACCAGGTAGCCAGTTAGCTGCAGGTTTGCAGTCAGGGAGTCTTGGGGCTTCAGAATTAGATTTAGATAGTACGGCCCAAACTCCGGCATTAAAGCCCATGCAGCAGGGCGAGTGAGTGACAACTCGGCGAAAGTTACTCCTGAGCACCACTCTCTCCCTCAGCATGTCGAACAGGTTTTCCCCGCTCAGTGAAACACCCACTGAGACGCTTGTTGAAAGTGCTCTGGTGATAGGTGATAGGTGTCTATCCTACGACATGTGAAAATAGCTAGACCAAATAGCGGCACCAGTAGTCGAGGTTAATTGTTTACCGGGAGCCAGAGCGCCGGACATCAGGGCCAATCTTAAGGTGCTGACCAGAAACAGACGTAGATATTCCAAGATAGTTGTCCACGTCGGCACCAATGATGTCAAGCTCAGACAGTCTGAGATTACGAAAAGTAATTTTAAAAAGGTATGTGAGCTAGCCAAGACGATGTCCCAGGCAGTAATCATCTCTGGTCCCCTCCCAGCTAGACGTGGCGCTGAGACCTACAGCAGGCTTTGGTCGCTAAACTGCTGGCTGTCAAGGTGGTGCTCTGAAAATAGCATAGGTTTTGTAGATAACTGGTCCACTTTCGAGGGGAAGCCTGGTCTTTTGAGCCGGGAAGGTATCCACCCCTCGTGGGAGGGTGCTGCCCGTATTTCAATGAACTTAGCGGCTAGCCTTTATGCAGGTACAGGTTTAGGCGGCCATTGACATACCGGAGCTAAAGCCAGGCCGCAGGCAGAAAGGCTAAACCGACCACCTGTGAATTGCCTTGAGTCGTCACCTAGGTACCACCATATTGACATTGTCTTTGTGCCCCGAACAAAAATAGTACACATAGACCACAAAAAGCATCCCTTTCAAATTTAATTTGTATTAAGTTAGAGTAGCTGATATAGAGCACCTGCACCACTAAGCTAAAAATAGGATTACTAAATATGAGATTATTAACTACTACGGCACTTATTCTAAAAGAAATGAAGCGACGCCTCCGGGATATAGTTATGAGCACAGACACCGACTAAATGGTAAGGCAGAGGCGTTGCAGCAATTTATGAAGAAACACTTCAAATAACGCAGAAGTCAGGATTTAAGTTTAAATCATTCGAATTATTGTTCCTCAATTTCAAGCACCTGTTCAAAATCTAAAACTCTCTCTCCCTCTCATTATAATTTATCGTCCACCAGGTCCTTATTTAGAATTTTTAGCTGAATTTGCAGAATTCCTTTCAGACCTAGTTACTTCAACTAAGAATAATTGTGGGGGATTTTAATATTCATGTAGACAACGAACATGATCCCCTGACAATAGCCTTTACTAATATACTAGACTCTATGGGTATCACTCAAAATGTAATTGGGCCTATCCACAACTGCGGTCATACCCTTGATCATTTGGTCTTGATATAGATAATGTAACTCTACTGCCTCAGACCACTATTATCTCTGACAATCATCTTAAGTTCAATATTTACCTTACTCAAAATATTAGCCCCCTGACTCGCTTCTTTGCCAAACGTACAATCACGTCAAATACAGTAAGTAAACTTTATTGATAATCTCCCTGAGCTATCGTTTTTGACCAAAGTAATGTCGAATCCAGCTGAACTTGATAGCATTACAGATTGTTTAGCATCTACGCTTACTTCCACCCTTGATAAAAATTGGTCTTTTTTATTTTTAACGAAGCAGAGTAAATAAAATTGCTCCTTGGAATAATGACCACTTGCATACTTTTTAACAGGAGACACGGAAATTGGAATGTAAGTGGCGTTAAACTAAACTAGTGGTGTTCAAACTAGCATGGAAAGAGGCTATGGGTAGCTATAAAAAGGTTCTTACTGCCGCTAAATCAGAGTATCTATCACAACTAATTGAAATAAACAAAAATAATCCTATATTCCTATTTAATATGGTGTCCAAGCTGACTAATAACCATACTATTACTCAAAATGTGCCCGCATTATTTTCCAGTGACGACTTTATGCAATTTTTTGACCAAAAAATATGTTCAATTAGACATAATATTTTGAACATTCCAATAACCGCATTCTCTGTGTCACGATCCGTGGTGTAGGCGAGCGGGTAAGCAGGCGAACAAAGCTGGATGGATGGTGAAACGGGGTTTTTATTGTGAAGAGAGGCAGACATCCACGAAGACATCTGGCAAACAGGGGAAGACGCGGACTGATATACAACAGACAGAGCAAACTAAACAAGGCACAGGTGAGAACAATCAGGTAAAAACACGGGGTAACGAGGTGGGCGTGACACACATGGGCATCGTACGGAGCCGGGTGTGACAGAACCCCCCCCCCCCCCCAAAGGCACG
>JAODLC010000054.1:9735380-9764380 GCA_026781145.1 Hippopotamyrus pictus | reverse complement strand
TGTTTTTGAGTGAACCTAAGCGTGCCTGTTTGTTCCTTCGAGAGCCCTATATCCCTCTCTCATCCATTTTAAGACACAAGGGCCTCTTTGCACACGAAATGTACAGCTTGGTGACAGTTTTCATGAGAAAGTTGAAGTTTCTTTCAAGCCAATTAGAGGGCAGCATTCTCACTCATATGCCAACACTGAAAGAAGTTGCACTATCAGCTGATCACCTCCACAAGTCTTCATCCATGTTAGGGGCATTGCATGGTGAATTTAAGAAGATTTGAAGACTTCAAAACAGTTGAGTAAAATGCACATGATTTCTTCTCCCTTTACTTGTAGTATGGATAATGCACCCAGTGATGTCCAGCTTGAACTCATTGATCTGCAGTCTGATAATCTACTGGCAGAGCATTTTAAGTCAGTATCACTGGTAGAGTTTTATTCCTCTCTTAAAGAGGAAATCGTCCCACACTTGAGGCATGCTCAGAGGATGTTGGTTCTCTTTGGATCTACCTACATCTGTGAACAAACAAACATTCTCAGTGATGAAGTTTAACATATCCAGATATAGATCCTCTCAGTGATAATCACTTGTGTGCTGTCCTCCGTATATCCACCTCAGGATTTTCAACCTGACTTCAGTGCACTTGTTCAAGCCCAAAACAGGCTAGATTTCTCAAACTGACAAATGTTTCACTCAACCAAATGTTGCAGACTCCCCCACCAACTACACCCATGTTACTCCTCATTAAAGAGGTGGAACTGTGCCAACTGATGAGACTGTACAATCTGTATGCTCAGAGTAAGCCTCAGCACCTGTGATCAGGTCGTCAGTTTGAGCCTGGCCTCCTGAGCAAGACCCTTAACCTTCAGCCTGCTGGGCGTGACAAAGGGCAGCCGCCTGTTGCGACCAGCTTGCTTCTCACCACAGAGAACAAGTTTGAGGAGGCATACAGAGAATTTCTCCATGGGGATCAATAAAATCATTTTTTTCCAATTCTATCAGGAAAAATTTAAAATAAATTTGAAGTGCTGACCTTTTTTCTCATGGGGCAAAGACGTTGCTGTCAGAGGTGGGTTGCATTGGAACAGCCAATGAAAGGAGAGAGGACCATGTGTGTAACCACGTTAAACTTGTATTGAAAGCCACCATTTTGTGAATCAGCATTCAACCAGTTGTACCTCATCTCATAGCAAGCACTAAAATGGCAACCGAAGTATTGATTCAGCTCTCACTCAACTCGAAGACGCATGCAGTTCACCCAGTCTGACATGGTCGCCACCTTCACCTGAAGATGCCACTCTGCTATGCCCCTCATGGCTGCCATCTCCTGGCAATGTCACTCCACTGAGCCCCTCATGGTCCCCTCATGGGCCTACTTCGGCTCAGTGGCCAGCAGCTGCTGAAACCCAGCATGGCCTCATGGACACGTCGCAGGACCTTGTCCTGAAAACGATAGACCCCCGATGAGCTTTGAGGACATTTTGCCAGGTGGAGCTTAACAGAGGATGCTGTGGATGGCTGTATCTCAACGCCTGTTATAAAGATCAAAGGGACTCTGGCCTGTATTCTGGATCGGATAATCGAGGACATGCAGGAGGCCTGCCTGAGTGTGTGGCAAACCATCCAAACCAGCAGCGACATTCATGTCTATGATCTACGATTTGAGGAGAGGTTAGCGGAGCTGAATCTGTTTAGCCTTGAGCAATGGAGACTAATCATGATCCATGACATGATCCAGGTCTATAAGATTCTAACAGGTCGGGATGCTGTTCAGCCAAATGGCTATTTCAATATTAGTTTAAATACTAGAACTCGTGGCCATAAGCGGAAATTATTATAATGCTCATCACGGATTGTCCATAATGAACACCATGTTCAAAACAAGAGAGTGTCCATATGTGCACTTGGCACCAGGACACCCTAGGCCACAGTTCAATGATCAACTTTGCGGCCGCAAGTATTGGACCCTTGGGTGAGGAGAGGGGCGGAGCTGTCAATCGATCACCACCTACTGGTGGGTTGGTGCGACTGGTGGGGGAGGAAGCCGGTCAGGCCTGGCAGGCCCAAGTGTATAGTGAGGGTCTGCTTGGAAAGTCTAGCGGAATCCCCTGCCAGAAGGAGCTTCAACTCCTACCTCCGGCAGAACTTCGCCCATGTCCCAGGGGAGGTGGGGGACATTGAGTTTGAATGGGCCATGTTTCGTGCCTCCATTGTGGAGGCGGCCACCCGGAGCTGTAAAGTGCTCGGTACCTGTCACAGCAGCAATCCCCAAACCCGCTGGTGGACACTGGCGGTGGGGGATGCCGTCAAGCTGAAGGATTTGGGCCTTTTTGGCCTGTAGGATTCCAGAGGCAGCTGATGAGTACTGGCAAGCCAAGCGGAACGTGGCTTCGGCGGTCGCTAAAGCAAAAACTCGGGTGTGGGAGGAGTTTGGCAAGGCCATGGAGAACGACTTCCAGACAGCTTTGAGGAGATTCTGATCCATCATCTGGCAGCTCAGAGTAGGAAAGCAGTGCAGCATCAACACTGTTTATGGTGGGGATATGGTGCGGCTGACCTCAACTTGGGACATTGTGGGTCAGTGGAAGGAATACTTTGAAGACCTCCTCAATCTCACAGACATGCCTTCCAATGAGGAAGCAAAGTCTGGGGACTTGGGGGTTGACTCCCCTATCTATAAGGCGGAGGTCGCTGAGGTGGTTAAAAAGCTCCTCAATGGCCGGGTCTCGGTGGTGGGTGAGATCTGCCCGGAGTTCAAGGCTCTGGATGTTACAGGACTGTCCTGTTGACATGGATCTGCAGCATCACATGGACATCAGGTGCAGTGCCTCTGGATTGGTAGATCGGGGTGGTGGTCCCCCTCTTCAAGGGGGACCAGAGGGTGTGTTCCAACTATAGGCGGGATCACACTCCTCAGCCTCTCTGGTAAGGTCTATTCAGGGGTCCTGGAGAGGAGGGTCCGTCAGATTGTCGAACCTCAGATTCCGTAGGAGCAGTGTGGTTTTCGCCCTGGCTGTGGAACAGTGGACCAGCTTTATACTCTTGGCAGGGTCCTGGAGGGTCCATGGGAGTTTTCCCAACCAGTCTACATGTGTTTTGTGGACTGGGAGAAGGCATTCAACTGTGTCCCTCTGAGTGTCCTGTGGGGAGTCCTCCAGGAGTATAGGGTGCCCGGCTTTTTAGTCCCTGTACGACCGGTGTCAGAGCTTAGTCCACATTGTCAGCAGCAAGTCGGACTCATTTCCGGTGAGGGTTGAACTCAGCCAGGGCTGCCCTTTGTCACCCATTCTGTTCATAACTTTTTTGGACAGAATTTCTAGCCGCAGCCAAGGCGTTGAGGGTGTCCAGTTTGGTGACCTCAGGATTAGGTCTCTGCTTTTTGCAGATGATGTGGTTCTGCTGGCTTCATCAGACCATGACCTTCAGCTCACACTGGAGTAGTTCGCGGCTGGGATGAAAATCAGTGCCTCCAAATCCGAGACCATGGTCCTCAACCAGAAAAGGGTGGAGCGCTCTCTCCTGGTCAAGGAGGGAGTCCTTCCAAGTGGAGGAGTTTAAGTATCTTGGGGTCTTGTTCACAAGTGAGGGGAGGATGGAATGGAAGATCGACAGGCGGATTGGTGCGGCCTCAGCAGTGATGCAGGCGCTGCATCGGTCTGTCATCGTGAAGAAGCTGAGCCAAAAGGCAAAGCTCTTGATTTACCAGTCGATCTACGTTCCTACCCTCACCTGTGATCATGAGCTGTGGGTAGTGACTGAAATAACGAGGTTGGGAATACAACTGCCTAAATGGGTTTCCTCCACAGGGTGGCTGGGCTCTCCCTTAGAGATAGGTGAGGAGTGCGGTCATTCGGGAGGGACTCAGTGTAGAGCCGCTGCTCCTCCGCATCGAGAGGAGCCAGATGAGGTGGCTCGGACATCTGCTCAGGATGCCTCCTGGACGCAATAAGCCTCCTGGACGCCTCCCTGGTGAGATGTTCCGGGCATGTCACATTGGGAGGATGCCCCAGGGAAGACCAAGGACATGCTGGAAAGACCATCTCTCAGCTAGCCTGGGAACACCTCGGGATTCCCCTGGAGAAGCTGGACGAAGTGGCCAGGGAGAGGGAAGTCTGGGTTTCCCTGCTGTGACAGCTGCGACCCAACCTCGGATTAAGCGGGAGATAATGGATGGATGGATGGATGGATGACTTGCCGGGTCAGGTGACGTGGCCCGGACATCTAGTCAGGATACAATATTTTATATAATATATAAGAAAGTGTCAAAAGCAAATTTTTAAAAAATGGGGATAGCTAGTAGGATGGTAAAGATGGGTCGCTAATGCCTCCCTGAGGACGAATGTATCAACACAGCAGGGGGAGAGCGTCCCCCACCCCCAAAAGTTTGCCTTTAAGCGAGCGAGTGACAAGCACAAAATATAACCAACATCTTAAAGCTTGAAGCACCCCGACGACCAACTTTCAAAGCAGCGATGGAAACTGGAGGTATGCTACATTTTCACTTACTGTAAATGTATTTTAGAATTGCTGTTATAGATATTTCCAAAAGATTTTTTTATGTTATCAAGTGAATTATGGATGCCGTGTAAGGATGGTGAGGAAAACAGATGGCGTTTTGGTAAGTTTTCAGACATAGCAATGGCTTTACTGTTTAAAAAAAGCGAGTGTTTATATACACACAGGTTCAGACGACGGATGCCCGAC
Source organism: Hippopotamyrus pictus (assembly GCA_026781145.1). Taxonomy (NCBI): domain Eukaryota; kingdom Metazoa; phylum Chordata; class Actinopteri; order Osteoglossiformes; family Mormyridae; genus Hippopotamyrus; species Hippopotamyrus pictus. The sequence continues at coordinate 9,759,684 of JAODLC010000054.1, read as the reverse complement.
CGAAGAATTGGTCGCAAATAGAGAAGCTTGTCAACGAGGGATTTATGGAGGAGCCAGCGGCGGCGGCAGCGGTGGGTGACACCGTGAAGACTGCAGTTGCGGGAGGCACCGGGGGCTACGCACGGTTCATTTTATTATAGGGGCTGTGGCATGGATTATGGACACAGTAATAGATGACTGCAAGGCGTGTGCAGCATACTGCACCAACCTACGCTGGCACATGTGTTACAACGATCCGTTGCCATATTATCTGCTTTTTAATTTTGGAAGAGTTGCAAAAAAGCTGTGTACGCCACAGTTGGTGGATATAATAGTAAACAGTATCACGGTATTTACCCCAAATCCGCCACCTGCCGCAATTGTTCAAAGGGCTATTGATACCGTTGTAAATAAGCTGAAATATGTTAGTGATATACGCAGCATGCTGGACGGGCTAATGCGCGATGTTATAGACCTTCAACACACGAGCGAGGTGTATACCGCTGTTCTGGCTTATTGGCGTGTGGAGCGGCACTAGCCGCCCCGACAGGCGTGAATGTCTTTTCAAATGTTATTCTAAAGGTTACGGACCTGTTTTTGTTTTATTTTGTTACGTGTAAGTAAATAAATTTAAAAAAGTGTTTGAAATGAGTTTTACTTTTTACTCTACCTCCATGAAGCCTGGAAAGCTACAATTGGTTAAATTGTTGATTGTAGATGTCAATTGCCACCGGCAGTTTTGCGTCACGCTGGCACAATTCTACCCCATGCAGTTTTCACTCTCACCAAGTATATTTCCTCATTATGTTTCCCTTGATCAGTCCTCATATATTCCACCTGCTTAGCCCCCTATTTATGTCAGAGTATTCTGTTGGTTTCTGTCTAATGTTTGTTGATCTTTGTTAAACTCTGTGCTTCTTTGGTCTCCCTGTTGCAATTCCTAGCCCAGCCTGATCCATGAACTCACCCTTGAAGTTTGATTTACGTTTTTTGTTCAGGGCTGTGCTTGGTCGTTTCTGCTGCCCTGACACTGTATCGTTTTTAAGTTAGGAGACCATATCACAAAACTTACGGGTACAGAACGGCAAGGGGCAAAACAAACATGAAAGTGTAGGGAATCACGTTGCATAACACTAATTCAAAAGTTGTTAACACGACTATGTGAGGAACCCACGTGATCCCCTAGAGAGAGATCAGGACATCCACGCAGCAGATTGTGCGGGATAAAAGGGGCTTCCTTTTGAAAAATAAGACAGCAAGTGTTTCAAGGTTGTGTACACTAAGCGGCAGCTTCAGTCTGACTACACGACCTTACCTTATGGATACTAGTGATGGGTTCGACAATAGACTTCAGCATCCGTTATCTTGTATTATATCGGGACCGAGTAACTCTGGCAAGTCCTATTTCATTAAAATACTATTGAATGTGGATTGTACATTATTCAGAGAGCCTGAAAATGTTGTATGGTGCTATTCTTGCTGGCTACCGCTGTTTGATGAATTGCTGTGCAAAATAAAGAACATTAAATTTGTGGAAGGAATTCCGGAGTCTGTGACGATGAACTTTTGCCTCCAAATAAAATCAACCTAATCATTGACGATCTTATGGAAAAAGCCTGCGACAATAACAAAGTCGAAAAAGCTTTCACCAAGTACACGCATCACAGAAATCTAGGTGTTATATCTGGTGTAGAATCTTTTCTTCCAAGGTAAGAAAAGTCGGACCATCAATCTTAAACACCAACTACATTTACATTTACATCGTATTACAGTACCAACATTCCTACAGATGCATAATATTCATATATATATGGATTTTCAGTCCATTTGCACTATGGATAGTGCTGCACTTGCCCTACACAAGGTGAGTTTACATTAGTCACAGAAACATCTTTGGTCATAACTGCAGTAGTCACATGGTCATTTCAGCAATTAAAACCCCTTGTTTCTGGTCTCTGAGCGTAAAATAACTCCTGTCACCTACAGTGAGGCTGGCATTTGGTTAACAACTGAAATACCTGAATTATTGAAGAGGAATCTATATCCAATATCCAACCCCACATGAATAAGTTTATATGTTATACGTGGCATAAAAATTCACATATATACAACCAGTCAACAGCAAACCAGTAATCCTGATTATGCTAAAAAAGTACTGCATCAAGGACACAGAGGTAATCACAATGAACAGGATAAACATGCTACTCTGTGCCCATCATTAATATTTAGCACTGTCAGAAAAATTTTAGACAGACATTTATGCACCAGTAGTATAACCTACAAATAAATACCTTCCTTTAAGCAACCATTCCATAACATTACCACATTTACAACAAAAACAAATTGTAGAGGGTGTAGTTTTCCCAAATACAAATTGTAAAAGTTACTATTTAAATACTGATCATTAAAAATGTAGCAGACAGCAAAAATAAAATTAAGCCATACTGAAATGAACAAAAAAATGCTACTTGGCACCACAGTGGACTTCCTGTCTGTCAGCGGATGTGCTGCAGAGTGAATCTCCAGCCAGACCCTTCACCATTATGAGGTGGTGGAGGAGATCTGCTCTTCGAGTTCCGACACCTCAGCGTTTCCAAATTAAGCACTGGTGGAAACAAGATTAAAGGACCGATACTGCCACCTACTATGTTGGCATGTGAATCAGGCATGGGAATCTTCGATATTATCATGCGTGTGTATGACTAAGATGAAATGGATATTTTTTTAAATGTCAAGTTTGTCAATACCAATATGTACTGTAATGACAATGCTCATCTGTTATATTCCCAAAATGCAACTGTCATATTGACCGCCTGCTTCTCCACCACTTCCTGTGTGAAATCTCAGAGGTGCCATGAGACACAAACATTCATGCCAGACTTGTCTTTGAAATACTGTACCTTTGTTTCATGCAAACTGTCCTTTTTTAAATGGTTGCACAAACCCGTTCTTTCCGCACAGATAATTCTGAGCATACAAGTACTCTCAACCATGTCAGTTTAAAGAACATGTGCCCCCCCTCCGCCCCAGCCATGTGACAAAGCCCAGTACAATGCATGGCAGTTGTCCATGCACGGAAGTACAGCTGGTTTATATCATACACCGCCTGTCTGGGAGCCAGGAGCCAGCTGCCAGCTTCGGGCAGGGGGGGGTGGAGGGGGCGGGGAGGGATTCCGCACAGTGGTATATGATCCCCTCAGCACATCCACAGACTCCTCATTCCAAAACACTCACAGCGAGGCACGATGACGGACATCCTGGAGAGTAGGCCCTTCGGATCGCAATTTTCCAATGTTTACCTCACCATCTTCGCCCTGTTCTGCTTCAAGCTCTTTATCAAGATCAGCCTCAACATCCTGACGCACTTCTACATTGTCAAGGGGAACCGCAAGGAGGCAGCCCGCATTGCAGCGGAGTTTTACGATTTCGGTCAAGGGCACAGTGAGTATCCCCCCCCGCCCCCCGGTCTCGGGCGGGTCCTGGTCTGTTGGTGCAGCGCCTCCACGGTTGAGGTTTTTTGGTCTGATGGCAACACACACGCCATTATTTCTGCGCCGTCAGAAGTTGCCTGTTGTGGATGTGATGTCAACTTGTCACAACGGCAAAGACCCCAGGCTCCTGTTGCCCAGCTCAGTGCCGCGTTTCTCAGGAAGAGTGTTGACGCGCACAGATTATCCGCTTCACTGAGGGATAGTCATGAAACATCTGCCAAATTCTCAACAGCACATAACATCTGCTGCGTTTTAATCCTGTTTGCAAGTCAGATTTTTTTTGTGATGTATAAAAAGTACAACATTTTTCGCCAATCTTCGTATAGAATATGCTTGCATTAATCTGGAAGGGAGACGTGACTACACTTTTGTATACGCCGATTCCCCATTTGATTCTAGTTTCATTAAGCGTTTCTCCTTTCCCCATACAACTTAACAGATTGTATAGAGTGCACTGGTTTGTCTGGTGGAAAGACTTGGCGCTGCAGCCCGTGTTTGCGCACAGGCGACAGTGATGACATTTTTCCATTGTGTTCACGCCTTTATCAGACTGTGGCGACTGGCTGTGCTGAGGTCAGCCTCTGCATCCTGTCCCAGGTCATAACATGTTCCAGTCAGCCATAACGGGTAACATCTCTGTTAGTGGTATCTAACAATTAGTGATCCATCACATCGGGCCACTGCATTTATGCTATAAGGTTATTTTTCAGCCATCCATTCATTTTACAGAATCTTATTCACGGGTATTGTGTGGCCAGGCTGCAGAGAGTATTATTTGTTCAAATATTTAGCTTAAAGGAAGAATGGAATTGCATGCATGAATCCATGAAAAAAAGTCACTTTGACAAGGGGCATAATTAGGAATATGGGGGGTAGAATGATTCTATGGGGGCCCAAAAATAAATAAATAACTAAATTAAATAAAGTTAAACTGGTCTGGATTGGGGACCCAGTATGATATGGGGTCCACAATATTTAGTTACCTCTTCCATCCATCCATATGTGATTTTGATTACTGTCCATCACTAAGTGATGCAGAAGACAAAATCCTGTTGACCTCACTTTATTTACACATTCCAAACAACTTTGGGGACATTTACTTCGGGCAGAGGCCGTCAACGCAAGCACATTCTGCAGCAAGGGCCGTAAGCACCTGGAGTAATTAAAGGCGCCTCCATATAAAACAGCAGGCAGTACTGCACATGTCCTTAGAGGAACCTCTGCATTCGGACAAGATGCCAATATGTACAAGGCTGAAGACAGGGAGGCCAAAAGACACACGTGGCACAGAGCAGTTCACGTGCAGCATGTGTGCCACGTCAGAAAGCAGGACTTGACGGGAAGCTGGAAAATGTGTGTTTAGCTTCAGTCGGGAGGTGAAAGCTGTCACTTTAAGAGATTCATAAATCGCCATCTAGATTACACTGTGCTTTTATGCAATTTAGATTGCAGTTAATGCAGATTTGGCATCTACAAAAATAACTAGCTTCTAGCCTCATTTATTCAAGGTTAACGGCTACACTGGAACTAGCAAAGTACAATCTAACATCGTCTACATTTTTACAATTAACGTAGTGAGTAATAAAAGGAACAATTCAACAAGTGACACGGCCGTAGTTTCATGGCAGCCTGTTTATTTAGAAGTTGTTTGTGCCTTAAAATAGAAAGTCAGCCCCCTCTCGTGGCTATTAGTAGCGTCAACTCATAGCATGGAAAAAGTGAACGACAATGAAAAGGAAAATAAAAGCGGGGCTGGGTCGTATCATATGGGGGTACTGAGACCCAGCTTACTAATTTTAGACCGTTACACCGAGATTCGTGGGCAACAGTAGTTTGTAGGTACGTATTTATTCACTGGGTGTATCATTAGGATGCAGGACATCTATTTATGGTAGATGCCCGCGGTTACGGAGCCGAAATAGCCTTTAGTACTTTTGTTGCCCAAGTAAATGTGGTACATAGGAATGGCTGGTGAAGGTTTGAAATGCAACAAAGCCGGCCTTTACATCGTTCGTGTAGGTAAGCAGCATGACATAATGTGGAAGGCGCGCTAATATTCATGCCATGACATGAAAGCAAAGTCTTTCAGCAATGCTAAGCTGGTAAGCATGTTTATAAAAAGCACTCCTCCCATCAAATTTTAATGATAAAAGGTGAAAGATGCGTTAATATTCCTGCCACAACATGTAATAAAAGCGCGTTTGCTTTCATTACAAGTTAAACTGGACTAAGTCTTAGACTTTATATTTATAAATAGACCCCTTGTACCCCTTCCCCCGATGGCCCCTGCCAGCTTCGTTATCAGGCTTCGCTGGAGATCGGTACAGAGCGACAGCCGAGCGGCCAATCCGCGAGGGTGCCGAGCCGAGCCGAGCCGAGCTCTGCCGAGGTTTCCGCATGGACACCAGGCTTGAAGTAAACATGCCCGAGGTGCCGTGTGTAGAGAGCAGCCGTGGAGAGAGGGCGCCGGCAAAACGGCCGCTTGACCGCTGGGAGAGTTTCCCTGCAAGGAAGAAATCCTGCTGGGGCATCTTAACGAGCCAAGGTCAGTCCTCAGACCGTCTGCGTGCGCGCATCGCGGGTTTCAGTCAACTTTCGGCGATGCTTGTTAGCAGAAGGAGCCCTGTCGGAGCACAAGACAGGCGGACTGTACGGACAGTTACACCCTGAATGCGAAAATGAACAGCGATGCAGGATAGACTGCATTAGACAGGGAGGGTGCACCATGCTGATGGGACCCCCTGTTAATTTGTTCCGGCCCAGACAGATCTGCTCCACAAAGCGTCGCTGTAAGGTAAAAAGCTACCCATCGATTTTTATGTGGTATGTTTTTCTGTGTTGTTTCTTATCTAAAAGGTGCTTCGAGACAATTCGTGTTGAATTGCAAGGAAATTTCTGTATTTCTCTAGAGGGCCACAGGTTTTGCGTGACAGCTCCCTCCTACATGATCGGAGTAACTCTGAATTCAGTATATTTGCATTGTACATGACTGGCGAAAAAAAATAAATGAAAAAGCAGAAAGTCATATTCCCTTAAGGCAGGTGGCACGTGGTCACGTGAAAGGGTCAGATGGCGCGGGGGCTCGGGTTAATGCGGTCATGTGACCGAAACCCGAATCCTGACCCGTCGGGGATTCTGCATCCCAAACGCATGTTTCGGGCAGACTGTGATCGTGCCCTGCTAAGAATATATCAACGGAGGCAGTAGAACGGAGTTAGCTTCATGCACAGATCCACCATGCAACACAGGGCTGTTTATGCATGAACACGCGCTCGCGCACTAAGTCTCTTCTGTAAAGTACCTGACAGTGTTCGGCTTCCGGATGATAAAATGTTAAGGAAGTGAAATAAATCTCGGCAGCCAACAGGTGTAAATATAAATTGCCTGAACCTAAGAAGTCTGGCCTTGTACCAGTTGCTAAACCGCAGAAGCAAAATTGAGAGCCTAGAACAGCTACAGTAACATGTTAGAACAGCAGTAGAAATTGTGTACCTGTGTTTAAAGGCTGTGTGAGGTCTAGTCCACTCATCCTGAACAATTACTGACCATTTTGCTTAGATCAGCTTAACTGGGTTCATTTCTCTTAAAGTTCTGTGGAACAGACACCAGAAGCCCAGGGCGCAATGGGGAATTACTTTTGTTACTATAGCAACTAGGCAGCCAATAGTGCTAAAGTACTCAATGAGCAAATAACTGGTTGTTTTAACAGTACGAACACCCTTTAGCTCTGGGAAGAAAATGTGCCTTCAAAACCGCTCCATTATTTTCTTTTTGCACAAATGTAAGCGAAAATGGACGTGGTTTTAATTATTAACTTCATTCTGCAAGTACGTATACAGAATTAAATCCACGATCCAAGGTGCCCCATACCTTAGAAGATAAACTTTGAGGAAAATAAAACTTTGCCAAGCCAACAGGGGAGGAGTTAGAGCAGACACCCTGTGACGTGAATAAGACCAGCGCACATGGGGGCTCTGTCTGTGAACACACTTGACTCCAAGGACTGAGAATTTTCAGCATAATCTCAGGAAATTGTCACCTCCTACTTGCTGTGGAGGCATAGCATGTCTATAACTGTGTTGGGGGGGGGAGGGGGAGGGGGGGGCCCAAGCATTAAAGATGGCTGCAGAAGGGAGGTGACGGGGGTCTTCCGTTTGCAGGCCGGCCATGTTTAGCTTGTTACAGTGCGACTGGCTGGACGTGCCCTGGGGCGATGGAGATCTGGGTATGTAGACCTGCTCTCTCGTCATCACTGCCTGCACTCCTGCCTCCTGGGTCCTTATGTTTGTCATTCTGTGCTTTTGGGAAGAGCTTAGAGCCGACAGACTGTGGCTTCTAGCCGCGGCTCTTCTAAAAATAGCACCAACGCTGACGGAAATGTGATATCGGCGATCGCGTCGACGGGCGTGAGCCAGTCGTGAAAGGTGAGGTTACGCTACGTTTTAAATCTTGCATCTCCCGATTACGGAAAGACTGGGGAAAATTCTTCAAAAGGGAGGGAAAGATGACTGGACGCCTCGTCCGTCCGCACATGAGGATACCCATTTTTCTTGAAAGTGTCACTGCCTGCGCCCGCTTTGTGTACGGATGGTGAACCGCTACACATTCAGAACACGCTTCAAAAGAGCGCCCTGGTCCACAGGAAGTGTTTATCTCGTCTTCCTGTGGGCTGTGAGCAGCACAGCCCAGTGCAGCAAGCGCCATAAACCCAATTTGTTAATCAGCAAATAACGCCGTTCATTAATCTTACCATGGCTTTGTGCTCAGAGCAGCTGATGCAAACCCCACGTTGCTATTGGTCATTCGTTGTTACAAAAAAAAGGGGGAGGGTGAGTTCACCAGTAGCATTTACTTGGCACCAGGTGTGTATGCTCCACTGGAAAATGCACTTAACCTGGCAATGGCGCACCGTGTAAAATGCACGTGTGCCAAGTATCACTCTGCCCCGGCGACTGCAGAGCCAGATGTGTTAAGAGGCTCCTCTTCCCCTGTGAAGTGCAAGCAGGCCTCTAACGTGATGCGTCAGAGAGCCTAATGTCACCTAAGCGGCTCTGTCACTGACTCTACTGAAATCCATTTCAGATGCGCAACAGCATCCTTCAGCCAGAATAAAACGGTAAACAAAGCAGGAATCCCCAGCTAGCCATGACCACGCCACTTAACCCTTTGAGGTCCTGACAGAAATTTCGCCAAACTGTTTAAATAACTCTGCGAGTTTTTGTCATATACATATTTTAAAAACACCCTCAGAAACCTTGGACGGTCTACTTTTCAAATATATATAGGTAGAAACTAAATATATTTTTACAGCTTTGTGATACGAATAAGAATTATAATCCGACAGTTAGTATTGGGTAAAGAAATGTGTGAATATGCCCCTTGTGCCCTTGTTTATACGAGTCACATGTCTGGGTAGTTCACTGATCAGCTACATCATGGCACACACATACGTCTCTGCTGCGGAAGCTTTGCGCCGGGTTCTGGAAAGCCTTGCACCGGAGAGCGATGAAAACTTCTCCTCGGATGAAAACCGTGGAGGACAGCGAGGAAGAACGTTGCCACTTAGAGCAGCGAATCGATGCCTTGGAAGACATGAGTAAGTTAAATTCGCTTTGTGAATTATTTTAATAAAATAGTGAATTATTTTATTCTATTAACTCTACATAGGCACAGTGTCATATTTATCGCTTTCTATAGTGACTGCTCAGTTTTTCATTTTTTATTTTACAGAGACACGGGGAACATTCCTGTGACTAAGAAACCATGGTGTCAACTAATTCAGACACCGCGGTCGTGGAGGGAGAACGCGATGGCCCCATCACCGCTGCGGTTTCGTCCTGCGAGGGAGCCTGGCATGCAGCGAAACAGAAGCGGCAGTCACACTCCCGCGAGTCTCTAAGTTCTTTTCGGAGGATGCCGTGAACAGCCTCTGTGTGGTGTGACACTGAATGTCCCCACGAAGGTGAGTGATGTTCATGTGCCACATTCATCGGGGGTTCTTGAAGGCTGCCTCTGGGCGAAAAACTTGTGCGAATTGCAGGATGCATGGTGGAAACAAGACAAAAACCCCATGGAAGTGCGCGGCTTGTGATGTCCAGCTTTGCCTTCAACCAGACAAATTGTTTCCAGGCTTGGCGTACTGATCAGTAAAAATTTGTTGTATTAATCTGCGAATAAACTGTCGCAAATAAACTGTCACTTTAGTCATGCACCCATTTATTTTGTGATTTGCTTATTTTGTGTTGTACATTGCTTCACTTATATTGTAACATTCTATCCATCAATAAACTGATTTTAAAAAAGATTTTATTGTTGCTCCTTTTCTTGCGTTTCAAACTGCCTTTGCAAAGTGATGGGCGTGGGATGCAGTCCAGACTGATGGGCCATTGACAGTATGCAAACTACTAGAGGTGTGGGGACACCTCTCTCATCAATATTCACTGTGCTAAACTGACTTTCAAAAAAAAAAAAAAAGTGTCACTCCAAAGTTCTAACACTTTGGAAATCAAACCACATAAAATTTCAGAATGTCTCTTTCACCTATGTGTAGCTAACCCCTGTGTCTATAAGCTTCAGAGCTCAAAAGTCTTTGCTAGAAATGTCTATGACGTGATTTTTTACAATTTCTCAGCATGTCTGAAAATAGGTTTTTGAAAAGCATATGTTTAAAGTTGATTTTAGCAAAAAAAAAATAAAAAAAATAGAACAACATTCTAAATGGTCTCAGATTATTGGTGCTGAGTTTGTGCTGAATAAAAGCGCATGTAACACTTTGGGATAAGTGTTTAGACAGGTGAAATATTTTAAAAATGTAAAGGCATGTCAGACTACCCCGAAAGTGGCTGAGAGACCTGACTCCAAAGGGTTAAACGCTCTGGGGGTTTGCGTTTCCACACAATGGATGGCCATCATTCTCAGTTAACACCACCCACTGTAGTACAGACACTGTTAATTCACATGCAGTTACTCAGTTACTGCTTTTCTTTTTCAAAGACACTAGAACAGCGTTTCCCATTCCGGGGTCCCCAAGGACCCACATTTGGTCCATGTTATCCTCCCAGCTCCCATTTCAGTCTCCAAGTTTGAAAAAATTAATGTTCAGTACTTTTGCATTATAGGAATCCAACTGGAAAACATTGTCACCAGCCCAGTACATCATGACGGCACCACCTAGTGGTTGGGAGGCAGGTTTTTTTGTGCAGCATGACTCAAGCATGTTATTTTCTCTGACAGGGTCATGGGCTGACCGCTCTCCGCTTCATGAGGCTGCCTGTCAAGGTCGTCTCCTGGCTCTGAGGACTCTGCTGTCTCAGGTGGGAGAGGTTCCGTCTCAAGGGCTGCTGGTTAATTGAGTTTTCCAGGGGTAGATTCTGTGGCATTTGTAGTTCTGTAGGAGGATGTATGGAATTTTGGATCGGATCCTTGTAATAAAAGTAAAGCAGTTCAGCAACAGGTTATACGTTTGTTTTATGCGAGCGTTTCTTTTCAGGGCTACAGTGCGAACATTTTCACCATCGACCATGTGACCCCTCTACACGAAGCCTGTCTTGGAGATCATGTGGCCTGCGCAAGGGCACTAATCGATGCTGGTGCCAATGTAGGTATCCGACAATGAATGTGTGGGACGTTAAGTGCTGCAAGGTATAGCCATTTATGGGACAGTGGTGATGTCACCATACCGACACCCCGTTTTGCAGGTGAACACCACCACCATTGATGGCGTGACGCCGCTGTTCAACGCCTGCTCAACGGGCAGTGTGGCCTGCACAGAGGTGCTGCTGGAGCACGGAGCCAAGCCCCAGGCGGAGCCATGCCAGCCATCGCCCATCCATGAGGCCAGCAGCAAAGGTATGTGCACACAGTTATGCTTGCTGGGAGTTGTCCTATATGCAATTTGTAATAGTTGCTAAATAAGCCTTGAATTTATCGAAGATTCACCAAAAGTGAACAGCAAATTCAGATCACTGCATCTCAAAATAAGATCCAGTATAATTTCATTTAAAATGAATATTGTTATTTTGCTATACACAGCAAATGTGCCAGTGTTAAATTTAACACAGAGTGGTGTTTGTGTCCATCCCAATCAGTGTTAAATGTAACACTTTACAGTGTGCAGTGAGGGTTGGTTTTACAGTGTTAATCTTTATTAACTTAGTGTTCAAGTTACACCATAGAGTGTTTGACCTAACAGTCTCCACCTCTTCCCAGTTTGCAAGCCCATATTGGTGGCACACAGGTACAAAATGAATGGCTCATATCTGCCTCCATTTTAATGTACTCTCATTTCAACTCATTTGGGGATTCAGCTGCTGTGTTTTACTAACCAACCATAATGAGTAAGTCTGACCAACATGGCCTTCTCTTTTTATGTAAATTTTACTTCAGCTCCGCTCCTGATAACCAAAGAACTGTGCTCATGTAAGTCAGAGAACATTGAAAACTGTCATTATAAATGTTTTATTTAAGCATGAATAAGATTTTTTCCAAATCAGGATAAGAATGAGCCAGTCAAGCCCTCCTGACAGCCACCTGTGGTATAAAAGTGAGTAAAATGTATGGCACCAGTCACCAAACGCAGATTATGAAGCATAACATAAATTTAGCAGGGGTGAGAAAAGGTGAGAGCTATCTTAATGGTTGAAGGAGTGCATTTCCCTTAAAGGAGATAAAAGCAATGAGGCCAACACCCATTATCCCACAACTTCAGATAGAACAAATCAAATCAGTTTGCTCATTTAATATTCAGATTTTCATTTAGCTTAAATTTTTAGAAACCAAGGCATATTTGGAAACCCACCACAATCAAGGATGGTATGGTACTGATTAGTCTCCACCACATTTTGTTATTAGTTCTTCTAGGCTGCCACTGTTAGTGTATGCTAATTGGACTGAGTAGTGTCGTGGTTCTTGTATGTGTATCTTCAAAGAAATCTCTTCAATTCTTGAGGTATGTCTGGTGCTGATATTTTTCATAGAGAGCGCCTCGGCTCGGAAGAAATAAAATGATTGGTTTAACTAGAGAAGGCAATGGTTGGGAGGAAAATGTTATGGAAAACCATAGAGACTAAGTCCTCTCACCTAGTCACTGGCTAGCACATAAGAGCAAGTCCCACAAGATCTATTCCTGTGGCTTTTGTTCTCTTGCCTTATTAATCACAATCGTAGCGGATTAAAAAAAAAAAACTAAGTTAGAAAGAGTACCGTGTCATGCTATGCAAATATACATCCAGCACCACTGGTCCACAGCCGAGTGGGCGGTACCAGGAGCTGCACAGGACAGTTGTGACCCTTTTCTAACACCTTTCTGCATATAATGTCAATCATCCAAGGCCAAAAGTGGAAATCAAATACACCCCCACACCATTAATATCATACATACACACATACATACATACACACATACCACTTTGGAGACTTGTCTTGTAAGTCTCCAAGAGTTTCTCTTGCTCAGTGTCAACATACTATAAGACCACATGAGAAAAAAAAAAAAAAAAAAAAAAAAAAAAAAAAAAAAAACACCAAGAGCAAGGGTTTGTTTAGCTTGAAGGACCACAGCTCTCTAATCTTCAAGAACAAAGAGCCGAGCCAACAAAGCTTCAATATAAAACAAGGAAAAGCTGTATGGTCCTTTTTGGTCAGAGTCTCATGATGGTGGGTAAATCTGGGATGGCTCTTCTGATCATGACTTCCTGTGTGCATGTTAAAATGGGGCAGATAAGTCAATAAGTCTCCACCTCCACATAACCTTACGGTGTAAATTGAACACTATTAGAGTTAAAGATTAACACTGTAAAATCAACACTCATTGCACACTAAAGTGTTAAATGTAACACTGATTGGTGTGGACACAAACACCATTCAGTGTAAAAAATTTAACACTGGCACATTTGCTGTGTATATTAAACTATGATATTGGACTACAATGTAAAGCAACATTCCAGGAGAGCGAGATTTAGTAAGAGATCTATCATCACACCCTCCCCCACCCAGGTAGAAGCGCATGCGTGGAGGCCCTGATCACATGGGGTGCCGATGTCGACTATGACATTCCTCATCTGGGAACGCCGCTCTACATAGCCTGCATGTCCCGGGAGCTACAGTGTACCCGCACACTGCTGGACAAAGGTCAGGGGTCAGAGGGCAAAGGGATGGCATAGTGTGGGGAGTGTGACATCAGGTGGGTTTTTCTACATCGAAGATCATGAGGGTGTTCTACAGGAAAAGGAGAGACTAACAGATAAAATAAGGGCAGTACATGGTCCCTGATGCCCCCATGCCCCCCTGCTATGCAGGCGCAAATGTGCAGAAGGGGCGGTTCCTGGAGACGCCTCTGCATGCGGCCGCCCAGAAGGACTGCCCAGAGATCGTGAAGGAACTGCTAGAATTTGGTGCCAACATCAACTCCCGAAACCTGGAGCTGAAGAGGCCGGTGGAGGCAGCCCCCGCTAGCAGCCTGGCTGAGGGGTTGCTCCTCCTCTGTGAAGGTATGCTCAGGCCCCACCCCCTGAACTCCCCACGGCCACACCATAACGTTAAATCATTTTGGTAGACCGTAGCACGGTTTTGAAGCCGCTGAAAGTTCTCGCAATTAAGTACTCATGTTTAAATAGTTTAATATGCATTTGTGTAGTTTGAGAAAGACTACATTCCTGCATTTTCAGCAGTGTCGAGAGCATAGCTACGTCGTTCTACACTCAGTAAATATGGGACTGAATAGTCATGTGGTGTGGCGTTCTGTTCCGGGGAGAAACAGTCACTTCTGTTACACCTAAACTCCGCCCCCTTAAACTCCATGTAAACAAGCAGGCAGGTTATTTCCGGACAGTGTTCTGCGCTGGTGCCCCACATAGCCTGACCACTCGTCTCCTTCCCCTCCCTCTATAGCCACGCCCAGCCCTCTGCGCCAGCTCTGTCGGCTTGCAATCAGGCAGTGCATCGGCCGTTCTCGACTCCACCTCATTCCCCAGCTACAGCTACCCACCCTCCTCAAGAAATTCCTGCAGTACAGATAGGCTGATCGCCGGCTAAAACCCCGCCCCCTTCGTCCCCATGTGACCCGACCATAGAAGTGTATCTGCTACAAGTCGGTCTCAACCCTGCCATATACTCAATGCAGCATACACCCTTAACCAAGATACAGAATGCATTGAAGCGCTGGGGGTAAAGATAAAAATGAAGAGGTTCAAGGATGAAAATAAAAACAGTCATATAGCATGTCATAGCAGTCATGCTGACTCCCAGACAACTGGTCAGAGCTTTTTAGTATCAAATCTGCATGTGAATACAGTTGTGTTCAGTCACTGTACAGTGCTACATGCTAGATGTGGTTAAGTGTGTTACTGGGGTTGTTCGCGAATCATTTGACATGTTTGGTTTCCCAGAAGCCACATATGACACGAACATCTATCATTGCACACTCCTGGAAGATTTCGTATTCCACCACGGTCAGCTCACACGCCAGTACGTGACATCAAACCAAGCCAGTGTCACACACCAGAGTCCCTTTAACCAGGAAGTCCAGAGAACCTTGACATTAGATCATTATGTGGGAACATGGGGGACATTTAATTGTGTGTGTTTTTTTTTTTTTTTTTACTCATCCCATATTGTTGTAAGTCTGCATGTATATATTAGATAGCTACATGAGATTAAAAATTTCATAAAAGCACAGCTTGCATTGTTCTCCCTCTGTTCCGGTTGAAAATTGAGGATTGCCACTTATGGACTGTGGTAACCAAAATACATTACCAGGTGTAAACTGAGTCATGTCCTACAGACTTTCAGCATTAAAACCTCCTCATTTTAGTCCTGTTTCGCTATCATATTTCAGCGAACAGGAGTGAATTGCTTAAGCTCAAAGATGTACATAACCATGCACATTGTCAATGAATGTCATTTGTACAACTAGAAGCACTTTTACAATTAACCTAGCCCCTAGGACTGATTTAAGAAATCACTAAATGTGTCCTTCAGAGTTGCCGTTTCACCAGCAATCAAATCAGCGAGACCAGTTTCCTTGCGAAATATGCATCACGTGATTTTAATCAATGTCAATCAAGCCTCATTAAGAGTACGTGCTGAAAAAGGAGAAGCACAGCTTTAGAGCGTACTCTGGATTTAACATAATATTGTCATCTTACAACCAATGCGTTAAAATTTGTTCCTGAATATAAACTGACAACCGATTTAAATATACGTTGGGTTGATACTTAAGGCGCTCGTTTTACTCATCTGCCGTTTCTTAAATTTTTTATGGCGCATTCTGTCGTAATTCTATAGCTGAATTATACGGATCATTTCCTCTTATAAAAAGTATTCTGCGGTTATACTATACATTCCATTACGTGCATGATCACAGAACGATGCTGCGAAGAGGCGAACAAAACGCCAACAAACTGAGCACACTAATAAGTCCTAAAAAGGCAATAACCTGTAGAAGTCTTTCCGTAGATGTTTTTAAATATCCAACATACACACAAAAGCGGAAAACGGGCTCTTATTTGTGTGTATACATAAACACTGCCAAGCGTCATGAAAATACCAAAAATATATAGGGAAAAGAATTAATGCGTTGGGTTAAAATCAGCTCCTAACGAGGGTCCGCGGATCTAGCTGTGGGCCATATTTTAACAGCCTTTCCAAAAACGTATATAGTTTTCTAAAAATAAATATTTAAATACCCCCTAACGGAGAAAAGTGGGTCACTTGTCCATTCCTGTATATATAGGAAACCTACAAAATTGCTCGTACTAATAATCTATGGCTTAACCTGCTGGCTATAATCTATAAATGTATAAATATTTCTAAATATCTACGCACACCACCTGCACTTCCGACCGATACAACACCAGCTACTTGAGCAAACACCAGCTATTTAAACACCAACCAATTAGTGACTGACCAATCAGAACACCAGTTCTCAATGCTAACACATAGCAATTTAACATTGACCAATCAGATGCCCGTTAATCAGAACACAGTCCGACACCTACTACTCATCACACAGACACGGACCGCTGACGTGGTATAAGGTGTTCCGAGTCAGATCCCAGGCTGTAAGATGACGTGTCTAAAGATGTATGTATACAGCGCCATCTACCACTTAAAGCAGGTAATGAGGCAAGGAAAGATTAGCGATGGTCTTTATTGTCGTCATTGAAAACCACAGTACATTAACAAAAGTACAAAAAGCTATGGAACATTTTGAAAAATTTAAGTCATTTTGCTTACACATTAAGGATAAAGGAAAGATGCTTAATATTTAAAGAGGTGCAAATAAAGATATATACACTCTTCAGCTTCTATCCCTCTGCTTTCATATGTATGCTTTAATATGCAAACACTGATGAAACACCTGATATGTTGATATGACATTCTGGTAAATGAATAATGTGTTATAAGTTGCTGCAAAGATAAATAGCAAATATGGATAGCCTCTAACATATAACTGAGCTAAATATATCCCATCCATTTTTTAAAACAATTTTAGACAACGGGAATTTCTTGCAGTATATTACAGTGAATTTGATTACATGTACATACATCTCGCACATAAAATGATAAATTCATAAACACACTAACAAATTAATAAATATCACAGTGCAAAATGAGAAACGCGTTGTATTCTTGAACCGATACTTTATCTTTGTAGAGGAACGATCTGTGTTCCTAAAGCTGTCTATCAATACTTACCTTCTTTTTATAGGCAACGTTTTCGACAAAGTAAATGATGGTTCTAAAGTGTGATTCGGTTAAGGCACAGCTTCCATGATCCAACACATTTACTAATGACGAAAACAGGCAAATTAAGGAAATAACATGACACACACAAATACTAGTTATTGTAGCATTACTGAAGGCCTGGTTTTGAAGGTAATTTTGCCAGCTGACAGTAGTCATTCACACTGACATGTAATGTAGTAACTCGTGTGACAGGACTAGTCAGAGTTCATGGAGAAATGACAAGCTTCAGCACTAAGGATGCTCTGTTGTGACGAGGTAAAACAGAACATCTATACTGATTCTCTCGTGGAAAAATATAGTTTATTTTCTTCAGCTGCCTTGCTAAAATATGCATTTATGTCCATCCCTTATCCAGAAACAAAGCACAGCCAAATTATATATAATAATACATCATAACAAACTGGTAAATAAACCTCATAGCCTATACATCAGAGGTGGAGATTTCAGGTCCATAGAGTACAAATCCAGACCAAGATTTTGTTTCAACTAATCAGATGAGTATAAAGAGTCACAGTCACAGAGCACTCAACAGGTTGGTTGGAACAAAATCTTGGTCTGGATTCGTACTCTCTGGACCCGAAATCTCCCTCCTCTGCTATACATGTTTCTTTTCTTTTGATTCTACAAAAGTAATGTTCACAGCCATATACAGAATACATGCGAAAGCGAATAGCGCTCAGTATGCAGCAGCTGGCATATCTCATGGAGGCCGCCCTCCTCTGCTGACCGGCGGCGGATGCTCACCATGCTCAACAGAAACCAGCGAAACTGACAGCTTTATGAATCGAGATTTTTCTGGGAGAACACCAAGCCATGTTTTTTCCCCAAGTAAATTCAATGATCGCATAAACTCACAGTGTTGTCTGAGTAATTAAAAAGCGTTACAAGTTAAATTAGACCTGGCCACAGGCTTAAGGGAGCGCTCCAGATCTCATCTATGTGCACAGCTTTGAGTACAACTGGAGCCAACAGTAGGATAGAGTGCAAACTCACCATAAATTTCAGGTGTAGCTAATAGTGAGTTGAATTGAAAGTTCTGAATTCCTAGTTGGAAATTTCAACTGAAACGCCCCTGAAGTCAAAGTTCCAACTTGGTAAGTTGGTGGAACCTCTACAACCCCGACCTCAGAATTCAAGATGGCTGCACCTTTCATCAACAGAAGTAGAAGCTGTAGTTATGTATTATTTATTAGCACTTACGTCTTATTTGTTTCTCATTAAATTGGTCATACACACAGTACTGTCCAACCGCTATTTGTGGACATGTTGCTATGGTTTTTTTATGCGCAAAACACTACATAGTGTGTTGTTATCAATTGGCATTGCTAACTATGGCTAACAATGAACTTGGCTAGAACTGGTATTCCTGAACAGCTTTCCGACTTCTTGTAGTTGAACACGGTTAATTTGGGTGTGACGTCATTCCCAGCTCTGACTTCCAACCTCCAGGGTAAATGGAACGCAGAGTGAATCATTAATGACAGGTGTGAAATGTACCTGTTTCACTGCTGGCTGGTGACCACCTGAACTACTATGTTAAGTATTGACTATAGGCCTACTTCTTAAAAGATTTTTAAGCAAGCTCACACAAACAGCACTGAGACGTCTTTCTAAACAGTTAAAATCAGATCAGCACAACTCCAGATTTTAATATTGAAATTACACACCCTCAACCCTGGTAATACTGAAGGTCTTTACTTTCCCAGTCCCCTCTACAATGGGCCAGCAAGAGTTCGATTAAATATATTGACTCTTTAGCATTAAAACAATAAAATGTTACATTCATGTATTACTTGCTAAATATTCAACAAATATTTGAAAAAAACTAAATGTACAATATTTAAATTGTGTTTTCTCATTTTCCATAAAGAATTAAGCTGATGTGTATAAGCTAATGAGTGTTTTGGTTTTAAAAATGTCACAAAATCACTCAATTATACAATTTAATAAACAATTTAATCGCTTCTGCTCTATGACAGTTTGGTCCTGGATCGGTCCAAAGCTGTCCAAGCCTTTGCCTTCTAGAGAAGACAGATACAAGCGAGAGTTTTGTGCACGTGCGTGTGTGCGTGCAAGTGTGCCTATATCTAACTGTCTGTGCCTGTGCTCAGAAAGGATTGAGACGCATCCCAGTCCCAAGAGGCGAAAATGGATTCACTTTCGCCCACATCAGTGCGTCGTTCAGTGTGATCGCCGACTTCCCATCTTCGAGGAAGAACACAGGCCCCTGTGTGAAGCAAATGGAACGAATGTCTCCAAAGCGCTGACAATGGAACGTTCCAGAACACTAGCTATGAATGTACAGTTTATCAAGACCCGTGTTCGGTAGTATGAAAGCAAGAAAGATGAATGGGAGAGCAGTGGCCTCAGACCAACCTGTATCCTGAGTCCAGTGAAGCAGGAGATCTGGACATCAGAGTGACTGGGAAGGTTGGATCCTGTGACGTAGTCAGGCCCCTCCATCCCCTTCAGTGGCTCCTCCCCAATTCGGCTCATTAGCAGCGCATGCTCCGCCCTCTGGCTCTCAGTCGGTGGGGTGTCAGGCATGGCCTCGGGACATCTGACCACAAGGAAGCCATGTTGGCGCAGAGTCGCAGACAGCAGCAGCAAACACCAGCCAGGGTACAGCTTATGTCCTGTTTGTTCTACTCCTGCTGATACGTTAAATCTCTTATAATCTAAAACACTTTTCGGCTGAGCTGACATGTTGATTTCCCCCATAGCAATGGTCCGCAAGCCTGGCCCTGAAGGCACATGCCTTGTACAGCTTCTTCAAGAGGCCTTACTTGGATTTCACCCTCGGTAAATAGCAAATTGCTACATTAGCACCGACAAGGAGCCCTGATGCCGTAACACCTAAGCAGGGCAGCAGTAACGCGGAGCAACCCACTTGGAAGGTGGCTGGGTACACGCTCTCCAGGCCTCCAGCTCCGCGGACAGCTGGTCGATCTGCAGCGGCACCGACACCTCCCGCCTCTTCAGCAGCTGGCTGTGGTTGGAGGAGTGGTGAGAAAGCACGTGGTCAGAGTGGGAAGGGAACCCCTGGGGCGCAATGGCACACCTCCACCACCAGAAGGAGCTCTAAGGCTTTTCTGGTTTCAGGGAACTGACATCATTAGTATATTCACTACACGTTTAAGTTTCATTGAATTGGTGATGCTGAGATGCTAGTACAAAAAAATGTTATACAAGGTCTGTTACTCATAAAAATCCATTATATCTTTGCAGTTTTACAAAACACAACATTATCCTTAAAACAGAATGAGACAGCCCCCACGGGCCTTATCACCGAGACCATAGAGGTGGTACAGATATCGCCATGGTGATTCCCACGGTTGCACATACCTGGTGTACTCGTAAAGCACCGGTACGACGCTGGTGTACTGCCTTTGCACGGCAAGCAGGGCGCCGATGTAGCCGCACAGAATGAGCAGCTGGTTGCGCTCCCTGGAAGCAGAGAGCCGGCGTGGCAATGTGAGCCAGGGCACGGAGAGCGAGGCCCATGGACTGCCGCCCTCTTCAGGGCAGGGGGAGTCACCACACGCAGGCACTTACTCACTGCACTTTGGAAGGATAAGCCTGTCCGTCCGGATGTAGCTGAGGAGGTCGAGAATGGGGTAGACTGAATCCAGGGTCCAGTCTGGGCTGCTCAGTTGATCTGTTAAGAAGTAAAACGGAGATAAAAAAAAAATATGTGCAACAGTTGATGTTAGACACAAGCTGGAAACACGCCTGAGTATAGGGACTTGGTAAGATCAGTGACTTAAAGCTTGCCGTAGAATGTAAGGCATGCTTGGGCAGGACCTAAACAGAGCAGGCAGACTCACCTTTCACAAACGCAAGCCCAACAGGCAGGGCTCTCTCTGGCTCTGAGCTCAGAAGCAGGTATTTCACAGCTTGGAAGGTTTCCCCGTCTGCGAGGGCAGCCTCGGCCAAGTTGTTGCACTCCTCTAAACACGGTAGACTGCACTGGAGGAACAGAGGTGTGGGGGGGTGTGCTTAGCTGCATCACTCTTCATAAACGAAAGAAGGACCGCTGGTCTCTGTCATCATGGGGGGTGGTTTAAAATTCACATTCCTGACAGCTGTGCTGTGCCGCCAGCAGCCTTGAAATGTACCTCATTTGAAGGTACCTCGTGTACCTTCAGCGTCATCTGAAGTTTCTTCACGTGTGGCAGCGCAATTTCTTTGCAACAACATTTAAGAAACATTCATTAACTCAATAAAGGTAAAAAAGGACAAGTATGCGAATGAGTGGAACTCCGTAAAACCCGCCTGGCAGTACAGCAGATCCATAAAACGTGGCTAATTTCAAACCTTACTTTTTCACGAAGATCATTGATTTCGCTGGCGCTCCCGGGATAAAAAGCACAGAGCTTGACTAACAGGATCTCGTTGTCTGGGATCATTCGCAGCAAGTCAGCAGCCAGATCCCTGAACAGGGAGACACATGTTATCACATTAGTTACGGCCACTGAAAAGAAGCACGAGAGAGGGGAAGAATGTGAGAGAGGGAAATTCAAACCCTGAATTGCACTGGAGGTTCTGTAGTTTCTTACAGTAAAGATTCCTCTCCTGGTTTGCAGAGACTAAGCACTCAGGTTTATTAATCAGACTCAAACTTTTAATAACTATTTGAATATTACAGTATATTCTCATGAAAGAAAAAACTGAAGATAAAGCATCGGACCAGTATTACAGACACAAAATCAGTCCTTTGGTGTAATCATGTAGTTTTTAAAAAAAAAAAAAACTTTTTTCAGAAAGATTCTATTTGCCTAAAACTATCTGCCACTTTGTTAACCTGCTAAATGAAAAGAGCATCAGCCATGTTCTCATTCACATAAACAAAGGTTACTTTGGGAGGTAAAGGAAAAAGGGCCAGTTTGCGTCCGTCACCAGTGTACAGAATAAGCCAGCAGACAATATACATCACCCTTGTGGCCATGACCAATATTTCAGAGGGAAACCACCACCAAAAGAGGAGAAAGTCTTCAAACATAAATCTGCAGCAGACGCTTTGAGGGTTGACTTTAGGGACGATGGCAAAAAAAAAAGGGTCTAGCCTTGAACAGATACAAATGGGCAACATGCAAGGAAAACAAAGTACCTGTTTCCAACACATGGAAAGCTGGGAACAAGTGAAACGTGCAGTGAATGTTCAGCATTATGGAAAGAATATTCCGCATACGTGGTCTGTCTGGGAAACAGGTTTGCCAAGGGGTTCCTTCCATTCGTAATGACACCATGTTTTGACACCATAGCTGTCTGTTGCCCCATGGCAATATATATGTCTATACATTTAATATTCAGGCATGGCCACATACGTTACGTGTTTGTACATGTGCACAGTGATGCATGGTATATGTACATAGATATATTTACCATGTGGGGGTTGTCATGTACTTCATAGCTAGTAGTTCTAGGGCGTAGTGAGTAGTTGGACCAGCCGTTCCCTCCAGTGCCAGGCCGGCGCACACAGCCAGCTCAAGTTCATTGCCCCGGATCAGGCTCGCCATGGCCAGCTGGTTCAGGAAGGACACACACACACACAGTCAGAAAGTATTTGTCGCAGATCACAGCAGATGATTTCCTTCATATACTAAATGCAGCATCTGTGTGTTGTGTAAAAAAAAAAAAAATTTGATTTGAACCTCTGGAGTGATGTCTGTTTAAAAAAATTTAACCACACTCCTGTGCTGTAAAATATTAGACAACCCTGCTTCAAAATCAATTTGCTTGCTTTCAGTTTTCCTCTGTTTCTGCGGCATCAGTTTTAGGGTTTGTTAATCACAGCAAAACTGGAGTCCCTGTTATGTGTGCTGGGGAAAGCGCCACACCTCTATGTTGTCCACAGCCAGGTGACAGCATGCGGCTAGGACGGCCCGCCCGTCCTGAAAGTACCACTCCGCAAGCTCCCTGCTGACGCGCTGCAGCAACCTGAAAGCACCGAACGTCAGGTGTCAGTCTGTTTATTCAACCTGCTCTACAGATACAGCAGTAAATGTACTGCAACCCCAACCCATACAGTAGATTCTCCAAGGAGGACGTACCCTTACCCGTTATACATTTCCACATTGTTATCTTCAGTATTAGCCGGTATTTTTGTTGAGGACGTCTGAGGTATGTGGATGTTCCCTTCACAAGCGACCTATTCAGCAGGAGAGAGAGTCAGGAAAAAACTCCAAGCATAATACTGTAGTACTGTAACTGTGGGACTCAGTGATACTGTCAGGATAGGCATAGTCATTTCCGCATTCAGTTTTTTAGGGTTCAGTCTTTAGCTTTAGTAAATTTTACCAAAGGTGCCCTTATTTCCGTCTTGAGTCTTTGGCTTTCATAAATATTTGCAAATGTGCCATTATTTCCGGATTCAGTCTTTGATAAACGTTACTAAAGTTGGTTATTTCTTTAACTTCACCTTTGCTAATGTCTATTATTCCAGGGTTCACTGTTTAGCTGTTAATAAATATTCACAGAGACACGGTTATTTCCAGGTTTAATCTTAATAAACGCCATACATGGCGCGGTTATTTCCGGGTTCAGTCTTTAGTTTTAATAAATCTTAACAAAGACGCAGTCATTTCCAGGTTCAGTCTTTAACTTGAATAAACACCATACATGGCGCGGTTATTTCCGGGTTCAGTCTTCAGCTTTAATAAACCTTAACAAAGACGCGGTTATTTCCGGGGTCAGTCTTTAGTTTTAATAAACCTTAACAAAGACGCAGTCATTTCCAGGTTCAGTCTTGAACTTGAATAAACACCATACATGGCGCGGTTATTTCCGGGTTCAGTCTTTAGCTTTAACAAACGTTAACAAAGACGCGGTTATTTCCGGGGTCAGTCTATAGCTTTAATAAATCTTAACAAAGACGCAGTCATTTCCAGGTTCAGTCTTTAACTTGAATAAACACCATACATGGCGCGGTTATTTCCGGGTTCAGTCTTTAGCTTTAACAAACGTTAACAAAGACGCGGTTATTTCCGGGGTCAGTCTATAGCTTTAATAAATCTTAACAAAGACGCAGTCATTTCCAGGTTCAGTCTTGAACTTGAATAAACACCATACATGGCGCGGTTATTTCCGGG
>JAODLC010000054.1:9711433-9726171 GCA_026781145.1 Hippopotamyrus pictus | reverse complement strand
GATAGCTTAGTATTGATGTTAATGCGAGATTATTTTGTATTACTTATTAAAGTGTATTTGAGTGAACCTAAGCGTGCTTGTTTGTTCCTTCGAGAGCCCTATATCCCTCTCTCATCCATTTTAAGACACAGTGCAAAACAGCTTGATCAGAAACAGCTTGATCTTGGAGTCTGGCCAAGTCCAGCCTCATTCTACTAGTACATGGGAATCAACTGGATCTAAGCTGAATCTTCAAAGTAGCAACAGTCTGTGGTCAGAATTCACAAACTGGGCCCTTCTTTAGACCCTGGAGTTCTGCAGGAGCCTCCAGCATCTGCTCATGAGGAAGTAATTGATCTCCTTCATCGCACCAAAATTATTGGATAACCAAGTCCAACGATGCAGCTCAGGGTGCTAGAACCAGGATCCAGCGACCCGCAGCCCCTGACCTTTCGCAAAGTCAAGGAACATGGAGCCACTTTCACCCCAGTCACCAGATCTGTGGGGTCCGACACAATCCTCATAGCCAGCCCTGTCAAGTGCCAGTGGTTGCACTGAAGTCACCCATTACCAGCGGAGTGTCACCTCTTGGGCACCCATCAACCACTGAGCAAAATTGTGAATAAAATGTCTTTCTCAATGAGACATCACTCACCATGATCAGAGCATACACTGCGACAACAGACAAAACAAGAAACCCAAAGAGTGCCTTAGCCTGAGTCTCATAATACACTTGTTGAAAGGAGTGACATCTGACACCACCAGGAGGAGCCAATCCACCACAGCAACAGCTATTTCCTGAGTATGATAGTCATCAGAATAACCAGACCAAAAATAGAGACTGGCCACTCCTCCGTCTGCGTACCTCAGAGAGTGCCACCACTGAAATGCAGAGTTTACGAAGCTCCTCCAACAGCAGAGAAAGATGGTGATCTTGCTGGAGAACCAAGACATTCCATGTCCCTACCAGGATGGGCCGCCTCAGACTGGGGCCCAAATGCAATGGGTGACTCCTCAGTACCATACCAGTTCCGTTCCCCAACGGGCCTGACCCTATTAGCTCTCCGGCGGTCTCGACTCTTCCTGAGGCTCCCGAAGACTTTCCCCCATCCCCTTCATGATGTGTGCAGCCTTTCTGTGGGCAGCTGCAGTAGAGCTACTCCCACGGAGAGCAGAAGGGTGTCATGTCTGTTTGGCTGGAGCTGTCGTAAAGTTTTTTACAGTGGCTAGAGTGCCAATCCCGCCACCAACACCCAAATTTTGAAGTACCGCTTACAGGGCCAGATGCAGTATACTGTCACACCCGGGATGGCAACGAGCTGCAGCAGTGCATACTCCCCAACCTTAGCCTAAGCCAACCTTAGCCTAGATATATGATCAATGTTTGAAAATAACAGAACTGTTTCCTCCTCCAACCTGGGATTGGGTCCCCCACAGGAGCTCTGCGTTGTCTTACCATAGACGTCGGCACCATGGTCGTAGACGGTGTCCAGGCATGTGCCATCCCGAGTGTCCCACACACGGATTGTGTAGTCCCAGCTGCCTGAGATCAGCAGATACGGGACCTCCGTGTTCCACATGAGGCCACGCACGGGGGCACTGTGTCCGCTAAGCACACTGATGCATGCGTCCTGGGTGTAGTCCCAGATCCGTACCGTCCTGCATTTCATGCCAAAAGGTGGCACTGTGGCTAAGTCACTCAACGGACAGTTAATGGAACTGAAAGTTAAACTGGGGAATGTGAGGTGAAGGAGAACCTGAATTATGATAACAGGATGGTACATCATGACTGTCAATGCTGAACAAAAAAGGGATTGTGTGGAACAGTTTCAGAATTTTCCGCAACATTTTGGAATGAAAATGTGCATCAGAGCTGTGAGAAGTTCTGTGCTCATTAAGCCATGCTCGAGGGCCACACAGTTGATACCTGTCCCTCTTACCCATCGTCGGAGCCACTGCAGAGGATGCCCTCCCGGAGGGGTGACCAGCGCACGTGGAACACCTTGGCCGTGTGTCCGGTGAACACCTTGAGTGGCTGGTCTGAGCTGGTGGCCAGGTAATACACTCGCACGTTCTTATCCTCACAGCCCGTGGCAATCATGTCTCTACCGAAAGGCGACCATGGAAACAACGATGAGACAAAACAACCACAAGATGATAACGTTTGCAATGGTGAAAAAAGGGCAGCAGACAAGATTTAATCAAACAACTGCGATATTTCGTAAGAAACGTTTGTTTTAAAGGGTAATAATTGTTCCAAATTCAGAAGAACCTTGATATGAGGTTTTGACAACTTCTTGTACAGAGTTCAGCATGCTATTGATTAGCTCCTCAGTGTGACATTCTGGGTATCGCTTGTAAGGCAGACTAAGAACGTTGCTGAAATTTTGTTGTGACAGTTGCGTTGGCTGGCAAGGCATTCTACCCCTCACCCATGTGTGTCAGTCAGGGCCACTCACTTGTTGTTTTGGCTCCAATCACAGCCAAACACAGCCGCCGGGTGCTTGTATCTGTGCAGCACCTTCCCGTCGATGGTGCGGATGATGCTTCGGTTGGTGGGGGAAAAGAAACGGGGAAGACGTTTGCATCGGAACACAGGAACAAGCAAAAGACCCTCGGACCACAGGATGCTCACCAGAACCCATCGCCGCTGCAGGTGGCTATTCTCTTGGAGTCTTTGTGGCTCCATGCGATGCAGAAGATCCCATTCTTCCCATGCTTTCAAGAGGAACAAGGGGTTCATCTTCACCTGATGAAATGCTACTTACATACCTATGTATCCTGGATGTGAAATCACTGCCTCTCTGGTGTACATTATGTTCTTTCCAATATCATCCATACACCACTGATGCACAAAGATTTTGTCACAGAACAACTACTGGCTGTCTTTTTGGTACTTTTTTATGCTGATTTCAGAAATCTACTCAGAATTTTGCTGTTGCCCATAGTTTTTGAGTGATGTCATGTTTAAGCTATATCAATAGTATATCACTCCTCATTAACACTGCATGAGTATATTAAAGTTTAATTTAGGAAAAATTTATTAATTTCTTTTTTCGAACATTTTAAGACTTTACAGAACAGTTCAAAGCACTGTAAGTCTGATTTTCCACAGTTTACAGGTTGTAACATATGCTGAAAAACAATCCTCGAAAAAAATTATATCAAAGCAGGTGGAGTCCCAGTATGCTGGATGACTTCTGCTGGAGCCTTAAGAGGGATGTTCCTGAGGCCAAATGCATTTCTACCTTTTAGATGAGTCACTTCCATCATGCACATATACTGTAAATATACATTTAGCATGAAGTTTTAACATTGTTTGTCACTCAAAATCTTTGTATGATAGGGAAATTCCAGTTAGATATTTCAATTCAGCATAATAATTACTGACACTTTATTGATCCCAGTGGGGAAATTCTCTTTACGCCTCCCCCAACTTGCTCTTTATAAGCAAGAGTAAGCTGGCCGTGAAGGGCAGCCACCTCTTACGGCGCCCAGGGAGCTGGGGGTCAAGGGCCTTGCACAAGGACCAGCAGACATGCCAAAGCTGCGTTCGAACCGGCGACCCTCCAATCACAGGCACACAGCCTTAGCCCACTGAGCCACGTGCTGCCCCCAAAATTCTGTAAGTTTCACCTATTTTGGATCGTGTGACAAAAACAAAGTAAAAAATTGTTGACCAGTGTAATTAGTTAACAAATACCCACAACAATAGAAGGTGAGGGATTTGGAAGACGCTGGAACGCACCTCATTAAATCTTGTGATCATTTTGCCTTTTTTCACATCCCAAATGAAACCGCCATTCCTTGACGTGGCCCCGGCGATGCAGTTCAGGTCCCCTTTAACCGAACACATGCAATATCAGCATTCAGGAATCCTCCTCAACCTCGTCGTCTTAATCATCATAAAAACAGCCCCCCCATAGTAATGTGTCACCCTTACCTGGGGCCCAGGAGAGCGAGTAGACCACGCCCTCATTCCCAGGTGATGTGTACACAGCCGTCAGGGTGTTAATGTCCCACACCTTTATTGTCCCATCAAACGATGCCGTTGCAAGCAGATTTGGGTCGTCCGGTTTGAACTTGCAGTCAAATATGGTCTCCACATGCCCCTAAGCATCAGAATATCTCACTTTGTCAATAGGAACAATCATAAATAATGATAACCTCTGTTTATAAACTTAACCTATCAACCATCAAGCTGTTAGTATGTGTCCTAAATTGTGGAGTTCCCCGCTGGCCAATAAAGTAACATCAGTTTGCTACCATTGAGATGCAGGGTGCTTATAGCTTTATGATTTGTTTATGGTACAAATTAATATTTAGTATAAGAGCAGCTGTGATATTAACTGGTTGCTCGTTACATAAACAGTATATATCGGGAGGGTTGCTTGGTCTGGCTAGGCTTCCGTACCAAGTCCCTGAGAAAGTCCCACTTCTTGGCCCCCATGTCGTACAGGCCCACACCGCCGTCCATGAAGCAACAGACCACATGACCTGGTGGCAGCGAGAAGGCGTGGTTCTGGCACAACGTCGGCGGGGGCACGGCCTCGCTCGTGGATGATGTGTGGTGGTTCTTGGTGGGGGAAACGGCGACGAAGGCTGTGGGAATGGGGGTCGGACAACCAGCGCCCGTTTTCACAGGACGGGCAAGAGGGAAGAGGGAATGAATGAAGTCGCCAAGTTACAACCTTAAAACTGAGGCAGGATGTTCAAATGTTGATATTAAACGTGTGTTTAATAGGAAAAGGCACCCTGTGGGAAACCCTGCTCTTTAGCTACTTGCTTTTTTTGGCAGGTGGAGAGTTCAGTACGTGCAGGGTGTGGAAGCCGGTCTTCTTCAGCTTGAAATTGTCCAGTGGGGTCGTTCTGGACACATTCCACACCCTCAGGACTCCCACCTGTGAATCTGGGAAAAACCTCAATTAAAACAATGTAAATCTAATGCTATAAGCACTGACTATCTCGTGCTTAGAAACAGCATTAGCTGTCTGGCATGAGAGTTGGAACCATTGAATTTGCCAACGTTTGTTCATTGCCAACTATTATGTGACTTACTAGCTCGTTTGTACACTTTATATAGTTCCTGGGAGTTTTACTTACACAAAAATGTTCTGACGGCAGAAAATGATTGGTTCAGAAAGATCAGATTGAAGAAGAGGTGGGTTGAAGCAAGTAGAGGAGGCAGAAACAAGACGGCTGATTAGTTGGTCTCACCTCCTCTAGTTGGTTGGACCCACCTCCTCTACAATCTGATTGGCTATCTCTCAGAACCAGTCATTTTTCTTTCTGCCCTCATAACACTTTTGTGAGGCACTGTGTCTGTGCTTCTTGATCACTGTACCTACTTCCGGTCTATACCTACAAGACCCTCTATATTCAATGGGTTTCTGTTAACTTTTGGTGGTGAGAGACTTCCGATGTGGAGTTAGAAGAAGCCTTGGAGCAGCACCTACCCCCCGTGATGAACATGCCAGGGGCGCTGGGCACCCAGGCCAAGCACTGCACAGAGGCAGCGGAGCTGGGAAGGCAGAAGGTAGTGATGCAGGTCAGGGACTCCGAATCAACCAATCGGATGCCATTGTGCAGGTTGGCCACCAGCAGGTAATCGGTGGAGAGTGGGTCCCACTCCAGTGCCGTCACTGGGTCCTCCTCATCACTGCCCTCGAGTGACTCTGGCCGCAGGACATGCTTCTGGTTTTTGGATCCTGCAGGAACAAATCGAAGCCAAACGAAAGCAAATGAAGCCAAACTAAAACAAAGCAAACAGCTGCTGGTGCTTGTTGCACCAATTAGCCAATTATGTTTAACAAATTACCGCAAACCAGACTGCTGTGAAGTAGTGCGTCTTCTCCCACCCGTTTCTGAGGATAAACCGTTATGCTGGGGGCGCACCAAACCGACAGCAAAAAACTAGCTGGCTGACGAACAATCGGCTCCCCTCAGCTTCCATTGATTTGAGCTGAAACACACCGGAATGGCTAAAGATGATGGCTGACATGCAACCCAGTCAGAGAGCTCAGTTTCCCCAACTAGCTTTGAAGGCGAGTTCAACATGCTAAATAGGCCAAAACAGCATCGACCGGGACCGACCATGTCACACAGACACTGGCCCAACAGGTAGCCACTGACTCAAACAGCCCGATTGCTTCCAATGGCCAAATATCGGCTTGATGTGTTCCAGACTTTAGAAGGAACTTCAATGCATTCACAGAACAACCCAAAACCAGCATCTTCGTCTATAAGCAGGATTTTAAGTTTCCATGAGCCTAATCTAATCATCTAATGATTCTGGTTTGGTATCAGCTTTTCACAGTCTTCCTCCCCCACACTCTCAGAAAAAAAACAGGAAAAATTTATACCTTTGCTTATCCCTGTGGCTGTACCTTTATAATTGTACCTTTTAAGTTACAGAAATGGACTTTGAGGAACATCCCAAAGGTGCAAACAGCAATGTACCATGAATGGTACAGAAAAGTTCCCCAGAGTCCACTTCTGCACCTTAAAAGGTACAATTACCTACAGCTAAGGGTACAATTAGTAGACCCTTGAGGGTACAGCCCCAGTGACAAGCAAAGGTACAAATTTTTACACTTTTTTTCTGAGAGTGCACCACATCTCCTGAGGTTGAGTTAACAGATACCAGGCCAGTGAACGAAAGAATTATTGGTTACAGAAACACTCCTGTACATCAGTGACTACAACTTCCACTGAAGTGTTGTGGGAGAGAAACCCAAAGTTGAGCAATTGCACACTGGATCGCACAGGTGGTGCTGGACATTTCAGACCCTCACCCGGCTGGAAAATGGACAGGCTGCCATCTGTGTGCCCGAACACCACTTTGCCCTTCTTCAGTGGGTGCCAGCGGAACAAGCAGATGTCTGAGAGGAAGCTGTGGGCCTCCTTGTGCACGACGACGCCAGCGTCCGGCCCGGAGATGGTCCACACGTAAAGGGGGCCCCGGTGGGATACGAAGGCGACTGCGTCCCCAGCGTTCCAGCACCAGCTCAGGGAAGCGGGTATCCCTGGGGAGTGGGGTGTTGTGGACGTGAGATGCAGCCAGACACAGACAAATGAGCCAGCACTCAGACACACACACACACACACACACCTTTGGTGTTGTCAAGCCTCGTCACTGCCTTCTGCTCTGGCACGTTCCAGACGATGAGCAGGTTGTCGGCACTGGCACTGGCGAAGACGTCGGGGTTGTGTGGGCACCACGATATGGCTGTAATAGTCTTCTTGTGCTCGGACATGATGGCTCTCAGCTTGAACTCATTGTACCTGTGATCGAGCTGGAGAATGTTCAGCATGACCGCGAGAATGTGGAAGCCACAACGTTGTCTCATCTCGTTTATCAACCTCATTTGCAAAAACGCTCCGTTTGTCCCTAATAGGCACCCTTACCTGGTACACATATATAGCAAGCGTCGCACAATATGCAAATCTGTCCCCACTGGCTGCGCAGACATCCTTGTTCCAGGGTTGACAGCCTGCGGCAAGCAGGCCCACCTGTTTCACCTGCGGCATATTCGCCTGGGGACATGGGCAGCCATTGACAGTCGTTAATCTAGGCTAACACGGCTATCTGTGTCTTGTGTCAAGGAGCTTATGCTGCAATGCAGTCATTTTCTGCTTTAACATCACAGATACATCTCATTAATCACTGGTGAAGAGGACGTCTGGAAACAGAACTTCAAAATCTTTCCGTGGTTGTGGATTCAGGGAGTAAACATTATTTCTTAGGTTAGTCAGGAATCTTGTTTCTGTCAAGCTGCTGGTTTGGCTGTTGACTAATTTCAGAGTCGTGTAATTTCTCACAAGATAGGAAACCCAGACTGACAAACCCAAACCCAACACACACATTCCCTAGATAAGGAATTAATGTTGCATTGTATATGCGGTAATGTCTGTACTGTATATAAAGCAGCGATTGTTCTATAATCACCCATATTGTCTGGAACTGTATGAGCACAGACCTCATGCAAATTAGCAGGACATGATAGTATGTGTGTGTTTGCCTGTGTTACAATTTAAAGCTACAGTAATACATGTATTCAGCTACGCTAAGTAGGCTCAAGAAAATAATTCCTGTGTGTAACTCTTCTGAAGACCCATTCCTGAGAATGTGGCAAATCTTGCCATAAATCAAGAAGACACACAAAAAGAAGGGCCGGGAAATAAAAGACAGCCTGCTCCTTTAAAAATACCATCAGAACGTGATCTCACAGCCAGGGCCATGAGATATCATTCAGCTCTCCTTCCACAGGCCACGGCCCTTTTTCTTGAGGGATTGTTGTGAGAAAAATGAGGAACAGTTAACAGCAGGAGCAGATGGTTAATAATCAGATGAGCTCTGACACTCAATGTTATTTGCTAAATATACATCATCAGCCAAATGACACAAAACAAAAGGGAAAAGCTGTTTGCTCTCTTAAGGACGGCTCGTCCTTATTAAAATATGCTGGTAATGAACGTGATGTTTGCGCTGAGGAAATGCAGCACTTGCATCTCTGGGGGGGGGGGGGGCTTAGCATGAGCCTCTATGTCAGGGCGACACAAACTGAGACCCCCCCCCGAACACCAAGAGCAGTGACTCACTGGCAAGGGCCAAACGGGTCTGGTCTCATCTGCTCTCCGGCCCGAGGGGTCGCACTGCATCCCGACACAAACCCACTCGCCCCACATGGCCCCTTCCCCCACCAGCCTTCGAGCTCGACACAACAGCCCAGAACCAGGCCCAGACCCAGCCGGCCGACCTAACAGAACCACCGAGCGACATCCTCCTAGCCTACCTTCTCAGCGACGTCACCCACGGTGACCCACTCCAGAACATCTGCATCCATCTCTGGGTCCTCTGGGTTTTGGTGCTGCTCGTTGCCTCCCTTAAAAGCAGAGAGAGAGCGAGACTCCCCCCTCCCCCTCCCCCCGCCCCTCCGTCCGCCGCTGCCGTGGGAGACCGTGAGACAAGCAACAGGCAGGACCAACCAAACAGTGCCGTCAGTAGCCAGGCAACTGCAGAAGCCTCTATTTAAATGATGTATTCCCCCCCCCCCAGCAACCCCCTCCAGCTTCTTAAAGGTGCCTGCGTGAAATCCCTTGCTTTATTTATATCTCTGTGTCCACAGTTCATTATAAGCCACACCCCCTCACACAATCACCACTTCCTTCGACCATATATGGCCCAGCCACATCAGGGCAGGGGTAACAAGCTCATACCTGAAGAATCACCCCCCCCCCCATGCACATCACTCTGAGCTTCCCGTCAGATTTATGTGCCACTGCAGGAGAACGTGTCATGAGACTGCTTTTTCGGGGGGGGGGGGGGGCTGTTCCATCAGCAGGCCTAGGGGGGGCTACCTGTTTTTGACTACTAAGGCCATCAGATAGACACCCGCCGACACTGGTACAACGCAGCTTGCAGCCTCAGGGAGTCTTCAGCTGGGAAACAGCGCCTCTTCTGGCTGAGGATGTACAGCGCGTGTGCGTGCGTGTACTAGGAGGGGGGAGACAAGCACTCAGCACCGTTTCCTAGGCGATGAGGATGGAAGCTCATGCTTTGGCGAGGATGAAGTGGCTGGGAGTGGTGTCGGAGGAGCACTGTCCCCGCGAGGCGTAGTCACGGCAACTTTCACCCTCTCCCAGTCGGCACCTCCGTCTCGAATCTGCCGCTGATTCACCAGCCACACGGCGCAGAAACCGTTTCCAGAGACGATGCCAGGCCGGATCCGGGAGGCACGGTCGGGTACGGGCCTGCCCCGTGTCAATTAAAGCACAGATTAAACCAAGAAGGCGCCTCTGTCCTGAACACGGTGGCCTTTTTCCCATGCATGACGTCACAGATCTCGTGTGTCCTCTGTAAGTGCCTGAGCAAAAAGGTCAGCCGGAGGTCTGACTAACTGAGCGTCAGCCTCGATCTGACACCGCCTCACAGTCAATAATGACAACTGAAAGACAGCGTCATAAAAAAACCTGTAATTTCCTGACAGATTTGAATTATAAATGGATCCATCCTGTGATAATCTGGGCCTAGCATTATGAAACAGTTCCTGTCCATCCATCTAATTATCGGATCGCAGCCCCCACAGTCAGAGCTGTGGTCTGGCTCGATCCGGCAGCCGCTCTCCCTGCGGGACTCGTGCACACCTTGCATCTTTCCCCCCAAAAGTGATCTCCCTCATTATAGGTCATCGCTGCCACGCTGCCGTCGTCACAATTGCGATGCGCCGTTTAGCGTGAGCCATCATCTCGACACGACTCATCCGATACCGCGGCCTCCGATGCGCTGCCGCGGAGAAATAATGCAGTCGCAATTACCATGCGGGCAGACGAGAAACAGCAGAGGTGTAAAAGCACGCTTCCGGTCACTTGCGACTCGCATCAGCAGGTCGACACGACACAGTGCTGACCTGAATGCTCGCAAACATCAGGGATAATTTACTCGCATTTTCCAAATATTCATATTCATGCACCGCTCCTCCCCCACACACATACACCCCCACAGACACCCAGTGCTGCGTAATCACGTCTAAACTTTCCCACAGTCCTTCTGTTCTAACCGGTCACTGCTACATCTGACAGGCTACCTATCGTTTCATCTGTACAAGCCACGTTTGATCTCCCGCACCTTCGAATCGCCTTCATTCTCATTCTGTCTCCTCATGAAACTGTGCCAGATGAGGACTAAATAATGGCGTCATCCTCATACAGAAAGTATACTTAGCAAGACCCAAACATGCCACTGTTTGGATTGCCAGTTCTGTATTCACAGGTGTAAGCTTCTCGCACCCGCGTCAGTATGTTTTTGTTCAAGTGTTTCTCTTTCATCAGAACATTATCCCTTTTTTCGCTTAGCTAAGGTCTTCAGTGTTATTTCCAGTGCTTATTTTCTGAAGCCATGTTCTGGGGCTTAAAGGGGCAGCGCCGATGACCTGCTAGGGTTTTCACCTCAGAAGCTTCTAGGCCATGACTTCTTGGCAACCCTCTTCTAAGTCTTCACAGGACCTGCTGGGGGAGGGGCCTACACTGACCCCACCTACCGAGACCTGAGGACTACCCTCCGTCAAATTACGCGTGCCTTCATCAGGACATCAACCGCGAGTGTTGCTCAGTACACAGACCGAGGGACGTTCAACTGAACACATGTGCCGTGCGGTCGATGTTCGACAATGAGCATATGAAGAATTAAGTCTGACTGCCCAATGGTGACGTCACTCCCAGCTACATGCTAAAGTTCTCCGAAGTTCATACTCCACAAACACCCCAGATGTTATCATGGGTCTCATAAGGCATCATCTTTGTTGGTTCACTGTGGTTAAAGTCACATTAATTCCCTTGAGATTGGACTACATATACTTCATAAGCACATCATACCACATCTTGGACTGTTAAACTGGGTTGAACATCAGACTAGGTGATGGTACAGGTTGCACTGTTCATCAGAGACCAAAGCGAAGACATGGGTTACCAGCAGTTTGAACATTTCTCACATTCACAGTTTCAGATTAATTATTCTGCATGGACAAAATATTGATTTGCATTGCTCCTCTGAGCTTTGGGTGTTAGCCCTTAGGGTTCACCAGGAGACCCACCGCCCAGAATCGCAGCCCAGCCAAAACTGAAAATTTTAGCACTTATCACGCAGGAGGTCACAGATGTCAGCAAAAAACTGCAGCCTGAGAGCAAACGTGTGCCGGGGAGGGGTGAGTGTGGAGGGGCCTGTCCGGCACTCCTCCAGCACCTGCTGCTCGGGTCAAGCGGAGCAGGATAATCGCAATTGAAAATGACAGGAGTCTGCGGGGGATTCTGTAAATCTCATTTCCCTTCAGGGCTGGACTGACCTCCGGCTCACAGAGATACACCCCCCCCACCCCCCAACCCACTCAAGCATGGGGGAGACTGAGAGGGCGGGACCGACGTGTCACCCAGTCACCTCCGTGACCATGGAGACCATGTCCTCTCATGCCGTAATGAGCCAAAAAACAGAAGGTTTCACCCAAAAGCTTAATCATGTTGTTATTAATATGACAGGTTACACTTTTATCCTAATAACAGTTCATGTTCATATTATTATTGATCTTAAGTGAGATCACCTAGGTTAAATGCTTATTCCTTAGACAGAACTTCACAATGCAACTGGTCAGGACTCTAGATCTGCAACCTGTAAAAAGATACGTCACCTTGCATCAGTGTCAGATGTTTATTATGTTTAGGGGAATGCTTGGAATTCAGCTCCTAACAACCATAACTACTGATTTTTATAGATATTAAAGGGCATTAAGTAAATCGGAATTTGGGCATGAGCCTGGGGAGGGGGGGGCATGGAGCAGAGCAGCCCTCCATAAGCACCGCCCCATTCCACTGGGTCCATTTCAGGAATGTCTTTTAACAAGTTAATGCGATTAATATCTAATATATTTCATATGACTGTATATTGTCCTTTTAAAATGGCACTCACTGAAAAGCCTGTGTGGCATTTTCCCTGTGTTAGATGCATTTATGAATTTCCTGGCCCACCAAACGTCTCCGTTTCTTATGACGTGACGTCATGTGCGCTGCTGCCCAGGGGCAATTAATACTCTTTATCCGGCCTCACTAAAGAGTCCTTAGTAGATGTACGTGGACATTCTCTGGTATCATGGCCATTATGAATGAATTGGATACTAGTAATTATCCGAACAACACTACTGAACTACATTTCACGATAATAATCGGTCGAATAAACACTTGATCAAAATGTAGGAATAATTAAAAATAAGAGATTTCTGGAATTTTGATGTATTAACTGTAAGATACACTGGCGTGTCTAGTTTCCTCGGTTTTAATACGCAATAATGTGGTATATTTCACTACAGCGTGGTGGAAAACGCCTGAGAAGTACTTAATTAGCAAACAAGCACCGCCATCAACGTCATCCGAAGGAAAAGTATCTTTTTGCACTGCCCTATACGGTCACAGTATGTTAAAAAATGTATATATATATATATATATATAATTTATTTTATTTTTTTTTTTTAATCGATTTCTTCCAATTTTTATTTTATTTTTACCTTTCT
Source organism: Hippopotamyrus pictus (assembly GCA_026781145.1). Classification (NCBI taxonomy): domain Eukaryota; kingdom Metazoa; phylum Chordata; class Actinopteri; order Osteoglossiformes; family Mormyridae; genus Hippopotamyrus; species Hippopotamyrus pictus. The sequence continues at coordinate 9,713,137 of JAODLC010000054.1, read as the reverse complement.
TTAAGAGCCCGTATAACACCCTGTCTTGTCTTCTGGTTTAATTTTCAGGAGCTTTAAAGTAATTGTTTTCATGTAGTTATATAGGCCTACTTTAAAACTTATAAAATATAAATGGCTCTATTTGTAAAATTGGCTTTTTGTTTCTGGTAAATGAACTTTTCAGCTCTTCCCGTATGGCACAGTTCCACTTAATGAGTCCGAATACGGTCCCCGTGCCTTCGTTTAACGGCATTTAACTTCAGCGTCACTGTCCTCGGGGGCGCGCTGCCTTTCACCGCTACCCAGCCTCGCCAGCGACCCAGAGCGTCGGGTCTCCTTCGAGAGCATCATCCGCAACAAACCTATGGGGCTGTACGGCATGTCAGCGCGTAGAAAGAAATCCACAGGTGCCAAAGTTCCGCTTAATACCTAGTTATTTATGTTTACCCGTTTCAGGCGGCTGTGAGAGTCTAGTTCAGCCCATAAGTGCACCTTTTTACTGGCTGCTGTTACCATGACTCATTATATTTCCGGAAGGCACGTGCATCAGTTTTGTTCGTCCAGACAATATGGTTTATTGCTGCAAACAGTGCAAACCACGCAAAGCCGCCTGCACTCATCTATAGAAGTTGCGCGGAAGCGGCAGGCATTTTGACATGCAGACTTGCACCCATCTAGGCACCGGTCCACATGGACACGGGTTGTCTTATGACAACGTCGTCTTTAATCACGTAGTCTGCCGCCCTGTAACTTGAGTCCAGTGCCCCCACACTGGCTGTCATTTAGCCAGTTCGTTTACGAAAGCTGCATTACATGCGTGCATTAATTTCATCAGGGCATTAAATCTCAACAAAATTACATCTGAACAAGCAGTCATATGTCAAGTCGGGGGATTCGGACAGACGCAACCGATCACTTAAGAGTCATTCACTAGGTCTTTGTTTTGATTTTTTTTGTCAATGTACTCACCTTGTCTGGTGCTGTCACTGGAGAGCGACGTGGTGCTGAAATTAGGTGTATTACCGATCAGAAATTCATGTAGCTACAGGAGCCAGTTAAGGCTGCTTCCGTAGAGCGGCAGCCATTGGCCGAACGTTGTCACCGCCTTCGTTACCGTGTCAGTGTTTCCTAGCGGTCATTGCATTGTCGGCACGTCAATCAAGCATGATTATCACTCGGCCCACGACAGATTGGAGGGTCAGTCTCTTTAAATTGCAAACGTGGGAGGCTCCTGGGCGCGATGTCTACGCGAATTTGTAGTCCCGTTAAACCGATTTTACTGGATTGTTCAGAACAATGATAAATAACACGTCACATGCCGATGAGTGTAAACGGCCATAAATGAACAAAAATGGATGCATGGATATTAAATCCATCAAAAAATAAAATGAAAATATTGTTGTCATTCATCCACTCCATAATCAAGTCTAAATGAGACGTGCGTTACGTAACGTGTAACAGGTAATACATTATTAAATCACATGCAAATAACCTGGCTGAGCAAATCATATCGACGGTCAACATAAACACGTAAGAAACATACAAGCTAGCAACACTGTCCGACCACTATAAAAATAGCCACATGTAATACATTTTTAAAAATCGGTAATGTCACATTCTTAAGCGTGCATTCACCGTGTATTCGTGTATTTTCTTTGAAATGTGCATCATGCAGTACATAGATAAAGGGTACAAATATTACCTCATAAGTGTATAATTTATATA
>JAODLC010000054.1:9664062-9711404 GCA_026781145.1 Hippopotamyrus pictus | reverse complement strand
TTATTTTTATGTATCGATTACCACCATTCTCGCGCTATATCGAGATAATTACGTCGGCATTATATCGCCTTCAGGTGGCGCTAGTGGCACTGTTAATGTTTTTTAATAACAGCACCAAAGAAAGGGTGTGTTCACCGATATTCAGAGTGGAGAGCGGTACAGCAGCTGTGGTTTACCCATGGGATTAATAGCCAGTGTACATATAAATACATTCTTTAATAACCTAACGCTTAGTCAAGGGGACATCAAACGACCGCGAACATTGTGTGCATTATACCTACACAGATTTACATATTATTTGAAATTGGACAGTTTAGGCAATATAGGCCTAATAATGGAGCAAATAGCCAATAATGCTGAAAATAATAATAATCATATTGAAACAGCGATTAATGGTCCACCAGTCGTTTTAATTATTTTGGTGTAGGCCTATAAACGGAGAGAACGTCTGTGTAACCCATCTCATTAAAATGTATGACTCGTTGCATAGCTAGCGCTAACGAAACAAGCGTCAAAAACTGAAAAAAGACGCTGTCATTGATGTGGCAGGCGTGAAGGCAGTATGCTCTGTTAGGCGTCTATGTTTATTTCAGATTGAATACGACTGCTTGATTTTCAATGGGAATAAATGTATGTGTATAATTGTCATAGATTTAATACATTGCAAGTTCCCTACTGCTGCCATGTTTGCTATTCTGTCGCCCCCGTCGCTCAAAAATTTGTCCAGCAAAGAGAAAAGGCAGAGATGATGCCAATAAACACCAGTGGCGTGTAATCCGGCCGAACCACGCAGTTTCCGCCTTCGGTAACTAATTAAGACTCGCTGATATTCAATACTCACTGTCTTGCTTCAGCTCTCATATAAATTGTAAGTACAAATGAACCCCCGAACGCCTTAAGCCAAACCCAGGCACGGCGTAAGAATTACCTTGGCGCGGAGTAGGGACCGCTTGGGAGGCAATATGTATGTTCCCCCATATGAATAAACACAACGGAAGACATTTGCTGGAAGAAAAAAAACATACTGTTAATTACGACGTAGTAAGTCAGTTACGTCGTACTGGTTTTAAATGGCACATGAATTGATTAATAATATTATGTGAGACAGATTTCCAGGGAGAGCCTCTGAGTGAACTTCTTCATGCAGCGTTTCATTATATAAAATTGCGTCTTTCCAGTTAATTTTTAGCCAATAGGCTACATGAAATTGTTAAAGAATTCCTTGCTATTTTTGTTCAGTCTAAATATTCACTTTTGTGTCATACATCACAAAAAGTCACAAAATGGTGTTTCCTTCAAAAATGTCGCTATCCGCATGGTTTTGCATAGTTCGTGACAGCTTTCTTAAGTTCCCCATGCAGTCATTAATTCGACTGCACAGACTCCCATTGATCTACAGTGATTTCTTGCAAATTACGACTCCGCCCGCTGCTCGGCTGTGACGCCCCTCGTCCCCCCCTCCCAACCCCCGAATGCAGCCCGCGACCCGCACGAACTCAGCTTCAGAAAACTCTCAACAAGTTACTGCCGTGGACTAAAGATCGTCAGAAAGTTCAACCAACACGACCCGGGCCTTGGTAACTTCCAATGGGTAAGTCATGATCAGTTATTGTTGATTTTAAGGGAAAGTATTAAGAACATGTTTTCGCGAGAGAGCAGGTGGTCTGGAGTAGCGTGTCCTCGGCAGGGATCCTTTTATTAAGTCTATAACGATACCAATTTAAATGGTATATTTTCAGTTTACACAATCACACAGTGGTAAGAGTTTTGATCCACGCGGATGCAGTTGCCGTCCCGCTTCAAACAGGGCATTATTAAGGCAGGATAGTTAAAGCCCTGTTGTTTACCTTCTGGATCAGCACAGCAGCTTCCCCCCCTCGCAGCTTTTGGCTGATACCAGCCCTTCGCACTGAGAGTGGTTTTGTCTGCAAGCAGGAATGTGCGCAGGAAGCTTGAATGACTTCCAGTCGCACCAAACTGCCATGTCTCCCTAACTATCTCAAATGTCGGGATACGGGAGAAATCCTGCTCGGCACTTCTGTCAAAAGCTGTTAAAGGACCCGCTGCTTCTACAGCTCATCCTCCTCTCGCTATGTATTCCTGCCCAGCTTACACAAATAGACGCAAAAGCCGCATTAACAATTTCAACGTAAGCAACAGTTGTCTCAGGTGACGCACAACTTCTGAAGAACGTACAAAATGTGCTTTCTTATACAACTATCCAATAAAGGAAAATAAAAGATTTGATGATGTGTTGCTCTCATGAATTTTATGAAGGATAAACTACTGCTTATTATAAATATGAAAACTACTGTGCGTTTATAGATTATGACTCATACCCACAGGTATATAGGCCTATATTTTAAAATAAACAGCCAGCGAGATCCGGAATGACCAGAAACCTGTCAGTTTAATAAATAGAGTTTCATAAACCGATGCGCGGTGAATTTTTTTTAAGAAAACATTGACTACTGGATTATAGACTATCATTAGTGGGTATTTTAGTGTATCTAAAAATACGTTTAACTAACAGTGGACTGTGTATTGTCACGATGTCCTGTGCTATGGAATAATTATTTTCTGTCTAGTGCCTGATAATATATGTGAGAAATCACGAGGTCCAAATGTCTCTGCTACGTGGGCGGTGCTCCTCCTTGAATTTCCTCCTTGTGTATGAGGCCTTTGATAATCCCAACAACGATTGCGGTGTTCGTGCGATGTTCTGCTACCCAACGGAACAGAAATCCCTGGATGTTGTTTGGTTCGACCTCAGGATATCTTGACGTCTCACTTATAGTGAGCAAAGCCTGTAACCGGGACGCGGTTATGTGGCCGGTGTTAGAAAGCTGCCTGCGGGTTCGAGGTTTTCTTCAAATCGACATTGTGGTTCAGTGGCTTAACGTCGCCGCAGAAAACTGCGAATAAAGAAGCGTGGGTGATAGATTCACATTTATTAGCACCCGAACAGGAGCGTAGCTGTAAATTCTGGGCCCCATACAAAATGTGACCGTACTCCTTCCTCCCCCCTACCACCAAACTTATTCAAATATTCAAGGGCCCTTGTAAAGTGCTGGACACCCTGAATCTGTCAGGGTACCCACGCCCCTGCTGCGCCCCAGGCTCTGGACATATTACGGCGAAACACCCATGTTGTTTGGAAATATTTGTAAGATCGCCATAATTAGTAATAAATCAACAGCATTGATATGGAGCGTGAAATGCAGAACGCAAGGTCATCCCATCTGCCAGTGCTCTGAAAAATTATTTTCCGTCATAAAATGGTTTGATCCATCCTATACAGAACAGTTAAAAATACAAAAAAGATATTTTAAAAACAGATGTGCAGCAATGTATTCTTTAACAGTGATTATTTTTCCTTATTCAGCCGATTCAAAACTCTGTGCCCGGATTATTTTACCTACACCACAATAAATAATGTGTGTCAATAATGTAACAAAAATGATTTTCCATGTTTTCGACTTCATCATCACTCATACTTTACCGTATCTGCAAACTCGATTTCTCGGCCGTTACTGCTGTGTAGCCTGCGAGAATGATTTACATTGCTTTCTTCAGACTGCGCCCAAAGAAGACCTGGACTCAGGAAAACAGTGACAAAAAAACAGCTTCATAACTATAATTCGAATAAGCGTTTTCTTCTTGATCATTGTCGTCGCCCGTATATTTCCTTCATGCAGCCTACAGGAATATTCTCCATTGTTGGTCTGACGCCAGTCGCTTTTGCGGCTTTATTGTCCTGATAAAACATTTCGCAGTTGGACCAAACAACCCTATAATATTCACACGGAACCGTGCCTGTGCTCAGTCGGGGCTGTGTATTATGCGATCGCCAAATCTGCACATATTCAATGGGCGTTTTAAACTGCATTATCACACTACGGGGTAATGGGCGTCGAGGAAAACGGGTAATGTCATCATGCTCTGATATGATCTCTAAACCGCGACGTGGCTGACATATAAATGTCCCGAAAAGGGCGCGGCAGGGACCGGTGACGGCGGGGTGTCAACTGTCACCGCCGTGACTCCTTCAGGATGCACTGACGTGGAACTCCACATCCTCAGATAGCGAGCTCCTGCCATTTCATCCGGTTGTAGTTACCCCAGACACCCACCGGCTCTTAAGCCCGAAATCTCTCCTTCCAAGAAGCACGGACGACGGAGGCTGCGTTTTCTTATGGGTACCGAGTCGGCGTGGGAACAGGCGGTGACACACCGGCGTTTCAGGTCATATCTGGCGAGCGAAAAAAAAAAAACAGTATGTTATATGCAACAGAGTGCAGCAGAGAGGTAGGATTAAATACATCCAGCAAACATTTGCCTGGACTCCATTTGTATTACCACCTCCCCCATGTGCTGGGGAGGGGGCTCCTCTCAGTGATGCCTAGAAACACCAACACAATTCAATATCACTGGTACAATATTGGCTCACGGTTTCCTTCAGCGGCGTATTGTGAACCATTGACAATCTGCCCTGCCTACATTTTCCAATACATGATGTATTCGCCCAGAGGACATTTTAATCCAGAGTGACTGAAACACATTACACCTTTATTTGCATGGTTTATGCCGTTTGCCTGCTTGCTAAGTGGCCTTCGGAAACACACAATTGTTGAAAAACATTGTGGAAAATCATAATACACGATACCATAGAAAAATTTTTGAATGGAAAACGTAAAATTACTTTGAAATCCGTAAAGCAATTTTTTTTTTTGCTTGTTCCAGAAAGTAGCAATATTTGGCATGACACTGGACGAGGTTGCTGCCATTGCTCACATAAACTGGCAGGTCTTGGCAGGGTGTAGATCGTCAGGATGGTGCCTCTTATCTGGCGGACACAGGCGGCAGCGACCGGAGATACGCTCCGCGCCCCGTTTTTGTCGTGCCGCTGCGCCCCGTGTGTTTCTTTTCTCTCTTTTTTTACACGACGCTCATTAATGTCTCTCCTTCGTTTAGACTGGGCGGATTTGCATTTGCCGCTACATCCACTGACGCCACCAGACTGCTGAATGGAGTCGCTTTGTTTCCGTTTCCCCAAAAAGCGTGCGTACGCAGTCAGCGGAGGTGTTGTTACCCCCTGGTCTCTCGCGCACCGAAGCCATTGCAAAGCGATCGCCCCTCTGTGTCACGAGGCTCTGGGTGCATGCCATTAATTACTCTTTTGTGAAAGTATCGCTATTAATTAAGCATAATTTGCAAAGGACAAAGAAGGAAACGGGAAGCGACATGGGCTGGGTTTCGCATCAACCGCAGCTTGTTTTCGGGTCCCTGTTTTTTTTTTCCTCTGGAGTTTGTTGCCATGGTTACAGCAATGCTGAAACAGGAGTCAGTAATAAGCTGGCTTTGAATTAACCCTTTAACTGCTGAAGAGTACTACGTTATGCTCCGCCTGGGTGCTTATGTGGTACAGACAGACTCACACACTTGCAATCGGGTTGCTGTGGAAAATACAGACTATAGCCTATCCCACGCCATCCTCTGTTTCTTTTCATAATTGGAATCAAAGATCAAGAAGCATGGTGGGGGTGTGTTCCTGCCGTGGCCCCTGCCACAAGGTGGGGCTAGAGTTCCCTCGCTGACGCTCCTTTACGAACCTCCGCCCCTTTCCATCTTCGACTGCGAAAGCATTTGATATATATATATATATATATATATACACACACACACACACACACACACCTGTTGTTGTGGCTGTGTAAACTCGCGGTTTTTGAGCAATGACTCAGACCTTTTTTTTTCCCTACACCAAATGTAGCTCACGTACATGTGCGATTTCCTACACCAGCAAGCAGTGCAGGTTCTGTAATCTGTCTGTTGGTGTGCGACGTCGTGTCCGGGGTCGTCAGTCTGTCCCATTGGAGAGTACAATTTCACTCGCTGTCCGTTTGCTAAAAGCTCACGGCTCTCTGCTCGGCACTCTAACCTGCACTTATCTGTCAAACCACATCCCCCACTTCCCACTTTACAGCAAAAGGGGGTGTTTTAAGTGGGAAAACATCCCACAGGCATTAATATCTGTAAGTCAAGTGCAGCACTTTCTGAGGCCGTAACTATTGTTCTGCTGTTCGACCCTTTCTAAGGTCCCCGAAACGTGATTTACCATCCGCTGGTGGTGCGTTTCCTGTCCAGTTTGGCTCCCATTTCCCCCAGAGTAAAGACCCTTTGTGGAAGTCATAGTGCTGGGATGGAAAGTGAAACACATTAAGGCAGTCGTCGACAGAAGGATGTATACAGAGCTCAATCACCTTCCAGTCAGAAGCCCTATCCTTTGAATGAGTATCACCTGTTGTTATGTGTAAACACGTAAAAAAGTTACTGGGTACTGAGAGACAGACTACAAGGAGACTGGGTGGTTTTTTTTTTTTTAAATGAGGCACAATACTGAAATAATACCATTACGGATTTCCTGAATCATATTAGGACACATACGGCCATGACTGATGTCATCAGTGCGCCTTGTGGTATGATAACTCAATTTTTTTCTCCACTCTGATTCCGTTACGTCCTGTACGAAGGCCAGAAGTGGATTACCCCGTTTAACTGGCCTGCGAAATCGGATTGCACGGGGCCGGCCGTTTTAATGAAATGCCTGTTTATGTAACGGCAGACACCATGCCGGCGTACGGAGAGCAGAGGCATCCAGACTGAAATCCCATGACTGTTTGAGCAAGAGACGCTTGCTGATGAAGCCAAAAACCACCGTGTTAAACTGCGATGGAGAAGTGGAGGTCCATCTTCTGCTGTCGAATCCTCACAGCTACTAAAATTAACAATCCCAACTCACTGGATGCTTGCAGCAAAGCCCACACTGGATGACATCATCTTCCTTGGTCTCACCCACGTCTCACTTCCTTTGAGACTGCTTGTGGATGTTGGTTTCGATCAGCCCTTCTCATTTTGGGCCGGGTCTCCGCGGGGGAGTAACCCATCCGATCCGAACGGCGCCGATCGGACATCCAGCTGCACAAAGAAGTCAGAGCTGTAAGTTCCTCTGGATAAAAGGGTCCAGCTCGCGACATCAGTGTAAATATGGAAACAGCATGTCAGCCGCAATAATAAGACAAAGTTCTGCCTTGAACCGTCTCCCAAATCAGCCGGATTTGACCCTCAAAGCCACCATTGAGTGTTGGTCGCCCCCTTTTGCTAGCGCCAATGGCTCAGCACCCCCCTGACAGTCATCGGACCGCCGGGGGCCGAGTGCCGCAGCATGTGAGGGGCCTTGTTCTGGGATCCGGAGGAAGTCGGGGTGCCAGCGCCCTCCGGCCTGCAGCCATGCAGCAGAAATGCGCCCAGGCTGATCTCAAATGCGCCAGAGCCATGTCAAAGGCGGCTTTGTGCGTGTCAGGATGGGCAGGGAGCTGGCTGCCGTCGAGGGGATTCACTCCTATTGCTGCTTCAGATTTATTTATTATTATTGTTATTATTGTTATTATAGTTGTTATAGTTATTATTGTTATTATTATTATTGTTCTTCTTGTCGTTGTTATTATTGTTATTATTGCTGTTATAGTTATTATTGTTATTATTATTATTGTTCTTGTTGTTGTCATTGTTATTATTGTTGTTGTTGTTGCCTTAGGGCATTTGCATTCATTAAAGAAAGGGCCTGAATCCTCAATGATCCTCGCCTAATTCGTTGAGACTGTCAAACAATTTAATTGCGTGTAATTACTGCTTCTGTCCATTAATTAAGCGACAGCAGCCAAATAAGGGTAGAAAAATGAAAAGCTTTCTGTCGACGGGCCTCCAGCCCAGTCCCACTGTCCCTGGCTGCTGCCGTTTATGCACATAGCATTTCTGCTGATGGAACGGTATCTGGGGAGGGGGGGGGGTTGGTTTGATGGGAAACCCCACATGCAGGATCTGCATCAGCAACACCGTCAAAGGCCCCGTCATTCAAGCACATGTATTTTATGTTGTAGGACCTTCGATTTATTAGCCGCCTCGTTTGGTTGATTGGCGTACCCATTATAGCTGTTTAATGGATACTTTTGATTGACATCTAAGTTGACAAACGCTCAGTGGAGTAATTACCGAAGTCACCGTACAATGCCGAAGGCCCAGCCCCCACAAGCCCTAGCAGACATGGTGCAAACAGACAGTAAAATAAGACCCACTAGTCCTCTTTAGTTCATTTCCTCTCTCTGGAGGAATGGCTTTTCTGTGCGTCTAGTCTTCTGGTTGCTAAGTTACCCCTGTGCTAGTTATATTATTGATATTAAAGCCTTCAGTTCACTGCCAAGCATGGATTCTGAGAGTTTCCTTTGTCTTTAAGAATTTACAGCCAGTATTAACTGTAGATGAGAGAGAGAGAGAGAGAGAGAGAGAGAGAGAGAGAGGGGGAAGGAGGAAAAGAAGTGTTTTTATGTTATTAGGTGACCAATAAATCTCTCACAGATGATTGTTAACGGAATCACGTTTTTTTACAGTCGAATATCATCAGACCCAGGTTGGGTTCTGCTATATTCAAACAGCCAAAATGATGTTCTAAAAGGCTTACAAATAAGTTGTTCAGTGGCAAACGCACGAACACAATGGTCCTCTGTCCTGTTTATGAATGCATAACTGACATGACCCATATACATTTGGGATCAATGAAGTTCTGGTATTTAAAACCACGGTTTTGTATGGAGAATAACGGCCCATAGCTGGCTGCCTGAGGGAGGCACTTATAAATATTCACGAGAGAGACGCATAAAGAAAAGCATGTACCAGCGATCTCCTCAAAGAACAGAGGACCTGGGAATAATGATTTCATTAGCATAACTGAGTGTTTAATTCCTGAATATATGTGTTGAACAAAAACAAAGTCAATGTTGGAAGCTGTATAAATAAGGAATAACAATGCAAACAAAACTATAGTCTGATTAGTAAAGGTAGTGAAAATTTGGGCCCGGTTTCCCAAAGCCTTCTTAACGCTGCGTTGTTCATAGGTTCTATGTTAAAAGATAGCGCTTACGAACAGAAATGGAAAGTTCAGGTCCGGAAGGTACAAATCCAGGCCAAGGTTTTGTTTCAACCGACCAGTTAAGCATAAAGAGTTACAGTCATAGAGTACTCAGCTGATCAGTTGAATCAAAACCTTGGTCTGGATTTGTACTTTCCGGACCTGAACTTTCCACCTCTGCTTACGAATGACGTAGTGTTAAGGCGGCCTCGGGAAACTCCCCCCTGTTTAATAAAGAGAAAGACTAATGTAGGTAACAGTGAATCTATATCTGAATCTATAACTCATTATTAATGTCTTTCTTCAGTGTCCCAGATTTTGCGAGGCGTTTATATCAGTGGCGGGTGAAGATGGCTCCCGTCCAAGAGATCGATCTACTTCATATCCGAGCGCTCGGCCTGGAGCAGAAACAAACAGATCCTGCACGGGGCCCTCTCTGGCTTGGAGGTTAATGCTTGACAATCACAGAAATGAAAACCCAGGACAGGTACCTTCAGGCTGGGAGTTAGATGTGAACTGAAAACAAAGAGGCGACAGATGGGGACACATACCCATGGAAATGGTGTAACCATTCCCCCCTCCCTCATGGGTCAGGTGTACAGTAATGGGCCTCAATCCCACACCTGGGGACCCTCTGTCCTCTAATACTCTAATCTAAGTAGGCTTCACTGCCACTGATTGGATTGACTTCCCATCTCATTTTATAATGCTCCCCTAGGCTGTTACTTTGCATATGTCCAAACGGACATATGTGTATTTTAGATATCCTCCCAAGCTGTACCATAACAACACGATTGTTCTAGGTGACTCCCTGTATATAGTCTTCTGCTCTCCCCCCCCCCCAAATCCGCTGGGGTTGGAGGAGGCGGAGGGTTTTCTGAATGGGCAGAGCAGAGGGTGGCTTCGACGCCAGCAGCGATGCCGGTGCCGCAGACGGCGATTAGTGCCGCCATCAAAAGCTTGACTCATTCCCTGTCCAGACCGCCGTCGTTCCCGGCTCTGCCAAATGATCTGAATTTGCATCCCGATTGTCCTCGTTTTGGTTCCGTAATCTCAATGGCAGCATTAGAAAAAGGGGAAAGCGTATCCGTGGTTTCTGTATATGTGTGACGCCGCCAGGCTGTACATCAGGTACACCTGCGGTTCCCGTTTAACGGCACAAACACAGCCATCCTTATGGGTTAAATTACAAGGGACCCAAGATGAGAGGGATTTGTTCCGGACGCCAGGTGCTGTGGGGGTTGAGGACAGGGGGCTCTAAACCCGTGGGTTTCCCTATCCATATCGTGCTGTTGGGTCTTTAACAGGGGCAATACTCAGCTGTACAAAACCAGGCGAGAAACTGCCTCGATGGAAGAGAGAGCTGATCGAAATTTAATCGTAAGGAATGTTTTCTGAGCGAAACCTTTCCGATCCACGTAGGTAAGTGAAGTTGTGACCTGACATTAAATTAGTTAATCCCTCGTTCTGGGTCACGGGGATGGCCCTTAAACCGTTAGCTTGACTGTTTTCAGTGCATTGTAGCCATCTGAGCTCATTAGTGACTCAGACTCAGTTGGAAAAATGATGGATATTTGAACTCGCCTGCTTTGTGGGACCTTATCAGCGCAGCTAATGTGCGGTGAAATCTCATTTAGGCAACCGCGGTGGTTAATATTGAGCGTTGATGATCTCAGAGGCAGTGGGGAAAATGTCGGCCGTAGCAATTATATTTACCATTAAAACCAAATTATAAACTGATATACTTCAGCTTTTGCAACTTACTTCACAGGAAGGGTCATTTTTTTATAATTAGCTAATTGATTCGTAAAATATAGTCATTTTTATATACTGGTGAGCAGAGGTGGAAATTTCAGGTCCAGAAAGTATAAATCCAGACCAGGATTTTGTTTCAACCAACCAGTGGAATACTCTGTAACTGTGACTCTTTATGCTCAACTGGTTGGTTGAAACTAAATCACGGTCTGGATTTGTACTTTCTGGACCTGAAATTTCCACCTCTGCTGGTGAGCACACCATTACCGCTGTATAACCAATGTCTCTGTCTGTGTATTGTCGAAGAAATTTATGACAATACAGACGGATGCCTTTGTATGTGACTTCGCTTTATTAATGAGCTCAGGGAACAACCATCCAGCTGCCACCCTCGTGGTAATGTTCCAAAGATTTTCTGGTCAACATAACCTTTATCAGGGTACATTCACAGTTCGCGCCCCCTCCTCTGAACCAGATCAAACTGGTTAGGGTAGGAGGTGCACTTTGTAACACACATATGCCTTATGCAGACTGCAACTTTCAAGCATGTATACTTGATCATATATACTTATACGTGATCAGCATGCTGCAGACCTGAGGCACGTGAGGGGTGTCTACGCTTTTGCATGGCCTCTGTCTTTGTGGTGGTCCTGCCATGTCTGCTACATGCGCTCGTATGCTCAGGCCTTTGTCCTCCAGTCAGCATTTCTTGTCAGTTCTAACAAGTACTATGCTCCAAAACATGTGCAACACTTAGCTCAAAGCTCAATCATCTTTTAGCCTCGTGAGTGTCAACTGTCTGTCACCCAGGTGTTCTTGCAATAATATATAAAAAATATGTTCTAAAAACAGTTTATCTAAAAGCTAGTTAAGAAAAATATATCCTCTCTTCAATTTTCTATCACTGTATAGAGTCCCCCTATTCAAATCTGGCCCTCGATTCCAAATCCAGGCCTTGTTTTCAGTTCTCCCAGGTAGCATGTTTAATAATTACTGATTCTGATTGGCTAAAGGCTTCACACCTGGCTCACAGATAGAGGAAGGCTGGAAAATCAGCAGCGCTCGGACCTCGAGGACCGTGATTTGAATAGCCCTGGTATAGAGGGTAAATATGTTAAAAGGAAGAGGTTCTACCTGGGGTGGGGGGTGGGCAGTCACAAATGTGAACAATAATAATATAATAACAATTAAAAGGAGAAATATGGGGCTCTGAAAGCCGCAGTGTGTGGGGCTACTGTCCAATCACTGTCCGGTGATTTTATGAGGAACAGTAAAGTAACCAATCAGCCGATGACAGACTCAAAATAATCCCACCCACGGCAAGCGGGGGCCTCATCTTCTTTGCTTTCTGTCTTCATAGGACTTCGGCAGAGCTGGACATTTCAGGTCCAGAAAGCAATAAAAATCCAGACCATGATTTAGTTACAACCGACCAGTTTCGTATAATGAGTCACAGACACAGAGTACTCAACTGGTTGGTTGAAACAAAATCTTGGTCTGGATTTTTACTTTCTGAACCTGAGATTTCCAGCCCTGGTGACTGGAATTTTCATTAGGGCTTTTTGAAAGCAATAACAGAGCCACTGGCCCTATACAATTCTTGCATAGTCATATTATCTGTGTTCTCCAAATGGGAATGTGTGATATGTGTTCTATTATCCTCGGGGCAGTTTGCTCTGGAAGCAGCATTGTGCTGGATTAATACCCTCAGCCCCTCAGAATGGAGATAGATCATAAAAACTGAAGTGAAGGAGTGCAAATAGGTGTTTTGTATAGAGAGGATATCCACTGAGCTCCTGATACATCAGGGTGGAGCTGTCCTAGAGACCTTCAGCCACACGGGGAAAGAGAGGGAACATCTGCTGCCTTTTCACATGAGCAGCATCGTTGGGGGGGAGGGTGGGGGGGGTACCAGACACTTCACTATGCCAAAGTTCTCTGTTAAATCATGTAAGAACATACCCCCCCGCGCCCACTGTGTGGTCACTCCCATGCTACAATTTAGCCAGACTTTATCGAAGACTCAGTGCAGAGCTGGGGAGTTCTGACATCGAACTAAAAGCAAAAACATCTACTAGCTTTCCGCAAAAGCAGATTTGTGGGACCTACTGTGCTATTAAAAGTCAGACGATAGCAGAAACAAGATGAAACATCCGTTTCTGGGCTTTGCATAAGTTTTGGCTTAGTGTCACCGGTACGGGCTCAGTCACTGTTCGTGGTCACGACAACCTCCAGCATCCAGGATGTCTGTCAGTAGCTGTCTGCCGCTTTATAATAAGAGTGCTGAGCTATGGAGTCTGACAAGAGCTTCTACTGAAGCTTGAAGAAGCGGCAATCCGCGGAGAGAAGACGTGGCCCAAAGTGCCGCAGGTCTCAGACTCACAGACAATTCATTCTGGCCTGATACAAACCTACGGATCATGATCCCAACTCAGATCGATGACAAATTCCGTTATTAGAAAGATTTTTTCCGAAGTAGCCTAATGCCTCTCACAGTTCAGCCCGCTAATACAGCTCAAGGGTGCGGCACCACCCTAGAGCCCAGCCTGTAACCATTTAGATGTGGACCCTCTTTCCTGACCGCTGGACTCACTGCTGCCCTCTAGAGGCCAAACTGCTGATCCTGCAGCGTGAGCTGAGACTGAGAGGAATTGTGGGTAGGAGGGTCAGGCCTACAGCTCTGGAAAAGCCTCTAGGTTTCAGTTTAACTGGCATTAGAGCCCAGCCTGTAACCAATTAGGTGTGGACCCTGTTCCCTGACCACCGGACTCACTGCTGCCCTCTAGAGGCCTGATTGCTAATCCTGCAGAGCGAGCGGTGACTGAGAGGAAATGTGGGTAGGAAGGTCAGGCCTGCAACTCTGGAAAAGCCTCAGCGTTTCAAACTAACTGGCATTTCAGTTGCTGGCAAGGATTAGCCAACACAACTAGCATTTAAAGCGTAAGTAAGACGTGGGATTTGAAGGGGCTTCATACAATCATTCTGTGTGGGAGTACGACTGGATGCTGTCACATAGCTGGTAGTACAGATTGTGGCCTCATCTAAGGAGGGGAGAGTTTTAACACCACAACTCGCTAAGCCTAAAGCAGTCTTCGAATGTGACGCCTTTCAGTAGCACGTGCTAACTGCTGTTAAGTTTCAGTAGCACGTGCTAACTGCTGTTAAGTTTCAGTAGCACGTGCTAACTGCTGTTAAGGTTCTTTCTGACGTAGCATTTTGCACAATGCTCACAGACGGAAGACTGTGGGTTGACACAAGCTAACTCGTCACCCTGCACGAGGGACAGCCAGCTGTGCACTGTACGTGCGTGACGGAGATTCTACACGACTGATTGACGACACGGAGAGCTTTCACAGCTCCTCACATCATCTTAAGTGACCGTCTTTAGCAAAGCTGACCCAAATTGACAATGTATTTATATCCAGAAATTGGAGTGTGCTGGGACGCGTCAAAGCTTTTTTTGGCTGCTCACCGAGTTGTGGATGCTGTAAACCTCAACAGGATTCAGCAGAAAACATCCCTGTCCCTGTAGTTCTGTGAAAGGTCTGCAGATTTAAAAGCACGCACACACACACACACACACAGGTTTGTAATTATATCTTTGTGGGGATTCTCCATTCATTTCTATGGGGAAAACGCTAATCCCAACATGACGACCTTAACCCCTACCCAGCCCTAACCTTATTCATTAGTAACCAAACAAAATACGAGACTTTCTACCTTTGTAGTTTTTTGATTGCATTCACAGATCTTTGTGGTGACCTGAATAATGGTCCCCACAACGTCAAAATAACAGCTTTTTATCACATTGTGGGGGACATTTGGTCCCCCACAACATAATATAAACATAATCCAAACACACTCACACTCTCTCTCTCTCTCTCTCACACACACACACACACACACACAGATCTGACCATCTGGCATGTTCCTAATGATGCCCACGGTTTTATGCTAACAAGGCTTGCTAGCTAATCCCCTTTAAAAATCCAACATGCTTCATATAATTCCCAGTATCTAGTGTATTAATAACTATATTTATGCAATGTCTGAAATGGCCTTAGGACATTTTTTTTATACTTATTCCACAATAAGTTTACTCTATGAGAGGAATTCTTTCTTGCGCCATTAGATTACATAAAAATTGATTTCATTAAATTATCCATTAATCTTCTAGTCACTTACCCTGGGCAGGGATCATGAGGTTTATTAAATTATGTTATCATTAAATTATTCACTTATTAAATCAGTTAAGTGCTTAACAATAAAAGAATCATTAAAATAAACACTATGCCTGACACGACTTTAAAAGGATTGCATTTACAAAGGGGAAGGGAGGGACTTTATCGTTATGGCAACTGTGGATGCAAGTTTCCGTGGTACAGCCTGCTGTGCCCTTGTCAGCTGATTTCCTGACTATAGCATAAAGTTCACTGAAAAATAGGACTTTGTTTTGGGATGAAATGGCAGTTTTAGTGTTGGGTTAGGGTTAAGATTAGGGTTGGGATTAGAGTTAGTGTTGCTTGATGGGATGTGGACTCTCTGTTCAGTCACATGCTCTAAGTCACAGGAGTCAGACTCCAGTCCTGGGGGGCCAGAGCCCTGCACATTTTTGGGTTTCCCCTCGTTTAACACACCTGAATCAGCTTTTTGTGCTAATTACCACATAGCTGTTGAGCTGAATCATTTGTGGTGGAACAGGGAAAGAACTAAGTTACACAGGGCTGCGGCCCTCCAGGACTGCAGTTTGACACCCCTGCTCTAAGTGGTAAGTCAGTAAACCTGCCCTGCATCCAAGTCTGCCATGATTCACATCCATCAGGACTGGAAAGAGACCAGAATCAGTTTTGTGTTACACATCACCGAATGGCACCTCAGATGAACACACTTTCGTTTGGACGCCGGTCCCCGACTACCCAGGGTGATGGTACTGATTGAGGTTTTCAGTGTTCCACCTGCTGATCATTGGAATTTTAGCCATGTCAAACTACTCAAGCCAAAAGTGAAAGTTGAAATCTTTATGTAAAAACAAACATACTTTAAGGTCAAACAAAAGCATTTCAAACACAAAATCACAGACACAGTTAAAAGTTTGTGTCTAATATAATCGATGCCCTTTTGACATCAGACAGTAGGATCTTCTTAAACAAAACAAGTGTCTTGTATTAGGAGGTGCATAGGATCTGTGCCTCCATCCAGAAGCTCATAGGTTTAAATCCCATGGCTGACAGAGTAAGAAGTATGTGAGAACTGCCCAGTTTCTCCACAGGGATGAACGAAATGCCTTAATGTTTACTGCCTATAATATAACCATCACATTCACATCTTTGGTTGAGGTTTTCTTCATCTGCCAAAATCGAAGTTGTGGGACACTACAAATCGAACGAAGCCCCCACATGCAAAGCTGCAAAAGTCACCACCAATCAATATGATATCTGTGATTATTACTGCTTATATTTCATGTCCGATATGGATTTAGGGGGATAATCTTTTCTCTGGGGTTAAGCCTGATTCCTACAGATGGCACGTCTAGTAGGATGTTTCTGATGCACGTGTTTTTTTTAGCCTAATCCATGCGGAAGCAGGGAGGGGCATTTACGATTAGAGCGCATCTATGTTGTCGTGTGGCTCAACATCAGATTAAATCGATTAGTGAAAGCTGGATTTTAACCGAGTGGTCAGCGCTGGACAAATGCTGCTGGTCTCCTTTGCACTTGCAGAACTTCAGTCACCCAAAATGCACTGGGAGATGTATAAGACTTATGAAACATGACAGGCAAAAACAGAAAAAGGTTTCGGAATGAAGGGATTGTCCTCAACTGCTGCCAACAGTCATGGAAGGACTTTTTGCTATCATGTTTTAGAGTTTTGCATTTTATTTATTCTCAACAAGGGACCTCCAAGCAGTCATACGCCACTGTGATCTTACTCCACTGAATTAGTATGATTGCGGCCCTCGTTGCCTTTCCCAGAAAATGCCATCTGATTGTTCTCGCGAAGGTAAACAATAGGCAACCTTTAGTGTTCTGATATTTTCCAAATGGCCTCCATTATCAAGCAACCTTTGTGCTGCTAAGACAGACATCAGCGGACCATCAATGGCCATGCACGTTAAAGTGCACCTCACCCACGTGCTGCTGTGGTTGCCAAGGACGCACATGCTATCACATGCATGTCCAGAGATCATGGCGACAGCCTCCTTTAGTCATCGGCATCGTCGTCCTGCTGCTGGCGGCACGGCAAGCTGTCGGGGCTTAAGCTGTGTGGCTCATAACTTTCATATCAATTACCGAACAGGGACAACACATAAGACTGCAGCTGAGATCCTGCATGCATTTTGAAGTGTGTATTTGCCCGAGAATAAGTGCAATTAAGATGTGATTAAGGTCCGGGGGGAGGGGGGTGTTTAAGTGGTAAACACAGATGAGAAGATCAAAGCTGTCAACACTGAGTGGTCATTTTGACCTGCATGACCCAGTTCAGCTTTTAGGACAGGATAAGACCTGGAGAAACAAAATCAAGAACATTAATGGGGCAGCGGGAACAGGACCGACACATAGAACAGGCACAAGGACGACAAGCTGGACAACCACTGTCAAACCACAGGG
Source organism: Hippopotamyrus pictus (assembly GCA_026781145.1). Lineage (NCBI taxonomy): Eukaryota > Metazoa > Chordata > Actinopteri > Osteoglossiformes > Mormyridae > Hippopotamyrus > Hippopotamyrus pictus. The sequence continues at coordinate 9,694,076 of JAODLC010000054.1, read as the reverse complement.
AAGGCGAACAGGCACAGGGGCACTAAGGAGACACAGGGAGAACACCAATGGGAGGAACGAATGGACCTGGCGTGAACAAAGGAGAAACAGAGGGATGAGAAGCAGACAGAGGAGGCAGGAAGGCAAAGGATGGGGGGGAAGCAAGGAGCCCGAAGGAACCCCAGCGGGTGAGAGGCAGAAGCCGTAGGGGCAGTAGGCGACCGCGAGGCCGGAGCCGTAGGGGCAGTAGGCGACCACGAGGCCGGAGCCGGAGGTTACAGCGAGGGAGGAACCGGAGGAAATGCCGGAGGGGGCGAGGAAGAAGGTGGAGGGACTAGCGAAGAAGGTGAGGAGGGAGATGAAGGGAGACTGGCGGAGGGGAGGAGGGAGCAGAAGCCGCCCCTGACGAAGGCACCGCCACAGCCAGTGAAGGCATAGACGACCAACGAGTCGAATGACGAGGCGGCGGAGGCAGGACCATAGGCAGCTGATGAGGCGCCGCGGGCGGGACTGTAGGCGGCCAACAAGGCTCCGCAGGCAGGACTGAAGGCGACCCCCAAGCAGAAGCCAGGGGGACCGCCGAGCCGGAGCCAGAAGACCCGTAGGCAATTGCCGAACAGGAGCTAGGGGGCCTGAAGACGAGCCAGGGGGCAGGGCAGGTGGGAACCGCCCCCTGCACTGTTGTCCTCTCCCCCTTCTGGACATGGGGAGCCGAGGTACCAGCCAGGATCTGCCATGCTGGAGTGGTGGTTGGGGCGACCCACCAGAGGGGCTCACTGCGGCAGTCACCAGGGATATCCCAGAGGGGTCCCACTCAAGCTTCTCCCCCCTGGAGATGGAGGAGGAATAGCGGTCCGATGGTCCAGGACCTCCTCAGGGATGAGGACAGGGGCCATGGGAATTGGGGCAGGCACAGGGTATCAGGAACCAGGGGTGCTGGTGGCAGGTGCAACAGCACAGGCTCCGGGCGCAGACGAAGCAGTAGGCAGACGGGCGTCCTGCGCAAAAACACCATCAGGTAGGGCTCCCCCCGACACGCCATAGGTGAGGTAGCAGAGATCAAGATGGCCCCAAAGCAGATGCCCAGCGCATCCTCTTGTCTCTCTCTCCGCTTCCTTCTCCTGTGAGCTGGCGCTGCAAGGTCCGGCAGCTCACCGGACAAGGGAGGAAGAAAACCACAATTGATGGTCGTCTGTCGGCATATACAGGCGCGCAGTTAGCACCAGGGATGGATGGGATGGGTCTCCTTCAGATTCAGAGTGACCTCGATCCGCCGCCCCCCCCCCCCTTACAGGACAAAAAAACAGCATCTGCCGTCTTTGCATAAGGAAAAAATATCCTTAGTCCTCCCCAATTCAAAAATCTTATCTGCGCCACTGGGAATATATCCTCAGCGACCCAGCTTCTCAGCCGGGTCAAATACATCCGGACCTCCTCCGTGAGGTGCGGATCCACGGAAGGGGAGATCCGTTGTAGGATCCGGTCATTCTGTTATGGTCCGAAACAGGGAAGCAGGAGCAGGGACATGAAGAGCAGGGACATGAAGAGCAGGGACATGAAGAGCAGGGACATGAAGAGCAGGGACATGAAGAGCAGGGTACACGGGGTTTTATTTCAGAAAACAACTAAAACGCTGGACAAAACGTGTATGAACGTCAATGACCAAAGAGGTAAGACAGACTTGGAAGCACTAAATACCAGACTAGATTAACAAGAACTAGACACAGCTGAGAACACCGGGATTCCACACGAGGCAAATGAGGGGGCGTGGCACACGGGAGGCTCGAACGAGCAGGTCATGACAAGGACTGGCTATGAGGTGTATTGATTGCAAGCAGACAAAAAAGAGTGGCTAAAGGGAGATCTTAGCAAAAGATACCTGCTGAACTCCTGATTTTTTACGCCTTCTCTGATTGGAAGGACTGTACTAACTTACTTAAAACATGTCTTTAAATAATACTGTCAGCCCTCATGCATTCGCGCTTCCTGAATCGCAAATTCACAGATTCGCAAAAATTTCATTGGAGCTGTAACGCCTCATGTACGCCATGCAGTCATTTTCATATTTTCACCGTACTGCACAGCTAATTCATAATCATCATTATCTTAAATCAATATTCTACCGTTTTTATTAAATATTTTTAATGTGTGTACGTATTTTGTTATCTCTTTTTCGTGGTTAGCGCACACATAGTACTTTTACAACTTATTTCTGTACGTCATTACGTAAGTTGTGATTTTAGTGAATACCTGTACCCTGTACAGTACATGTTTCCTTTACGTACTTTTTTATTGAATTTTACCTTGCTTACGTATATGACTTATGTCAACAAGTTAACAGCCCCGTTTGTTTACTCATTTTACCTGTGAATTACACTGTGAATGCAAAAGAAAACTGCAGCCAATGCCATGTTCTATGAATTAGTAGGGGTAACATTAGTATACTGTACTGTAAATGTGCTAGTGTGACAAATCCGTTAGGCGATACTGTACTCTATTTTTACATCAAATATTTGTTTTTTAAAAAGGTAATATATTAAGCTAACTTTTAAATGAAATTAAAGTGTTTTGGGAGCATGACTTGGGTCATATTTAGGGTTTAAACTACAGAAATAAGCACATATTACCATTTTAGTGACTCTACCAAACATCCGCGAATCTTCCTCATTCGCGACGGGTTCTGGATCCTAACCTCGCGAATGTCCGAGGTCTGAGTGCTGTAATTGGGGGAAAAATAAACAAGAGAAGCAATAGGGAAGAGTCCGTTGCTGCAGCTAACCCACCGGCTGGCGGGTTTTTCCATTTCAGCAGAAATAGGGGGAAGCGTTGGAAGGGGTTAGTGGGCTGCGTGCCTCTCAGATACACCCCTCCGTCTGCTCGAGGTGTCGCGCTCTGTTTTCAATGCGGAGCGCCTACTTGAGCGCAAGCCTGCGTTCCCGTCTCCAAACACCTGCCCAGCCTAGGTCGAGAACGCCTGTCAGCCTGTCGTCGCTTCCCTCCAGCCCCAACAAGAGCGCAACCTGCCGCCCAAATTTATCGGGACTGATCGCATCCGTACACAGGTTGTAGCGGCTCGCAATGGACCGCGTCGCGAGGAAAATCTGACCGAAATTGCAATTTGAATTGAACAGCCTCCCAGGAAGGGGTGATCAACTGTGCTGATCTGAGCTCCCCGGACAGTTTTTTATTGATATTTCTGAGTTGCCGTTGCATGAGCATCCAGGGAAGGAACAAAAACACCACCAAAAACTGATTTTCCAAGCCGTCCATTTAAGGGTTTTGTTTAGGTGTGAACAACAGTTCCCAATCCGAGCAGGCAACAATGGAAGAGAATATGGAAGAAGGGCAAACACAGAAAGGTAATGCTTTTAATTATTCAATTATATATAAAAACAACAGAAATTACCACTATTTTCTAGGTTTTGCGTAAATGCTCGTTAATTTCTTTAATTAATAATTATAATTTAAATGTATTATTTGTCTAAGCAAGACTGTATTTTGGTGACTCCGTGCGTTCTTTTGTTTTTTGACAGCGATTATTTCAATGCTTATAATCTGCGCGGTTCTGCACGGTTCTGCCCGTCTGCTTTCGGGTTCCGCTGCACGCCTGAATCCCGGTGCGCTCGGAGCGATCCCTCAGAAGCGTCTTTGTCTGCTTCGCGTTTTCACGCCTGTCAGGTTGGGTCAGGGCAGAACCGAGTTGAAGTGGATCTGAGGCTGATCTCTCCCGGGTTACAGCAAACAATGCAGATATTATGTGCCCGGTCTCGGCGCTGACTGAGATTACAGTTCGCATTCAATGATCTGCTGCCATTTATGTATGTTTTATGTGCTGTTTCCTTAAATACCAAAACAAAAAAATCAGAGCCTGTGGAGACCGCTTTGCAGGGACGGTTACAGTGACATTTGACAAATTTTGAGAAATACACAGTCTGCTCTCTCCTACTTAAGAATACTTACTTATTTCCATTTAAATTGGATTTTCAAAAGATGACTGGTTTTAAACCAGCGCTATTAGTTATATCCTGACCTCCCTTCCTTTCAGAGATGAGGCAACCACCATATGTCACAGGATTTAAAAAACTCCACTCCGCGAGAATCTGCCGAGAAAGGATTTTTGTCGTTCGTTTGGCGCTTGCTTGATGTTTGGAGGCGGACTCCCCTTGCGTCTCCAAAGGGACGAACAGATAGGGGGCTTCGCTGTGTGGCCAGTCCGGTCCAAGCACCCCCCCCCTCCCCGCCCCCCACACACCCACAGGGGTGGAGGCTTTACTGTTCAGCAATATCAGGTGGTAACTACACCATCTTGCAAAACCAAGTGAGAAATGCCCAATGGAGAGCGTTAAGACGAACGGCCATTCCAATTATGCATGCATTAGGATGAGCAGACTGGGAAAACAAGGATCTGTCTGCTGGATAATGGTGCGGGCTGTTATAGTAAGGGGCATTTGATTGGCATCAATCTGAACAAAAGGTCCGGGGCTAAGCCGCCCCGCAGAGACCCGGGCTGCGGAGCTGTTCCTCGCAAGGGAGGCGGCGGAGCGCGCGCAGAGGAGGGGGCGCTTTCTTTCCTCCATATGACGCTGTTGTTGTGATGAAGGTGGTGGTGGGGGGGATGCAAAACACAAACAAGGAGCGCGACACTGTAATGGCGCTCTTCGTTTCCCCTCCCGCATCCCACCTGCCCCCTTTCCCCTGGTCCACCGTCCATCAGCTCTGACGGGGGGGGGGGGGGGGGGGAATAAATAAAGCAGGTGACAGGGGGTGCCAGATTAATTTTACCCTTTAGTGGATCAGGGGGCGGATAGACACCCCGTCGACCCCTCACAGACAACGCAAACACCGAGACGGTTTTGGGCGGCAGATGAGGAGGGTTTGCGGGGGGGCAGGGCGGGGCTGCCACGCTCGAAGATGATGGCTGTTATTAATGGCTCTTATTTAATTAATAAAACATTCCGGGAAAACACAATTTTATTATTACGGCGACGGTGATGATGATTGCAGTGAAAGTGGCAGAAGTAATAAAATATTGATTTTTGCAAATTCTCTTTTGTGTCGGTAGGCAGCACAGTGAGTATTTAGAATCGATTTTCTATATTTGGGAATCGGCTTCCTGGTGAAGTGTAACGCAATACTCGCTGGGCGAGTATCTAAACTGTAATTACTCATCTTCTGTTCCCATGCGCGCAGATCCTTCTCGATGCGAGGCGTTCAGAATTACGGCTATGGGGCCAGCACCTTTATGATTTATTGTTCCGCGCAGGGAAACTGTATATCACAGTTATAATTACCGCGAATGCCCCTATCCATGCATGCGTGTTGAACTTGACACAGTAAATTTTGATCCATCGAAAGCTTTGTTTAGGTGTACCATTTGGTCCGATGACGTAATCGTCCCCACCCCGTCACAGGAACATATAACCTAAGGGAGAGATACAGACGCTGAATTAAGTCTCCGCTTACAGACCTGTTAAAATATGATACATGTCTAATTAAAGTGGTATATATAAGCAGTATACCATAACGTTAGCCAGAGGGTGATATTTAAACAGCTCCTCGCTACTTCCAAAGGCTACTGCACATACCACTTGATGTTACGCAGATTCGGATCCAGTTGAATATTTCATTAATTATTTATGATTAGCCAATCAGTCGTTTTTTTCATAAAGGGATGAATGTATAACCGTGCTGATAGGCAGGGGCGTTTCTAGCTATTGAAAAAAGAGAGGGAAATCAAGTTTTTACCAGGGCTTGACTTTTTTTAAGGAAGACTAGCATCAGGGTAGTCTTCGGCGCTATAGATCGGACCTGACGACGCCCATGCTGAAAGGGCAACAATTTTGTGAAATCTAACCATAATCATTTACTTGGTATTCTGGACGGGTCAGTTCCGGGACTAGTAGATGGTGGGATGGAAGATTACAGGTAGATCAGTACTATCTTGCAGGCTAATCGGACCTTAATCAGACCTTAAGAGGCTTGATATCATCATGATTGGATTTCTACCGTAGAGCCGTTTGATCTTATTGGTGTTGGTTTTTATTTTCAATAGGCCTAGAGCTTATTTTAAACCGTAATAAGGCATAAATGGGTGAACCGGCAGCACTAAAGTTACAGCAAATTCATTGAAAAAGTCAGTGCTTCAAGAAATTCTTAAGGCGCGTCACGTACCCGTGTGAGCGGGTCCATAAAGCTACACATTCAGATCCTGGTCTGCGGCCATAAATTTAAACGCAATAACCTCCCCTGTCCGGAATGGGGGGGTCCAGCAAACAAAGGTAACTGGTGTCCCAGTGAAGCCCTGCTTCACACTGGCAGGAGGTGTGTAAGCTCAACGGGCTCCTGCACTATTAGCGATGGTCCCCGCAGACACCGTGTCACAGTGTACGGCTCGCTTTTAGCCTGTGATAGTGAGAGTCGGTGGCGGGGGGGCGGCGGAGACCAAATTTTCACGCAGAGGTGGGAATTCTCTCTCTCCGGGGCAAACGTTCGTTTTGGCAGCGGATTTACGAAACCTGAGCATTTGGGAGTTGGAGCGTAACGGCCTTTCGTATAGCAGGAAAGGTGTGAGGCGCGTTGGGGCATCGGTGGCTCCATGGGGGCGGGGGGGTGTGTTCGGGGCATTCTGTGACTGAGACTCATTATTCACCCTAGGTAATGGCGTGGCTAATTGGGAGGCTGGTGATTCAGTGGTTCTGGTTGTTTCCAGCATATTCTGCAGCAGCCATAAGTATTACTGACCAAATCCCAGAACAGTGTTACCAGCATTTATGACAGGATTATACGTCATCCCTGATGTGGTTAATATTGCTGCACCTGACTATTAAGTAAACCTTAATTAACTATTGTGGTCCTTAATGGCACTCGTTTGTCATTAAAGTCATCAAGTGCACCGTTTTCCATAATTTATAAGCATGTTTTTCTCTCTCTCCTTTGTAGGACAGTTTCATTATTTATTTTTTTGCCTGCACAGCTTTTGAAGGATCTAGAACAGTAATGGATTGTAAACCTGTGGGAAAATTAGATGCCTTGTCTTGTATCGATTCGTTCTTGAGGCTCGGTATTATGACAGCATCTCTAATCAATCGAACCCCTCCCATCCTTCCCTGACAGGCCTGTGTCAAGCACTTGTCCGCCATGCTAAGCTTTTGTCTTAGAATAACAGGAATCCATGCCTTCATTCTTTCCTCTGATACGGCTCTTATTAGGGAGACAAACGTGACTCAGGGCCACAACATGCGGCTCCTGCTTCATACAAAACCATCTCGTTATTAATCTCTACAAAGGCTTGAGGATGCAGAGGTAATGCGATGACCATACCGTAAGCGGGTTAATTAGCCAGGGAACGATATAATCCTGTTTGATGAACAGGCGTAGTGTCCACAGCAGAAACGCTATAACTGCTCGGGGTGTTTATCGCGGCATCAGTTTTTAATAACATCCATCCATCTTCCATCTCCATCGCCGGGGCCGTAAGAGCTGCCCCCGGGGTCTGTATTTTCTTCGCTACACCGAAAATCGTGAGGCTGGTTAGCTGTTTTTCCATTTATTTTTTAGAGCTATCCCATGGGCATCTGGGGTGGTGAACAGCACAAAATGTTGGGGGGGGGACAACATATGGCGAGTCAGGCTGTGGGTGTGTATGTGAGTGACCGGTTCTCCTGTGACCAGTGACATTCCATAATTCTGAAGCTTTTTTGACACAGAATAAACCAAGAAATAAGTGGGGGGGGGCTACGTGGAATCTTATTTCCTCTTGGTTTCATTACATTACCTCAAAGGGAAACTCTACACTCTTGCGATTGATTATAAGCGCATTTGGAAGCGACTCTGCTTCGCTTAAGCACTGTCGGTAACCAGACACGCTACCCCGAGGGACCTGAGAAGGATTTCAGACCCTTATTTGGTTATTTGGGTTCTCCCGCACCCTCACTGCCCATGTGACCAGTATGTGCAGCCAGCAAATCTGTCATCAGGTGCAGAGTGCATGTGTGCAGGAATGATGAGATATATCTATGGCATTTTGTTGTCAGGGAAAACATACAGATTTATAAGGTAGCGTATAAGGTATGATCAGGGTTATGGTAAATCTGGGGTTTCTAGTATGGGATTGTTTTCAATGTGTGTGTGTATATACATACAGTATATATTAGAGCCATCGGCTCATGGCTCAGAATGAGCTGATATTTACCGCCAATAATTCCCCTTTAAATTAATGGTGACCCATATTGCTTTGCACATCCATGTATCAAACAGTTAGAAAAATGTCTGCTCTGAAGAGTTTCTGAAAAACAAATCCGTTCCAATAAAGAAGACCGCAGTATTGACGAATAACACTAGTCGATCAGTAACTCAATCGATAGCAAAACAAAACTCAGTGCTGACAATGCAAAATCAAAATATATTACTTGGAAAATTATGCAGGTTATCACAGTTGATGATCAGCCCATCTCTGTTATAAATGTCATAAATATATAAGATGTATACAGTCGTAAAATCTAGTGCTCTGGGATTGTTGTTATATGCTTTCTTATCAAAAAATAAATACTTTTTCATTTTCTTAGAACGTTATAAATATATTCTTTAATTTATTTCGGTGGATTGTTCCTTTACACTTTACGCAGAATCTTCCAAACAATCGGTATTGGTGTCAGTTTTCAAAATAATCAGCTATTGCCATCAGCCAGAAATTTCATTATCGGTGCATAACTTAAGAAAAACACTCTCATACTGTTTGTTTTGCCTTTCTGTGTGTGGATTACTGCTCACTTTTGAGAATTGGGAAGGATCACCGCTAAAGTCAGTTTGAGAGATCATCGTTCACCGCTCATCATGTGCCCGAAGATGAAAGACACTCCTCGGTTGGACTGCAGTCCAAAACTGAGAGGGAGGGGTTTGAAACCGCCGCCCATGGCCAGGGGGCTTGGGGTCATTTAGCCAACAGCGTTTCATACAATCTGAACCATACAGAGATGGTTTTTAGACTTTTGTGAATCATCCGTATTTATTTATAATAATCAGACTTCAGCCCGCTGAGTGGGCCCAGCCGGAGGTGTATGCTCGTTTTGGCGCTGATCACTTTCGCAAGCGTCTCTTCCTGTCAAGCTGGCTGACCTCCCGCGGTCCTGTGGGCTCTTCAGACGGTTTATAGCATGAAGGGCTGTGGCAAGGGTTCCCACGGCAACCAGCACCGAGACCCTTTCAGAATAAATTACTGAACCCCCTGAAATGAGCAAGAGCAAATCTATCTGTGTTTGTTTGTTGACCTGTTGGCATTTTACACGTCCTGCAAGACCTGCTCTGTCTTTCTGTCTTTTTCTGATTGTCTGACACAGCTACATGACTGTGATTCATTGGCTGTTTTAATTTTTTATTTGAAAAATATATTTTGATGTCCATTTCCTTTAAAGAACACTGTTTTCATCATGACTGCTGGGGCAGTGGGCGGGGCTGTGGCGAGCGAAGGGTTGAATCCACACATCAAAAATGTCACTGAAGAGCGCGGCCTAGTGGCGGCATTCAGAAATACCTGGGGGGGGGGGTCAGCAATCAGATGAGCTGGGTTGTTTGCTGGAGGGAAAATTAGTATATGCTGGTGTAGGCAGGGAAGACCAGGTTTACTGTACATGGGAGAATCATGTGACCAAGGATGTAGGAGAGAGTTTGATATTGGAGGGGGGTACAACTTAAAAATTTAAATACAAAAATGTATTTATTGGGAGGGGTGAATGAAGCCAAATTAAATACTGGGGGTACACGCCCCCTGATTCCTGCACCCCTTTATGTGACTGGTCATGTCTTACACTCCATGATGTTTGGATCTCCAGCAGTTTGCTTCACTCCATACTGCTTTAGATCTGCAGCCGTATGCTTCACTTTATACAAATCTGGATCCCCTGCCGTGTGCTTCACTCTGTGCTGCTTTGGATCCCCAGCCATGTGTTTCACTTTATGCTGATCTGGATCCCCTGTTGTGTGCTTCACTTTATGCTTATCTGGATCCCCTGCCTTGTGCTTCACTTTATGCTGATCTGGATCCCCTGTTGTGTGCTTCACTTTATGCTTATCTGGATCCCCAGCCATGTGCTTCACTTTTTGCTGATCTGGATCCCCTGTTGTGTGCTTCATGTTATGCTGATCTGGATCCCCCACCATGTCTTTCATTAAATGCCGCTTTAAATCCCCGGCCATGTGCTTCACCTTGTGCTGATCTGAATCCCCAGCCATGTGCTTCACCTTGCGCTGATCTGTATCCTCGGCCATGTGCTTCACTCCATGCTGCTTTGGATCCCCGAGTGCTTTATGAGCTGTGTGCTCGTCCCAGAATGAAGGCAGCAGTGATTAGTTAATGTCATAGTCAATGCAACCGATTGGGAACAACCGGTTGCTGGGTCAGATTCCTTACAGGGATATATATAAGATATATATTAAAATTGTAATAATGAAAATGATAATGATTGACGGTCGTGGCTGTAATGTCATCCTAAAGATACATATGTAACCAAGGATGCTGAGGTGATGATGAGGTGTGTCTGCATGTGCATTGTGTGGTGTGTCTGCATGTGCATTGTGAGGTGTGTCTGCATGTGCATTGTGAGCTGTGTCTGCATGTGCATTGTGAGGTGTGTCTGCATGTGCATTGTGAGCTGTGTCTGCATGTGCATTGTGAGGTGTGTCTGCATGTGCATTGTGTGACCCCACATATGTAAGATGTAGAGTGTGTATAGGGGCCATTTCTGCACTCATAATTCCCCTGTTCCCAAGCCACCCACCCCCCTCCACCCCTGCGCCCCAGATTAGACGAACCATTCATCACCAATGACAAAGATGAGCTTGTGGGGCGGGAAGAGGCGGAGATGGAGTCACGGTGAATGCAGAGAGGATAAAATTAACTCACCCCAAGTCCCCACCCCCCCAGAACAAAAATAAACAGAAATTCAGAAAGGCACCACTGCAGCACAATTCATACAGGTGGTAATTTAGATATTTGATTCCTTATAATTTATTCTGCTTCCTCATCTGGTCACGAGCAGCACTAAGCTGGTTACTAATAGTTTTTCCTTAACTAGGACATAAAGGCTTTCGGGGGTCTTGCTGGTTGTCTTTTGTCTGGTCTCTGCTCTGGTTGCCCCCCCCCCCCCCTTCCCTGAGCATAATGCATGCTAATGGGACGAGCAGACCAGAGCCCTCCCGTGGGGGCAGGCTGTCAGCTTCCCCCATCTCCGATAGGGGGTTTCACGGCAGAGTTTCAGGGGCGTTTCTCTGGCTCCTCCCACAATGCTTTGCTACCCCAAATATGTGACTCTCTATTGTTGTTGTTGTTGTTGTTGTTGTTGTCTGTGATTCTCTCTTTTGTTCATTTCCTTCACTTGGTTGCTGATCCTGTTTTTTGTTGCTCTTGTACTTGGGGGGGGGGGGGGGTAGGTAGTGTTACCTTGTGCTGTCACTTCCGCGCTATGATTGGACGATATTTCTCCTTTTTTTGCGGGCGTATTAATTACCGATATTGAGCAGGAAACGCGAGCCGGGAGGATGAGAGGGAGTAGAGTGAAGCAGCGACCTCATGCGCTAGACCCGCGACCCGAGTCCGGCGGCGATGGGGGGGCGGAGATGGGGGAGGGGCAGCGGTCAGAGAGCTGCCAGCATCCCAATCTGTTCCCCTCCCCCCCACCCTCTCGTCTGCTTGGGCAGTGGCCTGCGGGGCTCGTTAGCACACGGGGGCAGATGGGAGTGCTGCGCTCAGTGAAACGCCTGCGCAACGGATAATGACGACCTCATCCCGGCTGCCTTAATCACTGTCATACCTGTCACTCTGCCCTCTATCTCCCGGAGGAAGACACTGCAGCTGATCATGTTCAATTTTTGTTACTCCTGTTTGAAAGCTGTTCACATGGACAGGAGGGCACGTGCTTTTGCTTTTTACGTGTGTGTTTTCACATCGGGCTGAAAGGGTTGCCCCAGGTGCTGATGACCATGTGAACTGACATGGGTTCCCTAACACAGAACCTTACTCGGGTCCTGCATTCATTGGGCCCGGCGGGTTGGTGGGGTTCTAGCAGACGGGAGCTGAGCAGACTGGGTCACGCCGTGTGTCCGCATGTGGCTGGGCAACAAACCGACTGCTAAACCCGCTTTAGAACTCACTGACAAGCCGTGTGACACTCGGGCCTCCGTATCGGGCTGGGGGTCACTCAGGAACCGGTGGAAACCTGCCCCGCAGAGGTGTCCATCCGGATGGCCTCCTGCTCGAGGCCATTACCGTGCAGGTGTTTCCATAGTAACGTGTGCAGGTTCACTGGGCCTCAGGACCCAAACGCGCGGTAGCAAATAGTGTCCGTGCCGTCTGGTGCAAGAAAGTGAAACAAAACTCGGCCATTTTTTTTTTTTTTGCTTAATATCCGATTTGAGGGCACAACCTCAATAACTTGGGGGGGGGGGGTGTCTAAATAACAACAGTAGCTCACAAAAACAGAAAGCAGCTGCACAAATGGCTCACAGGGACGAGGTGGGAGGCCCCCCCCCCCATCCACATATATGGGCTGACTGATTGTAGGCTTGTGCTTCGAAATGCAATAATGCTAATGAGGCACCCCCACCCCCAGGGTGGCACTGTGTACATAAATCACCGGTGCGACGGCTTGCATGTTTTTCTAACCCCCCCCCCCCGGCGCCAATACAGGGGCCACAATATTTGCATTGTGCCTGGATCCTCATTGTCCCGCAGCCGTAAGTGGGTCACACCGCTCGAGTGGGATCCTCTCCCTCAGTCGGCATGGCAACGACACCGGCTCGTTAAACGCGTGTGGGGTCCCGGGGGAGGGGGCGGCGGCCACACGGTCCTGTCAGTCACGCCCTCCCCAGGGGGGGTGAGCTTTATCGGGTCCAGCACCGGCAGTTTGTAATTATTTTCTAGTTGCAATTCATTTTTAAAATATTTTAAGAGACTGCAGTGTGGGCTGCACTGACAGGCTGGACGATTCCTCTCCTGCTTTTCCCCAATTCCTCAGGTTGCCATAAAGCCCCTTTTTATCCGGATAATTCCAACCCTTGACCGCATTTGGATTTAAAAAGGAGACTAATCCCAGTGTTGCCAGTTTGATGTGGCTCTGGCAGATGGGGGGTGGGGTGGGATTGGGTGTGGGGGGGGTCCCTTTGTTGCCACAGAGACGCCCCTTTGTTTCCTGCACGTCGATGTGGGCGTCGGCGAATCACAGGAGCTTTAAATAGCTAAACAATACGCAACCCTGACCTGACAAGCCGTCACCTGACCCGTCTGCACGACTCTGAAGGGGGGGCGTCTTACAGTGCGGGGGGGGGGGGGCTCGTTCCCCCTGAGCTGGAGGGCAGTATCGGACGGGTGAGAGCAGCGGCCCTAAATAATTAATGGCATCAGCTCTGACCTCTCAGTGGCTAAATAATGAATGAAAGCTCAGCATCGCCGCATCAGCCCCCCCTCACGTGTCGTCCCACTCAGCATGCTGCTCCCCCCCCATCAGAATAACAACACACTAGTTAAACGAGGGAAACTGCAGAAGGGTCAGGCGCTCTTTTTAATTGCAGGTTACCTGCTTTGTGCCTGCAAATATTTGGCCTGGAAGTTAGACAGAGAGAGAGACAGGAAGATGGGAGACAGAGACAGGAAGATGGGAGACAGAGACAGGAAGATGGGAGATGGAGAGGGAACAGGAGGCAAGAGATGGAGTGAGAAAATAGGAGATGGGAAACGAAGAGAAAGAACGACAGACAAGAGTTGGGAGATGGAGAGACAGAAGAGAGAGAGAGCAAGAGACAGGAGAGATGGGAGATAGACTGGGAGATAGAGACAGAAAGAGAGACTTTGACTTTTCAACAGCCTTTATTAAGTCAGTCAACAACAGAAAAACACCCTACTGCAACTTCAATTCGCAAGATGGGTCGTTATTACAAAACCAGACAAAGGAAACAAGCAAACAATTAACCAAAAAAACAAAGAGAAATAACCAGGACAACAAACAACACAAAAAAACATCCAATAAAAAACCAAGAGACAAAAAAAAGGAAAAGAAAACAATACAATGGGCCCAAAGAAAATATACGGTTAGCCAAGGAAACAATCACCATCTTCAAGACTACATTAAAACTTCAAGATTAACTCCCCCTCATGGGTCAAGTCACATAGAACCCCACCATAGAGAAAGAACGACAGACAAGAGTTGGGAGATGGAGAGACAGAAGAGAGAGAATAGGAGATGGGAGATGAAGATAGAGAGAACGGGAGGCAAGAGATGGAGAGAGAGAATGGGAGATAGGAGACAGAAAGAGAGAGATGGAGAGAGAATGGGAGATAGGAGACAGAAAGAGAGAGATGGAGAGAGAGAATGGGAGATAGGAGACAATGCTGTGTCAGCTGGAAATGCGGAGCACCGCCCAGGGTGACGGGCGAGGGAAAACCGACCCTGAAAACAGCACACTGCCCCCCCAGGGCCACAGGGAAACCCCCCCCCCCAGTAACACGAGGCTTGGATTCGAGCTCACTGAGCATGGGCCACTTCATGAACGATGCATCGTTTGTGCACAAAACACAAATCATGAAGGAGCTAAAGGTGCAGCTATTTGTTTGTGCGGATCTTGTACATGCTGGTGACACTTCCCCAGGAAGAGCGTGCAGTTTGGGGGGGGGGGGCACTGAGCACCGCGTTGGCTGTGCTTAGCATTGTGATGTTAGGCTCCTGAGTTCAGGGTCACACTAAGCACGCAAACGGTGCGTGTCCCTGGGAAGTCCCTTGAGCCATGCGGTGTGGGGGGGGGCTATTTTTATCACACTTGCATGGAACCTGCTGACACGGGTGGGTTTTTATTCAGGCTGACTGGGCTAACACTCAACCGTGCATATATATGTGTGTGTGTGTGTGGGGGGGGGTAATACAGTGAGGGTGTATTTGTGTCCGCCCCCCCCCCCCCACTCCCTGAGGGACTGGACCAGCCCTACAGTTTGTTGTGATGGTTACTTTGTCAAGGAGGGATTTTCCCTTGGGAAGAAGGAATGAGGGAGCGTGCAGGGGGGCGGGACCACAGAGGCCTTGAAGTGACTGAGGAGTTGCCGGGGGGGTTTGACGGTGGCGCAGCAGGGGGGTACATTATGTTTTGGACGTCAAGATTGGCTAAGAATGTGGCTTCTGAGCTCTGCAAGGCCACAGCAAGGGAAAAGCGAGAGAAATGGAAGCCATCGGACACAGCGACAGCGAGCCCTGACCCGACATAGTTAAAGTTCTACAATAAACACTTTCATACGTGTCCCGTTTCCTGCTTTCCACACACGCGTGTCGAAGGCCGGGCTCTTCGGGAATATTGGAGTCGGCCAAAAAAAACCCCACTGTTGCATGTTTCTTTCTTTTTGTTCTTTTTCTTCACGCGGTTGCTGATCCTGGTTTTTTGTTGCTCTCATGTCGGGGGGGGGGGGGGGGAGGGGGTAGGGTTCCCTCGTGCCCACGCGTGTGTCAGGAAACAAAGAGGGTTTCCATGGCGACGGTCCCACGGGGCAGACCGCTGCCCCAAACCCGAGCTTTAAAAGCGCTAAGCCCTTAGCAGCACAGACTGAGGATATAGTGCCTAATTTTATAAAATTCCTGCTGTGAGAGTAGAGGGGCGTGGCCATCTCAGGGGGGGAGTGTCATGTGATCGGAGCTATTTGCGTCGCTAAAATCCTGTTGGTCCCCAAGCCCTGAAGTACGTCCTGACATTCTATTACTTTCCCTTCTTCCTCTGATGCTCGTGCTTGCCCTCAGGGCTGTGTTAACTCTTCCCACAATCCCTGCAGCGGGAAGCTCTGCCCCCAGCAAACAGAGCATTGTCCTCCCCTTGCTGACCCGATCACCCATCCGGCAGGAGCAAAATCCGCACGCTGTTCTGTATGGGGTGCGCTGTACACCGGTAAAGCAGGCCTGCGGCGACACGGCCGTGTTGCCAAGTCGCTGTCTCCGCGCAGAAAGAGCCTCTTAGACGCCTCACTTTCCGTGTCGGTCTGAGTCTCTGCCTGGAAAGCGGGGTGACCGAAAGCGAAAAGGCGGTTAATTAAGCATTAGCTAATTACACCCCCCCCCCCCGCCACGCGGAGCACGTGGACCCTGATCACGCAGATGGAGCCGCGGACGCACCTCGGTTTAGGGAGGCGACAGGCGATGACCGCCGGACGTAAAGGGAAGCGGGTGAAGGGCAGCGCGTTTTCACTGCGGGTTTAGGGTTGCCACGGCGACCCCATGCCGTCCGCAGTGTCCTAACAGAATAAGGACCAGACCGGCGCCCCCTCAGTCTGCACCCATCAGCGTGACCCAGTGGGTCATTTACCCACCCGCAAACTGAATTAGCTAATTAACCAGCTGGATGAACTCAAACGAATTAATTAGTCAAGTGTTCAAACTGATGAGCATCAGCTGCTGTGGATCTTGTTGGGTCTGGACTGACATCCAGACGAGTCCCACTGCGAACGGTGGGGTGGGGGGAGCATCTCAAAGCCCTCATCCATCTATCTGGGAGAGACTGACACTATTAAATAACCAGCATCACCAGTGTTTGAGTGGGAGGATTATTTTCCACAGGGTGGGGGAAGAGATCTAGTATCACGAATGAGTAAACATGCTTCAGCTTGGGGGGGGGAGGGGAGGGGTATGAGATTAACCTGTGTCCAAAAACGATGCAGACAGGAGAATATGACATTCTCACCTGATCCAGGGTTCGAGAGACAGGTGGGGCAATAAGGTAAATAAGGTTAGTTGGTGGGAAAACAAGCATTTACAATATATACAAATGATTAACGATAATAGCAGCAAGCTATACGTTCATCCGGAAAGGGGTAGAAACAAGGTTTAACAATATGACACAGATAACTAAGATCACAGCGATCGATGCTGCTTCATGCTGCCAATGTGGTACCACCTCATGCAGCAAAGGAGATTTATGGGAGAGTTACTATTGTGAACGAATTCTCTAGGATAACAAGAAGATGACTAGGGGGTTGTGGGTGGAAAAAATTATCTTGCATTTCTGCTGAGGCCCGTCAGATTAGGTGGGTCTGACTGTAAATATTGCCCCCTGGAGGAGGGGCTGTGCATGTGATTAATGTCTACTGGACTCTCAAGCGTTCGCAAGGCTGGCTGCAAAATTTCCAAATAACTTACCTGACAGCTACAGGAATGGATGTGGATTAGCGTCCCTGAGAGCCGGAGGCACGGATCTGAGATGCAGCGTCCTGAATTTAGGAAGCTCACTGATTACAGATGACTGGACTCGAGGAATTGTCCATCTTAGCGAGAAGTGCTTAGCGAGAGGGGGTGGGGTGTTTTTACTTTGGTCCTGAGTCACTCTGTCAGTTTCCCTGAGCTGTGTCTGCAGTCAGCGGTTGGTCAAGCCACTAAGCACTATTTACATTTTATCTCACTTCTTTGCAGATTTATGTAATTCACCCATATGGCCCCTTGGGGGCCGCATGAGCGACTCAGACACGGGGCAGTGGCTCCATGTTTTCTTTCAGTGACGGGGGGTCGAGGGGGAGTCAAGGGGCCCTTTGTTATGGACCAGGAGGCTGGGGGGACAGTCAGCCGTGTCATGAGGCCTGGGGGTGTGGTGCCTGACCAGCCCGCGTGTAGCTGAAGTATGCGGCTGAAAATCAGCGACCCTGAAAACAATTACGTTGAGTCACAGTCATCCCACTGATTCCTGACGGGCCCAGAGAGGAGCACAGATGGGATGCCACCGGTCAGTGGGGGGGGCCAGGCCGGTGAGCGAGATGGCCTCTGAAATATACAACAAACAGTCGCCGGTTCTGATTGGGCCAGAGCCGCTGCCCCGCTCCTACAGCACGAGTGCTGGAATATTTATGCTAATGAGTCAGCAGAATAAGAACAGCCACTCCGTTTGTGCGCGCTCCTCCCCCCCGAGGCAGCGAGAAAACACGTTTTTGTGCACGGCACTCCCTATTACACTACCTGGTGTTTTTACGCTACTCACGCTGGATTCTTGGCGATTCTTGTTCAGCCTCGTTGACCCGATTCCCCGAGTTCAGACGGGGCTACTTTCAGAGCAGGCGGTCAAAAGGCGCGCTGAAATCAGCGGATGATTGGCCGGTGAGGGCGGGCATGACCCAGATTAATGTGGCCACTCCCCCCCTTTCGTTAGGAAACACTGACTGGCAGCTGTTTTTGATTGGCTCCCTGACAGTTGCCGGGGCGGGTGGAGCTATCAGTCAGCCAATTGGACGGCTGTCAGATTCAGGAGCTGATTAGGCGCCGGATTCCTGCTCTACGCTGTACGATACGTTTACTGATCACACGGGCAGACAGTCAGATCAATAACGACGGTGATAAACAACCTTTCAGCTGCACACGATGAAATGTAATAGATGCAAAAGCGGACGGCATGAGCAGGAGGGTCGTGGGGTGATCTGACGCCCCCCCCCCCCAAGTCCTAGGGGACATCTGTTAGCCTGGGGAGCTCAAAGCCTGGAGTCTGGCGCTGTTATTCCCTTTCACCCCCTCTGTGGGGGGTGGGCTGGTGGCGCGTGCCACTTCAAAAGCGACGGGGGTGGGGGGGGGAGCATGGGTTTCCGCGCACCCGCTGGATCAGACTCCGGCGCGTGTGTCCGCAGCCCCTGCTTCCGGCAGCAGGTAGGGCTGTCCGGGGTATTCTGTAGGTCGGCTCTTATCAAGCATATATGTCCATGGGAGCTCTGCCCCCTTGTGGGGGGTTAAGCGTACCCCTCCGCGCCGTAAAGAGTCGCATTATGTGCAGGGCTGCCAGCGGCTTTGCGGTCCGTGACGCCTCGTAAACGATGAATCCTTCCCTGCCCGCGGCAGTCTGGGAGCCTTCCCTGTGCTCTACTCTGTGGCCATCGCTCCCAATCGATAACGCTGGCCCGCCGTATATTAAAGAAACGAATCTCCCCGGCGATGACGGCCCCGCCCTCGCCTTCGGCCGATTGGCCCACGGCCGGAAGCCGGGACTGGCGATTGGCTGCGACTGACTGCTCTGCCTTTCTTGTCTCTTTTCGACCAGGGTGCTTCGAGTGTTGCATCAAATGCCTGGGCGGCATCCCGTACGCGTCGCTGATCGCCACCATCCTGCTTTACGCCGGCGTGGCGCTCTTCTGCGGCTGCGGCCATGAGGCTCTGTCCGGCACCGTCACCATCCTGCAGAGCTACTTCGAGGTGGTGAGGGGGCCCCTCGACACCCTGGACGTCTTCACCATGTAAGTAGCCGAAAAGCCGACGGGGGTGACCGCGACAAGGGGCCCCCCGAAATGCCCCTGGAGCTTCGAGGGCCACAATATCGCATCTTAGTGCCCCACGAATTGTTTTGCATTTTCTGCAGTCCTGTTAATCTCACGTCCCCTACCAATGAATTATTTTATTTCCAATATACTGATTTATCGAAGTGTAAAATTTTAATCTGGAAGGTAAAACCTTAATGCTATTTACAAAAAATGAAACCGATTCGGTGAAATTGACTTAGTTCCAAACGCAGCCCATTCCGGATGTTCCAGTTTGATAGGAGCCGATTACATGGGCCCGGCACGCCTTGTCTATATATCCGCTTCCCGGTTTAGGATACCGTAACGGGAGATTGGCATCCTTGCTGCCAGGTGTGCCCACGTGCCAAGGCCAGCGGATCAGTCGTGCCTCCTTGCACCAATATCACCGTATGCCGCTGGCACGCATGCACTCGGCTGCTGGGATTTGGTTGATTTGGCAAATCCCTGCTTTCAGGGGAATTCGGGGAACTCGACGTATTGAGCCCTTAGAGCAGGGAGGGTGAGGGAAAGCAGAAAGGAATGGGGGGTGGATGGGTACGGTGTGGAGACAGGTGGAGGGAACAGTGGGGGGGGAGCGCAAGGGGAAGGTGGGCAGGTGTGGGGGATAGGTAGAAACAGGGTGGCCAATCAGGAGGGAGCCGGAGGCGGTGTGTGTGTGTGTGTGTGTGTGGTGGGGGGGGGGGGGTCATGCATTCACTTAGCCTGAAAAGTTGAGCCCGACGTGTTTCTATGGTGAACGTGGCAGCGTGACTAGAACTAGAACATCAGCGTGGAACTTTGGCGTATTTTAAATCTAGAACATGGGAATGGTCTCGAACATGGGTGTGTTCTAGAACTAGGACATTGGCTTCTTCTACAACCAGAAGGTCAGCTAGAACTATAACATTAGCACTGTGAGACTGTTTAAAAGGGCCCCTCCCACATCCGTGTTGCCATCGGAAGGACCCGGCTGCGTCCCCGGGAGCCTTGGCTTATGACACAGCCCGAGGAGTGCCAAGCTAACGTAGGCATGTCAGTCTGCATCGGTGTCTACGAAATTATGATTAAACAGACACAGAGCAACGCGACGTCTACACCGGAGCAGTAAACGCTCCAAACCCCTCCCTATCCGTCTGCTAGTATCTGCTCGTTAGTCGTGTCAACGGACGCCCTTTAAGTCTCGAGCGACTGGAAAGAAAAGCCCTCTGAGTTCCTGGAGAGCCTCCAGATACCGCTTGACTCCTGTCCTGAAACAGGATCCGTTTCAAGCACAATCCACACAAACAGAAAAATACTGCAATAGACATGTCACATCAGACTCCCGCCTGCGAGCACGTTACTCAATGTGTCGCGAGAGTGCAGCTCTTCAAAGGATATTGACTTTTGGTGTTTTCAGGCACAAATAAACAGCGGGGGTTTTTAGCGTGCTGCCTTTGAGGGTGTCGTTGATCTGACAGGCGTACGGGAGCACTGGCTGCAGTTCCTCTTCTGCAGATTCTGTCGGGATGTCATCCGTCTCCACGTCTCGCATTCCCCGCTGCAGACATTCTCTGAATAATATTTCTACGTACTCTCATATCTGAAGTTATGGGTGAACTGGTCCTTTAAGAGGCGGGGCTGGGTCGAGTGCCACTCCCTGTCATGTTGTAGCCTCGGAGGTTGATTTTCCGCACCGGTGTGCACCACGTTGGCCCTGAGCCCGTGTGGGGGATTAGGTCTGCGGGGCACCATCAAGCGCATCTGTTCACCGGAACTATGCCGGCTGAGAGGCCGCGCGGTGCCCCACCCACCCTCCGGTAGGGGCGGGTCTCTGGCCCTGCCCATGCCCGCTTCCCCACCAATCAGAAAGCATCCCGTGAGACCAGGAAGTGGGACTTGTTGGCGGAGGGTGAGGTCATCGGCGGAGGTAGGGCGTCCGTGCTGTGCCGCTCGCTTGCCGTACCGCTGTTCAAAGAAAAGCCCTTAGAGGTCAGCTGGACATGTCACCCCATTACTGTGACCCGGCATCTTGTTGGCGGCCATCGCAGTGACGCCGCGCCCTAATAAAGCGAGGACGGCATCCTTTGGGCGCTTTGTTTTCGGCCGTAGCGGGGAATTACCGTGCCAGATGGCGGGAGGGCAGCGACGCGGGCATCCGCCTCCAGCGCGTGGCACGGCGCCACCCTTGGTGTCTTTCCTGCCGATCTGCACCACCAAAAATGCCCCATACAGCGCTTACGGGCTCGGGGGGGGGGGAAGAGAATTCAATTTATTCCGTAACTTGCGTTTTGTTTTGCTGTTTAGTTAGTTTGCCATCACTTTCGCTCGACCTTTTGGCATAAACAGTCAGTTAAGGTCCAGAGAGTGTGTACCACTGCAAAGAAATTGAATTTCTAAATCAGAATGATCCAGGAAGAAGCTTCACATTGCAAAGTGGAACCTAACCTGTCGCTGCTTGGAAACAGTCGGCTTGGCAACGGGTTGCGAGAATTCTCACAACATGCCAGTGGTCGATGACATCATAGTGTAAGACTGAAAAGAGTCACATCCCTGCACCAAGCGACCCCCACATCCTACCTCACATGGGTGGAGCCTTCTCACACCCAGCCCTGTCCTACCCTCTACCCACCCCCCCAGGAGAGAATCCTGCCTGTAGGGACTGAGAGTAGGCTAGCAAGCTGATGGGAACATCAAAGTGAGACGTTAATCCCAGCCAGGGAGCTCAGCAGCCTTACAGAGGATGAGCAGGACAAGCAGAAGGTCTCCATATGGGACCAGCGTGCCCACGCCTGTCATCAATCTCCATGTCTGTTTATTTTTAAGCAGCCTAACAATAACGATTTTGGCAGCCCCAGTTCCACAGAATGTGTGACCCGTGATGTCAGGTCTCTTTCCCTGTCTCTTTTTCCAGGATCGACATCTTCAAGTATGTGATCTACGGCGTGGCTGCCGCCTTCTTCGTCTACGGCATCCTGTTGATGGTCGAGGGCTTCTTCACCACCGGCGCCATCCGGGATCTCTATGGAGACTTCAAGATCACCACCTGCGGCCGCTGCGTCAGCGCCTGGGTAACATACTCTGCCGCCCGAGGCTTCCCCCGCAACATTCTCATTGGCTTTTCCCCTGGGGAGCTGTTTGCCCCCACAGCTGCTGTGGAACGCTAAGTATCTTTAAGTGCAGATCAGATACATCAACCTGAGGCCACATTAGCACAGTGTATAGTGCTGATGTGAAACTTTTCAGGCTGTGAGTCTCACCCCAACTTTCTGTATCTGCTTCATATTCGTTGGTTTTCTATCAGGGTATCACAGCCCAAAATCTTCTGAGTCAGGCCACAGAACCCTAATTAGTGAGTGAGCGTGTACAGGTACACCCTGTCACAGTATTGAGCATTTCAGGTCCAGAAGCTACAAATCCAGACCAAGATTTTTCTTTCTACCAACCAGTTGAACATAAAGAGTCACCATCACAGAGTACTGAACTGGTTGGTAGAAGCAAAATCTTGGTCTTGGATTTGTAGCTGGCATGCCCTGACATGCCCAACACTGCCCTGTTACACCTGTGGCTTTGCTTCTCAGGAAGCTGTGCAGATCTTGGCAGCTAGAGGATTATAGGAGGTTATTTAACAAACCACGTAGAGTCGAGTTGGGCATGTGACTCTATGTGTTTTCCTTGCTTCTTCAGTTCATCATGCTGACCTACATCTTCATGCTGGCTTGGCTGGGCGTCACGGCCTTCACGTCCCTGCCGGTCTTCATGTACTTCAACATCTGGAACATGTGCCAGAACACCACAGCTATAGAGGGGGTCAAGATGTGCCTGGACCTGCGTCAGTTTGGTACGGCCGATGTGGAGGTGACCCGTCACTGCAAGCCGCGATATCTAAGTGCAGTTCAGCTGATACATACAAAACAAGACATTTACATGGTATGGGTAGCAGCATAGCAACAATGTGTCTACAACACTGTTTGTGAAGGTTTCGTTTCTTCATATTCCTGGGACTGAGGTCGTGTGAAGAGCATGGGGTGAGGGAATATGGGGGAGGGGTCGCCGTGGCGATAGACGGCAAGGCTGCCGACCGATGCTGCTGCCTCAGCTGACACGAGACCGTCTCTCCTAGGAGTGGTCACCATCAGCGAGGAGAAGAAACTGTGCACAGAAACGGAAAAATTCCTGAAGATGTGCGATTCTAACGAGGTCAGTGTCCGGCAAGGGGGTCGGGAGACTCGAGACATTTCACCCACCCACTGGCCCCCTTTAGTCTAACCGACATGTCTTATGGGCAGATTATAATGCCCCTGATCCATAATTCGTTATGCCTGGGTCTGTAGGCATTTAGAAATCATTTTAACTCGTTATTTAAACAAAATCAAATCAAGTACCTTTTGTCGTCATTCAACCATATACAACTGGTACAGTACCCAGTGAAAACATTCTCTTAGCCAACTTAGATAATATCAGTGAATACTGATTTGCATTGTATACAGCAGGATTAAAAATTGCTTTTTAATTTTCTGTTTATATATGTGTCCTTCCAAGAGGCACGATTTCAGATTTATCTTCTGACATCATACCCCGCCTCCACACGCACACATAAACACACATACTTACACTTTCTAAGTGGCGTGTGCGTGTACGTATGTATGCATGTACAGGCGTGCTGAGACTCAGGTGAATCACCAGCATCGCTGCTGCATTATGTAACAACTCTTCTCCTTTTCCACACCTTTACAGCTGGACCTGACGTTCCACCTCTTTGTCTGTGCCCTGGCTGGGGCTGGAGCAGCGGTCATTGCCATGGTGAGTGCAGAGACTCCCATTGATTGGTTTGCTGGGTGACCTGTAAGTGCACCAATCCCCTTCCCCTTTAAATATCACCCGAGATCTGATTGGCTTTCAGATTTGATTCGATACAACAATTGGCAGTCAACTTCCCACTGTAACTGTAACGAAGTATATGGAGAAATTATGTACTAATATTCTGAGGTTTCACAGTCAAGGAAAAAAAAAATTAAGAATCCGCAATGAAAAGCAAAAGCTTAAGCCTCACTTGTAGGGCGTTAGTGTAAAATCCGGTGCGAGCGCTATGTCCGGGCCGAGGAGGCGTGACGCCGCCGCAGCGCACCTCGGAGAAGTGCGCCTGCGAGAGCGCATGGAGCGCCGTTGCCATGGAAACTGGGAGAAGAAAGCAGCTTGTTGAAAGCATCTCCGAGTGATGTTTGGGAACCATCTTCTGAGAATGAAAAGGCGGTGGGTCGACAGGGCTGATGGATCCTAATTTAGCGACATATGCCTTGGTATTGAAAAATCGTTTTATCTCGCATACAATTACTAAGTCAATATTTGGGTTAATTACACAGTTTTACATTATGAAATATAAATTTCAGATAATTTGCAATATCACCTCAATTTAATCTCTTTGTTATATTTATTATATAAATACCAGCTGGGTTACAGACGTTCGTAGTATTCATGAGGTACGTCATGCAAAATATCAGATGGAATCGGCAGTGTTCGTGGTAGCTGAGTGACTGGCCGTTCGCGCCGAGTTCTGAAATGTTGCACATTCAGAAGGACAGCTTTGGTCGGAATTGGAAAATAAGACCGCAGTGAAAGGAGGACCCGGAGCAGGGGCGTCGCGCGGAGCCCAGAGTGACTGCTTCCCTGGACGCAGAGTTGCGGTGCTGCTCTCTAAGCTCCATCGCCGCCTGCTGGCCGCTTTAGGAAAACAACAAGGGCGTGATGCGCAGTCTGCTGACGTCCCCCCCCCCACACCCCTCCAAATGTGCTGCATGCAGGATGATTTAAGATCTGAGAGACACTATCATAAGCTATGGGTAAATCAGATTTCTCCCGCTCCGTTTAATGTTAATGATCATGCAATGGGAGTAAAGAACAGGGCCATTTGATTTTATTTATCACGCCCCGTCGCGATGGTGTGAAATATATGAATAATTATTGTTACATAATGAAGTATAAAGTGGGACAACGTCTGTGCATTTTTTTATTTAATTACATCATACCTTGGATGGGTCTGCGCCGCTTGCTTGGTAAAAATAGCTCGACTCAACACAACCTCCCTATGGCACAGAAGAGTATTGCAAGTGACGTTTGTAGGCGTGTGCTTCCGTAATAGAGCTATAAAGTATTATAGCTGGCTTTTCTGCCCCCGCTCCTTCATATTATTTAGGTAAAAATAATTTACAACAGCGTTTATTTCATTTTATCTCTGGCCTCTGGCACCACTGTCTGTATTTTCCAGTCACTGACTTTTCTCCTGTCCTCCCATAGGTGATGGGAGTTTCGGTTCTGATCAGTAACTTCGTTACTGTGAAGTCTCTCAGTCTTGGAAAATACTGCACCAGATTCTAAAAGAAAAGCGGCCCCTGTCACCAGCCTCCGATACCATAATAACAGGATCTCCCCTCCCCAGCGCCCAAACTCGACCCCAGCGGAACGGAGGGGAGTCCGCGGTGTTTGACACCCCGTCAGAGGGTGGCGTTTCCGTTAACCCCGGACGCTTGGCATGCTGACTGAATTCCCCGGTCTCCCCTATTAGTTCCCGACTGACCGTCCACTCAGTCACCGCGCCCAACTCGCTAACAACCACAGTGATCAACTAATTGCCCAGTTGTGCAAATATGCAATGGTTTACTCTTGTTGTTGCAAAAGCAAATAACGTTCGTTTGATGTGATCCGCTTCTTTTTTTGATCCGACTACTTTTGCAATTTAACAGTATGTTTGTTTTTTCCCTAATCTACCCTGATATAAACCGATTTGCCACCCCGCACCCCACTAACCCCCGTCTCTTGCAGGTGCATTACCTAATGGTCCTGTCCGCCAACTGGGCTTACGTGAAAGACGCGTGCAGGATGCAGAAGTACGAGGACATCAAATCCAAGGAGGAGCAGGAGCTGCACGACATCCACTCCACCCGCTCTAAAGAGCGCCTCAATGCCTACACATAGAGCTGAAAGCACACGCACCGAGGGGGTGTGACTCCGGTTTAGGTCGGGGGTGGGAGCCCGTGGGTGGGGCGGGGGGAGGCGGACCGGTTCGCCGAGCTTACGGGGTTGTGTCGCAGCAAAGTAGTCGGGGGGACTCGCGCGTCTCCCCAACGACGTTTCTGGGGACAACCCTTTACCTCTTTCTGGGACTGAGTTACTCCTCCTCTACATCTATTTTAACTTTTCTTCAGAGACAGTTAGTGTTACGTTTTCCTTATTTTAACCTGCTGTTGATTTTTTATTTTTTTTATTTTTTGCCATTGAATCCTTAATGCCGCTGGTAATTTCTGGTGATATTTATTGCTTTTCGTTCTGGTAGTCTTGGGCAGGGTCGGAATGCCGGTTCACCTTGGCGAAAATCACATTTATACTATCCTGAAAACTTCACATCCGTCAGGGCTTCACGCATCGAGTAACGAAAAGCTGTCTTTTTTATTACGAGACCAAAATTCGACCAAACTTTTATAATTTACAGGGGAATTTTCGTACCACCAATACTAGAAATGTACAGATTCTTTTCCAGCAAATTCTCTATTGGTTGGGCTGGACGTTTAGGACGAATATGAGTACCTTCGAGTGAATTTTTACGCACTTTCACATCATGTAGCTTAATCAAACCTTCAGGAGCCATCGCTGTTTTTATCTGCGCGCTCCCCACTTTAATATACCATTTATAAATGACAGTATTAGCGTTGGAGAAACCGAAGCTTTTTAGCCTGACAAGCCAATGGGACTCACAGGAAGCAGAGAAATCGTAAAGGTTAAGGGAGATCGTGGGACGATTTTTTTAAATAACTGCTTTTTTTAATTTGCTTTGGACATTCTCTATAGATAGCTAAACGCCACTCCATCGCAAGCCATATAATCACATGCAAATAGCATTTTATTACGTTATTTTGATTTTGGTAAACCGTTTACTCACATGCAAATAACATTTGATTTTTTTGAAGCTAACTTTTTTAAATGCAATTAATCAGAAGAACACAGAAGTTACTTTTTTCAGTATTCTACAGTGTATATATAACTATATAAATATATACATATATGTCAAAACAGTTCGATTTCAGGTCATTTCACGGGAGCTTAAAACACATCTCAGTGGTTAACTTTGATATTGCAGTGATATTCCAGCGAAGGTTTTTTTTTTTTGTTGTTTGTTGAAATTGTTTTTAAATTACAAAATCGAGATGATGGGTGGGTGACGTCATGGTTCTCGACGGTGCTGTTTTTTTCCCCAGTGCGAAGGTGAATATCACATCTGAGAGGTAACTAACCGTTTGCTAAGCTACTCACTACTAAACGGCATTAAATGTCGCTTTAAAAGATATGAAATATATATTATTCTTGACTATGGACCAAACTCGATGTTTTGGATCTTGTCTTGCCTACTTTAACTGCTATAGAATCGCAGTTCAGTGTATCCTTGTTTTGTTGCCTGACAATACTTGTTTTTGTCAGTGTTTCAAAAATGCTAGTTTTGTGCACTTATTGAACCATAGTGAGCTCTTTCTGGGTGTAAGTGCATTTCTGCTCTTTCAGAGGTTAATCTCTGTACTGTTACTAGTCATGCAGCGTTGTTTTTAAACAGAACTTGTATTAGGTAAAGACTGTGACTCTAGGTGTTAATTGTGGCATGGTTATGAATTAATTGGTAAATAGTTTTACTGATGATTCCTTTTCTTTATGATTTTCTTTTTTACACTGACTGTCTTGCAGGGTCAACAGTTTTCAGTACGTGTGCAGTATTATGACGCTGACGCTAACAGTATTACGCTAGATATCTTATTAGGTTGTAGTGTTTGATTTGTGTCCTTATATAGTTTGTGATGATTTAAAAACCATGTCTTAAACGATACCTGTAATGATGTTGCGTATTCAGTATTTACCCGACGATGCTTTCGGCTTTCTCCTTGTATTAGTCTTTTGTACTTTCACAAAGAATGCTTCGTAGCAGGGCTGTAAAATGAATCTGTTTTGTAAATATGTGACAAGAGCTTGACGTCGCTTTTTTGAACTGTAGGAACAAATTGCTTGCGCAAATAAAACACTTGTGTACTTGTTAATTGATCGTGGTCACGAGTCATTTTTTCTGTCTCAACTACCATGTCCAGCAACACAGCTTCACATGTCGCCAGCCAGCCTTTTTTTGCCAAGAATATATGCCTTCATATTATTTTGCGTTCACTACGGACGTAAGAATCTATGGATCACTCTCGCATTAAAATTTACCCTTTATGAGGAACAAAAATCTCATCTGGTTTGACTTGAAAATTGAGTTTGGCAGGTTGCACTTACCTGCATGGATCTGACTTGTACCTTTGCCAATAATAAAAATAAACTCTC
Source organism: Hippopotamyrus pictus (assembly GCA_026781145.1). Classification (NCBI taxonomy): domain Eukaryota; kingdom Metazoa; phylum Chordata; class Actinopteri; order Osteoglossiformes; family Mormyridae; genus Hippopotamyrus; species Hippopotamyrus pictus. The sequence goes on along the minus strand of JAODLC010000054.1, from coordinate 9,665,506 downwards.
TGACAGCGTGGGAGCGCCGCTGAAGAATGAGCGCGTGCGCCCCCTGCTGGCTGATTCTTACAATAAATCGGACTCATCTATTGTGCAAATTAAGCCCAAATCTATTTTCGAATACGTATACATTATTCTTATTATGCAATATTATATAAGAACTGAACAACATGCCATCCAATAACAAATAGTCTATGTATATAAATATGATTTTAAACTGGTTTTGGTAATACAATGAAAAATTACCCCAAGAACATGTAAGCTACACTTTATTTTGAAATTATTTTACAACATTGTCGTAATATTGTATACAATATTTTATATAAATATATTTACAAGTACAGAAATATGTACAATTACGCCTGTGCATAGTAATAGAAAAATTGTAATGTCAGTTGTGACCAGGTGGTGGCAGTAAAGCACTTAAAACGATAGTCAAATTTTCACGGCTCCAGAAAAAAGAGTTTGAATCGAAACCGCTACGCACACCACAAAAAACTCACTAGAAAAAATCCTGGAGTGGGTCGGAAAATAATTTTAAAAATTAATTTGGCAATCTCCTGGGTATAAAGGCATATCAGTTATATCGCTCTTTCAATGTAATACACATTTACTTTCACCAGTGGTTTACTGTGTTTCTTGGTGGATATTTCAGCTGCCAGAATCATACCTGCACGTGATGCTAAAATCCTTTAGTGATTGTTTACTTGCTGGTATCTTGCCGCAGTTTGGCTAAACCTTGATCAGAATTAGAACAAGAATCATAAAGATCTACATTGGCCAAGTATGTTTAACATACAAGGAATTTGTCTTGGTGGGTGTGCAAGGCAAGTATGTAGACATGAAATTTCACACACTTTTTACACTAGACTGTCTACCTATGGGGTTAAAGGTTAAAGGGGTTTAATGTTAAAGGTCACAAGTCATTGCTTATATACTGTATTTATATACATATACACTCATGTTATTACTTAACCCTACACAGTCATTGGCAGAACCTGCTTTTCTTCCCACAACACTGTAGCACTGAGCTGTTGTTTTGCACTCGCGATCTTCGTGTTGGCTTTAACAATGAGCCGTTCTCCTTTGACCTCTCTCATCAGCAAGCTGTTTTACGTCACAGAAAAGCCCTGGACGTTACTGGTTTATCACACTTTAAACTCCAAACCAGCACTTCCCAGTCCAGTCCTCGGACCCCGAGACGGTCCACATTTTTGCTCCCTCCCAGCTCCCTGCCAGAGAGTCCACAGCTGGGAGGGAGCAAAAACACGGTCTGTCTGTGGGCGCCCGAGGAACGGATTGAGAAACACTGCTGATCTAGACACTGTATTGCTTGAAAACCACCCTGCCTGGCACCAACAATCAAACCATATTTAAAATCACTTAGGCCCAGAGTCAACATCGTACTGGTGCTTAGCAACAGTTGGATGCTGTGTGTGTGTGTGTGTTTTTT
>JAODLC010000054.1:9640634-9664016 GCA_026781145.1 Hippopotamyrus pictus | reverse complement strand
TATATATAGTTGCAGCCACATGTTTCGCTGTTTGCAGGGCCAGCTTGAGTTAAGGTGGGCACTGAGGATTAATTATGTTTGGTACTAATAAGGCTTACCTTTCCTTTCTCTTTACAGAGTGTGGGTTCTTATGAAACATGCCCCCTCCTATGGCGACATTTCTGCTCTGGGCTGAGAGACTTGCGCAAATTAAATGTATCGACCCGCACGCCTTTCAGGGTTGGCTGGCGATCAATGTAATTGGCCCGAAGCGCCGAAGGGGAGGTCTCCGTGCCACCTGGGGTCTCCGCCGTAAACTGAGCGGCCAATGCGAGGCCTCGCCCGTGAGACTGCAAGTGGACCCCTGAGGGAAGCCGGCATTCGGGGTAGCCCTGCTAATGTGTCATTTCTTGTTCAGCCACTAGGGCGGCTCCACTATGTTTAGGGACTTGGGTCTTCTGAAGCTTGACCTCTCGGCTTTTGTCATCTGAAAGTGCAGATGCTCAGGCTGGGATTATTTGGCGTTTATTTATTGTAGTGCTTGATGGACATGAGCGAAGATGCATGATGAGCTGGGAATCTGTACTACCATCCCATGGACACGAATCTTAAAGACGGCCATTTCCGAGACAGACGTGTAAATATCCACCGCTCAGTGCGGAGACCTGACCTTGGAGATCTTGCTGATGATGCTGAAAGGGTCAGCTAGTCCAGGCCTTGTACCACCAAGTTCACATCCAGCCCTGACATCTCAAATGAAATAGCTATAGGCCTCACCGGGTCCACAGAGATAGCAAAGGCCCGTATCTGGTGTCAGTGATGTTCATGCGAAGGCCAACGCTCCCGCGAGTGGTCCCCCCCACCCCCCGCCAAACCTTCCATCAACACATTTCTGGCTTCTTTAAAGCCATTTTACTGGCCTCACTGGTATCAAAGTGATGTATCTTCTATTCCCAAAACCCTGCATGCAAAGAGCCTTTAAAACAAGCAATTTTCTGCATCCTCTAGTTTGCCTGCGTCAACAGAACAGCATCGATCGTGAGCCTCACGGCACACGGTCTGTGACCTATGACACTCCGGTGACCCAAGCTGCAGATTTAATACCATGCTGTTCTTTTATGTGTCAGTCCGCGTCCGTAAATGGGCGTTTTATATTCCCTAAGACTGCATAACGCAGCATATTTTAATGCGAAAGAAATTAAAATGACAAAATGATGGCCGGTGATGTTATTGTCATAATTGTCGAGCATAGTTTGAGCTTCATGTAGCACCCAGCCTTCTGGCGGCTAGCCAAAGAAAAACAGAATACTAAACATAGGAAATAACGTTTCATATTATGAAATGCATAATTTATGACATTGTACAATTTCTTATTGTTAGTTTATGAGTTGCATTCCAAACTGGCTATCAAATTTCCATTGTTTATTGCTTTATAAATATGTATCTGTGGTAAACAACAGCACTGCCAGGGAAGCAATATGAAAGCTGGTGTTTCTGGAGCCGTGGGCATTGGGTTTGCCATACATTAAATATAAGAGACTCTGAATCCGGTTTTTCATTTTCCAGATAACTGTATTTTAGAGAGAAGCTACCTTCTGTAACTGTAAGCCATTAAAATACACCCTTCCTGGGCCTAACAGTGCAGCAGCTGGCTGGGAAAATATCAGCCCTGTTAATGCAAATAACTATTTCCATTTCTGTTTTTTTTCTGTTTTTATACTAGATAATTAGTAGATGCCCAATGGTGCAAAAGATCTCTGTCCATTGGAGGCAAAGGCCAGTTGACCAGGTACTTCACTTAACATCCATCCATCCATCTATTTTCCATGCACTCTTGGATGTTGAATGAGCGGATTGTAGAGGAGTCCTGAATGAGGCACATTACCTGCATTGTGAGGGAGCGTCAGTTACGGCACTATGGCCATGTGGCGTGTTTCCCTGAGGGTGATCCGGCTCGCAGGATCCTCAAGTAGCTGGACCAGGCCGAGGGGACGCCCACGTAACACCTGGCTGCGGCAGATGGATGGCCATTTCCAGAGGGTGGGACTGGACCATGTGTCTGCCTGGTGGGCGGGGGGGCGAGGTCACCATCCGGGATCCCAAAGTGTTTAGTCGTATGGTGGGTGTGGCAACGCATTGCACCAGTGTATGCCCCCCAACCTGACCTGACCTGACCTGCCCTTGTCTGATGCTGTGTGGTGTGGGTCCGGAGCCTATTTCAGAAACAAGATGAATGGGGGGTATAGACCAGTATGGGGCGCCAACCCATCAAAGCTCCACTCAACATGTAAGTGCATGTTCCAGATCACTTAATATCTGCATCTCATTACACTGGGGGAAGAGCGTGTTAGAGCAGTAAACTTCAATTTCACAACAAGGTGTGTTAAACCTGATGTGGAGAAGCTGCAGCTTCAGATCAGCATCTCACTCCATCTGGTCCAGCTACGGCTGTTTGATTAACAAAGTGAGAGCAGGTGCGAGCAAGTAGGCTGAGAAACAGCCAGATGCTAATCTCCGCACAGGGAGCGATGCACAGGTTTGGAGGCATGACCCGGAACCATCACAGGATGGCCACAGCGGGTTGGCTATGCTAGGTCATGTAACATGATAAGTCACATGACATCTAGAAACGAAGCTAGTGGCTGTTTCGGTGGTCCGTTCTCATTAAACTGATCCAAATAAGGACACAACCAGCCTGCCTTTTAACAATTTTGCTGGTAAAAAAAAATCTCATTAAATCAGAAGTCATGTATCACAGGATTTTTTTCCACCTTTGTACAACATATGAAGACCTTGGACAAATAGCAATTTACTGTAGCTCTGTTCAAACTCGGATAGCTAACTCTGTGCCCAGAAGGTTGTGGGTTTGATTCCTGTGTCCAGTAGAGAGATCATATCATCCTTGAGCCTTAAGCCCAACAGCTCCAGGTGTCCCACACATCAGGAGCCCCCCCCCCCCCCCAAAAAAAAAAAAAAGCTTGCATCTCTTATGATGGGTAAAATGGGGCTTGAACAAACCAAAGGATTCTGAAACACTGTGCAAATAGCAAAAAGAGTGTCCTGTCATGTCACAGAACACGGATACAGGGTCCCGCCGTTTGCATGCCACCATTCCCTGCATGCACTGAAGAAACTCACATCTTAACACAGGGATAGGCAGAATGGTCACATGTAAATGACAGGTGATTTTACTCCCACCTGTGTGACTGGCTTCACGTAGGGTAATGAGATTCACTAACACCTACATCCCAGAGAGGGTGACATGCTGGCCTGTCACATGACACATTTCAGGGAAACTGCATCCCCAGTGTGCAAAACAGGACCTGAGGTGAGAGGTGACATTCCCTGTGCGCCATGCGACTAGATCACATACGGAGGACTTCTCCCGGAACCTGGTGATGATGCCTGGAGGACACGACGTGGAGATGGCTGGGACGGCGCCTGAGGGCAATGACCACCGGCGACTGACAAGGAGACGGATGCAACATGTGTTGGAAATCAAACTGCGTCTTGCTGAGGACATCTGTACAAGAAGATAGAGTGACTGCTCGTAACAGCTTTATGAAAAAGAGCATATGCGCAGATAAATAGAACCCGAGTTAAGGAATTAGTCACCATGGAAACAATAATTCTCAGCCGCCGGGCAGCTGGCGACGATTTAGCGTCAGAGATTTGAATTTTCCCGATTTTGGGGACCAAGTGCAGGCTGAGGATGAGTTCCATTCATTTATTCTGACAGTAATGAAACAAAAACGAGAGACCTTTGTTTTGGGCTGCGAGATGACGTACATGAAGGGTAACGTTGATATTGGCAGTGGTCAAACTTTAAATTCTGTATGGTGGTATAAGACTGTCAGCCTTGATGACTGATACCGTTTCCAAAAGTTTGACTCCGTTATAACTTGTGCTGTGTTGGATCAGTACATCTGCAAACGATGCAGCCGTCCGCCGCAAAATCCGTGAGCGGCTCCACGGCGAAACAGAGAGGAGCCTTCGTCTTCCTGTCGCTGCAGCTGAAATATCAAAGCTATAAATAACAAATCAGACGATATTTGCATGGACGGGTAGAGGAAACTTTAATTGGTTTGAGATTTAGTGTAAAAGCTGCAGCATCCTGCTGGTGAGAGAGCAAAAATAGCCAGAGATCGCCAAAGGCTGGGGGAACAGGGGCACATTATCAGAAATGTCGCGGCGATCCTGGAGATTTTGCAAGCAAATTATCAGCCTGATATAATTATGAGGCCACCCGAAACCTGTCATGTCGTGTCATGGCAATAAAATTACCCACATTCCCTTGGCCGTCAAAGACATGGACTTGGTATGCAGCCGTTTTATGCGAAACTGATACATAACGAATTCAATTCCCGCAGAAGCACAATTTATTAAAGTATATCTCTAATTGCGTGGTTACAAAAACAAGGCAGCGGGATTTCTTGGCGTGTCTGTACACATTCCACGATGAAGCAGAGCCCGACACGTTATCTGGGCTCTCAGCCGTGAGACTACGGCGTCTCCCGAAAGGCAGACAGGCTTGCCAGCCCAGGGGTCTTTCCTGAAATGAGGTGTGCGCCATTCTGCGTGTCGCATGCCTCGAGGAGCTCGTTAATGACGAAAAGCAATAATCAAACTAGCGCCGCAGTTAATTTCAGAATGAACTGTGGGGGGACAAGGGCAAAACAAATGAACGTTTTTATCACCGCTTTGTAGCTACAGATACCCTCACAAGTCATTGAGTTTGTTGGGGGTCCACAGGTCCTCCTGGTCCACAGAGGTGGGTGTGCAATAGGGGGCTGCCAGCTAAAGACTGACGGACCACGAGCAATCATCCAGAACGAGAAAGTGTGTTTCCAGCCAGGTTGACCCAGGACACACTTTCCTACCGACATTCAACATGGCAGAAGTGTATCCTGGATGGGGGAGGGGGGCAAATATGGATTATGGGAAAAGCCTTAGTGAGAAAGCTTCTCAATCAATTGATTAACTGCTGTCAGGGCAATAGAGGCACACTGCTTCATGGCTGCCCTTTGCACTCGACCATCCATTACATGGTGCCAATTGAGAGAGAACCAGGTCCCATCCGCCTTGATTGAAAGAGTCAACAAGCTGCCCTGGATCTCTGATTAGTCTGATTAGATTTGGTATCTACTGGGTCTGTCATATTAGCATTAGCGTGTACTTGGTGATTCATTTTAGCATTAGTATATACTAGGTGAGTCATACTAGCATTATCGTTTACCTGCTGATTCATATCAACATTGGAATATTCTGGGTCAGTCATACTGGCATTAGCATTTACTTGGTGATTCATATTAGCATTAGCATTTACTTGGTGATTCAAATTGACAATGCGATATACTACGTTTGTCATATTAGCATTAGCATTTACTTGGTGATTCAAATTGGCAATGCGATATACTACGTATGTCATATTAGCATTAGCATTTACTTGGTGATTCATGTTAGCATTAGTATATATTGGGTTTCCCTGAGGAGATCAATTGTCATCCATAGTTACAGCATCACTTATTATTAGTTTCTGCCTTAGTTCTGCTCATACTGACTGCCTGATTCTCAGATATACCCATTACACTGACTCAACAGTAAGGGTCCCTACAAAATGTGTTGCTTATATAAAAGCCAGAGCTGGGATGGTTTGTCAAAGATCGTCATTGACTTGTGATGTTTCTAAAGCTCTTTGCTCAAAAACAAACAAAAACAAAGCAATGAGAGACAAAAAATTAGAGCTAATTAACTCAGATTGATGCTCTGTCAAAAGCACAAAAGGAGCATATGAAAGAGACGCCACATAAAAAAAATGTTTGCAGAGTCACATGGGTGATCAGTGACATGAGTGCCTGGTCACATGGGTGATCAGTCACACTGGTGACTCACTGCTGATGGACTAAAGCTGTCCAGAAGCCCAGCTGATCCCTGAGGAATACTGGCCTACATCTGTTCAAAGAAAATACCGCAAAATGTTTCCATCGAAAACCAAATTTGATGTGACAACAAGGAATACGTAGAGTCAGTTGTTCATTTTCTCTCCCCCTTCGGCCGCATCCGGCCATTTCCAGAACTCTGCTCCCTACTCCATGCGCTCCCCTTCACCCCTGAGGGTCACCCTTAATGCCAACCATTCTTGACCACCTAACAAATTAACATCTGTTGCCTGGTTGGATCCCCTGCTTCTGATAGAGGAAGCATCTCTGGCTTGTATGACAAAAGAGCATGACAAGATGCATTAGATTCATGTGCAAGGGGCTGTTTTCACGTCAGGCATCTCTACTGTACTCATCTAATTAAGTGTGTCTGAGGGGAGGGAGGGGTGTAGACGACTCATTGGGGGGGCCAAGTCAGGTGACCGGCACACTCACTTACATCACCTGGACTTTACGGCTTTTCACGTCAGCTTGCTTTTGATTAATCCAGGGCAGATACCGTGTCCTTATCACCTGGATCTTCGGCACATTTCTCACAGCAACCCTCCTCCGGGACAAGCTGATGCTAAAGATTAGTGCGGGGTCTATCAACCGAGTTTAATAAGCACCTCGTATCCGCGGAATAATGACAGGGCATCATAAAAACCAGCACCGTGCTAGAGAGGTTCGATCTCTCACGCGCCTTACCGAGCCATTTATGCGGACGGCTGTTTCCAATTTAAAATATCGGGTTCCATATTCGGTTCACTCTCTGCCCTCAAAAAATGAAGGAGAAAGACAATACTTGAATCAATATAAATGTTCCCAGATGCATTTAAAATGTTAACATGTTGCTTTATTTCTTGTGGGAATTTTGTGCTCCTAGGAAATTAAGTTGAGTGCAACCATTTGTATCAAAGTGATGGGTCTTCATATTATGGATTTTCATAGGTTTTTCTAATAGAGCTGAATCAAAAGTGCTTTTGTGGTGTGTGCATAAAGTGTGCAAATCAGTGCCTCATTCTCTGAGCTTCTGGATGCTTCTGGAATTTTCTTTTAGGTTCTGACACCGATGGCGAAGCTACAAATGGAAACACAGCATGCTGGATAGTCTCTCATCATACATTTCTCCATAGTTCCACTGGATACCTCAGTTTTACTCATGTAACAGATTTTTAACGCATGAAGTGCTTGGCTATATGGATGACAAGGAAACAAGCTGACATTCTGCAATATTGTAAGCTGATCTCAGTCATGAGGCTTAATGCCCAACGGTATTAGCACTATTTAATGCATTTTCAACACGTGATGCAGGCATTGCACAATACATTTCCTGAAAACGCCCTAGCTGCGCATAATCAGCCCAAGTACAATGAGACGTTAATTTTTCATAAACACTTCATATTTAATGCCTGTGTTCCGAGGGGCCGACCGACTAATAACTTTACAAAGTACACTTTGGAAAATGTCGCATTATTTTAGCTGCTCAGACGTCGTTAATTTAAAAGTCATCAGGCGCCTACGCTGACTGCATACGGAACAGAAATGCTAATGAACCAATGCTACATGGGACACGCATTTAGACAGTTAGCAGTTGGGCCGTTCCACAACTCACCACTCCTGAGTTGTGTTGTTCATTGTCAACAACATTATCCCTGTCCTAGTCCGTCACGGTCCTGGCCCTGTGCGAGTCTTCGAGCAAGTGGGCAAGTCCATCTTGACAAGTTGGAGGCTGTGTAAGGGATGTCCCAAGGACTGCTCCCCAAGCCCCAGATCAGTTAGCTTTAGTGCTAATGGATGCACTGAGCTAACCTAGCGGCGCTTTTAGCGCACCGTGTGTTTGGACCCCAGGGTGCTGCACAGTCGAGCAGAAACCCGCGGGCACTAAAACAAGCCACTCTGCTTCCTTGGCAGCAACAAGGGGGCCGGCAGACGCCATGACAGCAGCAACAGACTCTCAGTTGTGCTCCTCTGTTTACAAGCGAAGGCTAGTGGTTCAGTAGGCAGCTCAGAGCAGAGCAGGGCTCATGTTGAATGCCGGTACGCTTCCCTCTCTCTTATCTCACAATAGCAACAATAGAACCACTGTACTAATAAATAAATAAATAGATAAATAGATAAATTGACATGCTCATATGCAGTTAAGAAGCTCTGTATTCAAAGACCTTCAAATATTTTTCGAGTCGTGATCCATATTAATGATACTGACAAGCGCAAGTTCTCAAATTAACTCCAGATGTAAACTAAACTAGTCTCATGTGTTAGTTATAAATTAGCGGTTTAAATATTGCCGTTGGTATTCCATCCACAGTCTGTGCTGTGTGGGATAGGCTGAAGGATCTCCCCCACCCAGCATGGATGGATGAATGGATGGATGAATGAATGGATGGGTGGATGATGGATGGATGGATGGATGGATGGATGGATGGAAATTTTTCTATTTGGACTAACACACAGTTAAATGCGATACATTTTAGTGCATCGCTGATGCTGCGGATGTGACTCCTCAGCTTCCAGGAACAGCCTCTGAATTCATCCATCTCAAATTCAGCTACCTCCACGGCACAGATAATGATTTGCATGATTTATTGCGGCCAGTCTTGAATGCCACGCGTTCTGTTGTTATCGATTGGCACGCCGTCCCAATGCACTTAGTTGAGACTCCAGTCGTAATTAAGGCCAGCTGTGAGCAGGGGGCATCAGTCCCTTGCACTTTGAAATGCCGGCAGCAGGTGGTGCGGTGGTTATGGGACAAGTGTGGGAGCAGATGCTTAGTTTGGTTAAGAGAACCTTTAAGGTGAAGAAGGGGAAACAGGGTGGAGTTTCGAAAGGTCCGTGATAAAACTCCCTGACTGTCAACTACAGGAAAAATGATGAGAAGAACCTTTGGGTGCCCCCCAGTGCAGAAAGCATGATTATTCACAACTGGGCTGCACAGATCCTACATTCCCAATGAGCTCACAGCAAAACTCATCCCCCCCTCCCCTTTCTGGCAACCCAACCACATCAGGAATTTCAGCAGCCATATTCATAACTTTTTTTTTGTTTGTTTTCCGTCAGTACAACTTACAGCCAATCAGCTTTGGGTCACAGTTTGCATTCCGTCCCTGACCAGTAGGGCTCAGTATAGAACTGCCAGCGAGGACTGAGACTTCGTTTCCTAAGCACAGGGATAGACATACAAAATGGATGAACAGTGGAGATTCGATATGGAAACCTTCTCTGAAGGATCTCACTGGTTCAAATGGCACTGCCCAGCCCCTCAAGCTGGCCAGCCACAACTTAGATCATTTGCAAATGAAAAAAAAAAACGAAATGGGTGGAGACAAAGTTCTCGCTCCAGCTGAGGGCCCCATAGCAGAAGCAGCACGAGGCGGGCAGCTCACAGACGTGTGGAGAACAGCGATAAGGGGGTAAGCGGCGGGAAGGAGACGAACAGCAGGAGGCAGCGAATGGAGAGCGACGCCGGCAGGTCACTCCTAAGCAAAATATATAAAGAGAAACCGGCAGAGCTGGAAAATAGCAGGGTTCTGGAGAGGAGGCCAGCATAATACAATGGTTGAGGGGAAGCATTCAGCATGTGATCATTTCAGCCGTAAAATGTCCCATCTTTCCGAACGGGGATTTTCGAAACGGCCAGAGTCCTACACTGATTCCTAAAAGGGGTGATTCTCTGTAGGGGGGGTTTGTCAACACGGCTACTTGACATTTCGTGTTTATTTCTTAGCTAGATCCACTGTTCCTGAGGCCGGTAATTGCGTGTGAATATTGCTTTTGGAACTGCACGATTTTCTCACTCAGTTACTATATTTTAAATAGATTAATTATAATATGAAACGTTTGAAAGCAAATAATTCAAATTCCCTGGCCCAAAGGGGATTCGACTCAGGATGGGTTTTATGTCCCACGTGGGACACCATAGATTTACCTGACCATGTCATTTGCTTAATTTTTTTCAGAAATAAGAAATAAATTATGATTAATCTTCGGGACAATGAAACTGAAATTATTGAAATTGAAACTGTAACAAACCAACCTGCGGTGAATTTAATGAACCGGTTGCATTTTGAATCAGCTGAGTTGGTATAACTGTCTCTATGAATAATACAGACAGAGATGGAATGGGTTTGTGGTGCATAACCTTTAAGGATGCTTGATTTTTTTCATTCAGCTCCAAGACACAGAGATAAAAACACAATCATTTTCAGGTTCCCGACACAGTATATCTCTCATAGCTACTGAAGTCTGTCTCATTTTTCTTGAATTGACTTAACATCAGTCCTTGACCTTTTCTGTCATTGGAAGAAGAAAAATCCATTTTTATTTCTGCATTCTCCTTGAACCTGACAGCCCCTGTGTTTGTTTTTGCATTTGGCAGGAAGTACCCGTAATGTCCGATGGCAAAGATGATCCTCACTAACTAGTTCCGACACGCCCTTAACCAAGGTTATTATTGCCTATATTGTGTTCAATTTTTATTTTTAGTCCAGTTTATTTTCATTGTGGATTTATTAGTTTTTATTTAAAAGGTATATCTCTATTTAGTTTTTATATATATTTTTAATATGTCCTACATGAACACACAATGCACCTAATGTGCTGATGTGCTCAAAATGGGCAAAACGTGTTCCAGGTATTATTAATGGTCATTGAGGATAAACGAATCATTCATTTAGCTAAAAAGCATTTAAAATTAACAAAGGAAAATATTTGATGCTTGCTTTTATTTTATTTCATTTAGTTTCTGAAGCAATTTTTATAGTTTTCATACACCTGTAGTTTTCAACATTTTTATCTTTGTATCTTGTTTTTTTTTACGGAAAGGTTTTCTTGCAGTTTGTCCGTGTTAATGATAATTGCCGTAACCTTAGCGGACTACAGGGCTCAGACCTGGCAGATGTCCAAACAGCTATGTTCCTAATTCGCCACTAAGTGACTGATTCCAAAACAGAGGCTAAGGCATGGCAGCATAGTGCCCGGATGCCGGCGGCCGCCAGCCAACAGATTGAGGCCAGGCGGGGTTTGTTGCCGGGGAAGTGATATTTGTTCCACAAAGCAGGATTTCCTAGTTAGCTGGATAACTTAAACCAAATGTAAAAACAGTCCAATAGGAGGAGAGATAAGTCACAATCCTATTGGACAATCCTTTACATTTGGCTAATGAAAAAAATCCTGCTTCGTGGAAAACCCTTATGGTCTCTTAAATCCCCCTGGGTGTGGGAGGTGGAGGGGGCGGGCATTTGGCAATATCATTATCTGCAGAACGCTGATCTTTTTGGCTCCAGAATACAATATATACAACAGGCAACAAAGCATGAGAAATATTAGAATAATTCATTTGTGGGAAACAAACAAAGCTGGTCGCTTGCCGTAAATAACTAAATCCTTCTTACCCAACTTCGTTTTGTTTTTGAAAAATTCTACATATTCAGATGCATCCTGCATTTATAAACATTTTGTTCCCATTTCTGCCCTTTTTTTATCTGTCGTTTAAATGAGATGCGGAGAAACCAGCCGTATTTACAGGTGCTCCCGAGAGGATTAGCGCCGTGAAGATAAGCTCAGCCGCTTTGCCGAATACTTCAGAGCAACGTGTGCATCCGCTGAAAGCCACCTGCTTTCGGCAGCCGTGCATTAACTGAAGCTCCACATTGACGTACATTCCAGGTCTAGCTGTTTGTTGGGCCGGCTGTGTTTTACGAAACCACGTCGATGTGTTTTCTTGGGTGTACAGCTGAGGAGCTCAGAGTTTGATGGACTTAAGTCTACATACCAACATTCTCAGGACAATTACAAAGGGGGGGTGGGGGGGGAAATGCAGTCCTTTTTCTAAATGGGTATGAGAAATGCCAAGGCTTCTCTATATGAGAAAGGGTAGGAAGAGTCACAGCCCCAGTAGATGAAGGATACCTGCACATTACCGAAAGTGTCCTTACCTCAGCCTATCACACCTACCTTAACAGCTTTTACTCCCAGAGCATAAATTGCCCCCTGTTTGCACTGCTCCCCTTGTCTGAACCTTCCCTGTTTCACAGTCTGTGATGTCATAAGGCAGATCCACAAGCTCACAGACACCAAGGGCGCTGCTCTCTGGGATGTAGGCCTACATTTATATGTAGTACAATCTTCCATGTATGTGAGTCATATGTGCTGTGGATTGTCGCTCACCAGGTTAAGACTTCGTGATCAGAAGATCATCGGTTCAAGTCCCACGGCAGATTGATTTCACCGTTGGACTCTTCAGCAAGGCTCGTATCCCACGAAGGCTCCAGAGACCGGCTGACCCTACATTCTCAAAGATGTATGTTGCTTTGGGTAAAAGCGGCTGCTAAATAAATAAAATGCACAATAAGAATGTCCACATTCATCTTTAAACTGCTCACACAGTCTGCTTCAGGGCTTTTGCGAGACACGGGGGACTCCACACACTGTGTGGGATTCCAGCTCAGCCCACACATGGCAGGATGGCCCATGGTATGTCATGTGACCAGGTAACGGCTATTCCTGACACACAGCCCACGTGCTGTTTGGGACAGGCTTGCTTTCATTTGCTTTGCTGGGTTAGGTTTAGGATTACGTTTGGATTAATTTACTTAGCAGATGCTTTTGTCCAAAGTAATGCACAGTGCGGCAGATAATACTGATGATAATGATCGTCTCTGTCAGTTAGATGTATTAGGTGATACTGTAACACTTCACTTGACGGGACACAAATACTTAATATAACCCATATACTCATATCAATAACTCAGTTACTACTGCAGTACAAAATCATAAATGGTGTAGCTACCTGAGATGCATCACGACTCATTAATGATGTAAAAACATTAGATCAGTATTTCACTTATGTTACTCATCACTTGCTCATTCGGTAGTACCTTCAGTAGTTCACAAAGGTTTACAGAATTATATATAGTAATATATAGTAACAAATGTATTAACTGCATGAGATAAAACATGCGTCACGATTTATTAATGATGAATTAACATGAGATCAGTATGTTAACTAAGACTCCATTTGTGGTTAATTAATACGTAAGTAATAGTATAATACTATATTATTTGTGTCCCTCAGGTAAAGTGTTCCCGATAATATAATTTTATGTATAATGCTAGTCAGACTCTTACAAGCTTAATGGCAGGTTAGCATGGAGTGACACTCCCGGCCCCCTCTTCACGTCACTGTAAAACGAAGGAGGGGGTGGGAGTTACAGCAGTAAAGGGACTGGGGCGAGATTGCAGCATCTGTGTACATGGAGGTGATCTACTGTGGTTTGCTGGGGCCGGTTTGTGAGCCAAGCAAAGCGATACGACTCAAAGCATGAGTGAGTCCGTAATGTGTGTCATTTATTCACAATGCTGTGAATCCGTGTAAGCAAAGGAACACATGCAAATGCAAGCTTGACATATCAGCCCTGCATCCATCCATCCATCCATCCATCCATCCACCCATCTTGTTTGTGATAAGCGCTTGTACTATTTTCGGAGGGTCCGCGTTCCCCTCCTGCTTTGGCCACTCGGGTCACCATGCGAATCAGATGCGCCGTGATGATTGGACCCGCTGAGGCGCACTAATCCAGACAGACACTCTGGCAGCACAGCATTAATGTCTCCCCATTGCCGAAATAAGACGTTCGGCTGAAAAACGGCAGCCCCCCCCGCACCTCCCGGGTTGATATTACACACAGCTTAATACGCCTCTCGCTCATACGGCTGCCTGACACGTTTCTGACGTTTTGAGATCAAATACTGGAGTCTTGAGCTAAGACCCGCATGGAGTTCACTTCAAAGCGTGCTTCAGCAAACTGCTAAAAGGTCTCTCTGGAGATTATGTAAAGAGCGGGATACATTGTATGGAATCATTCATAGCTGAGGACCTTCCAGAGGTCCTATGATGTTCAAGTAAAGCGATATCTCTCATAGCTATATTGTCATCCATCCATCCATCCATCCATCCATTCTTTAAATGCTTATCCAAAAAGCAGGGAAGACAGGGCATAAATGGGTTACACTCTTGGTCAGGATCTCACTCCACACACACACACACACACACACACACACACACACAGGTTTGTAATTATATCTTTGTGGGGACTCTACATTCTATTGGGAAGACTCTAATCCCAACATGATGACCTTAACCCCTACCCAGCCCTAACCTTAACCAAAAGTAATGAAACAAAATACGAGACTTTTTTGTATTTTTAGATTTTTGACTGCATTCACAGATTTTGAGGGGACCTGAGAAATGGTCCAGGCAATGTCAAAATAACAGGTTTTTATTAAATTGTGGGTGACATTTGGACACACAGACACACAGAAACACACACAAACAGACGCACACACACACACACACTGATTTACCACCAAAGGAGACCCTTGTGCCACAGGAAGGACATACAAACCGTAGCAGCGGCCAGTGACACAGACGCCACATTTTCACGCCACACCGACAGCCAACCGGACACAAATCCGACACTGAATTCCGGTTTTGGCTGGTTTTGTCCTCTTCTGATCTGTTCCAGACATTTGTTACTGATGGCCCGATCTCACTCACCCGGGCCACGTCTCACTGGCCGGTGGATGAATTACAAATGTCTGCCTCGATCCCTAGGAGCTGAGAGTTTCCACAGACAGAACCGGTACCTCTAAAGGCTAGGGGGGCGGCTAGCGGGAGCAGAGAGGCGTCTCTCTACGGAGGGAGGGGCCACTAGACAGAAAGCAGAAGGCGGATTTCACGCGAAATCCCAGTGATTCGAGGAATTCTGGCACCATCTGCTCCATGGATGCTCCTTGCCAAATTCCCAAGAAATTATTTATGCGAAACCTCTCTGTGTAACCTTCCAATGTTTATCTTCTGTCTGAATGTAAGGACAGAGGCAGCATACTTTCAACAGGTTAACAAAACATGTTCGCTAAGTAATTATAATAATAAATTGCGGGTTTGTTTTTTTTGTTCAGCGCGTATATAGAGTAACCCCAAGGCATTCTGGGTTTAATGGCTCGAAGAAGCTCATTTCTAAGTTATGCCTCTAAGGCTTCTGTTACTACGGCAACATGCTGACAACCTACTTCGTAGTAAGTGTTAACGGCCAGCGGGGACGTAAAGGCGATGGAAGGACACTGGGCGCCCGTTTCACGTTCCATGGCCTTCCGGCACGTCCGCGGACCTCGGGAAAGGAATTTCCCCCATTGCAAGGACTGCCCTCGTCCAGGCTCGATTTGGCTACATCGAGAGGGCGGAGCTGGAGCCAAAAAAATAATTAACAGTAATGAATAAAATGAGAAACAGAAAGATAGTGGTGAGAACAGGTGTGGAATGCGGGCAGGAAGTAATCCGGGAAAACGAGCTGTCAGAGGTGATGGGGTCTGTCCAGAGCACGGGGGTAATTCATCTTCCCGAGCCACATCTGCATCCCCCCAAGCCATCTCCACAGTGCAAGCAAGTAATGAGCCAGCGGCACGGCGAAGCCAGGCCCCTGAAGCATTACGGAGGCTGAATGGGAATGAGCCCGCTACCATGTCTGTCTGCCATGCCCGTTTTAATGCAGCTACAAAGCCAGCACTGGAGAGGGAGGGGGCACTGGCACCCCCCCCCCCCCAAGGAAAGTGCCTCTCCCCTGTGTCACCAAACTCGCCTGTGATTCCCAGATTAAAATGAAGCTGATCACTGCTGAATTTTCTGAAGGATCAAGAATTAGGATTTTAAAAATCCTAAGTAGGCCATATAAATATGTGTTTATAAAAATAAATATAAATATCGTTTATCGTGAATACTGGATCCATCCTCCTGTTTTAAAGACACCTTTGTTTTCTCCTTTGGTGACAATAGGTGCTGCTGGACTTTCCAGTTCCTTTTCTCACAGCCTCCGACTGATGTCACCAGACTGACTGGACAGTAACAAACAGTAACAAACCATGTACTGCTGCAGGATGTTCTGAAGCTGGTGTTGAGATGTAGTATGAACTGTAAACAATCTCAGTTCTACATTTCCCCTTATTCCCTCACAGAAAACCAAAATCTGTCTGACAGACAGCTTTTGCAGTGGCAGCCAGGCGACACAGGGCTTAGACTCCTCCGGTTTGCATCATATCAGGGGTACAAAGCCTAAAAGAAGGCATCTATGCAGAGCCTTTACACAGGTAAACAGTGTGTGGTAGCTTCAAGGAAGCAGCCATGACAGGGGGCGGAGCCAGGGGTGTGGGCGGGGTTAAGAATGACGACCCTCCTGGCAGGTCGGCAGCAACAGGGTGACAACGAGCGCAGGGGACAGCAGGGACAGTAATGTGGGAGACCCATGTGATTCGCAGACAGCTGAAGGTCCCCCGCAGGGCTGTAGTGTGGCCCCCACCCTCCCCCCCAAATCCATGGAGGTGATCGATGGCTGTTTCCACAGAGGCCTGATGGGCTAAGATTGCCCCCCGTTCTCTGCATTGTAGATTTCTGGGCCGGTTCTGATTGCTGCCCCGACCTCAGGAAGCACTGGGTGGGGAAGAGATTTACGCTGTGCTGCTGCCCCCCCATCTGTCTGGGGAGGAGTCAGCACTGGAGCGTGACGCTCGCTCCCCCCGTGAACTGGACCCGATTCCCAAACGTTTTCTTACTGCATGCTGAACAGGCCAGGCTTCCTTTAATTGGTGACGGCTTGCTCATCCGGGTCCGTTTCCAAAAGCCTCCGAGCCCACAGCTGCGCAACCTCCCCCCCCCCCCCCCCGAAGGCTGGCTGGCTGGGGCTCCGGTCACGCACAAATGCCTGCATGATCGAGCACCCCCATCTGGTTAAACGCTCCACTGCAAACCTGTCCTCAATTCAACAGCGTCAATGACATCAGAAATAAGGGTCATGTCAGTGTTCCACAACCATTGCCACTTATATATATATGGACGCTCCTGAGTTTTGATTCACCATGTGACCTCCACAGCCAAACCTTCCCCCCCCACCCACCCGCTAAGCTCATCCTTTTCCCAGAGACAGTGTCCGTGCTTTGCTCTCATCTGGCTTATATTTGTTACAAAATAGCAACGACAGGGCATTTAACTCATATCTACCTCAGACTAAATTACCCACACATTCCCATTTCCACTACACCCCCACACCCCCCATCAATAGACGTTCACACCCTCTACCCATAATTCTGTTCGGCTCGGATACACGACAGAAGCTCGTATTCAAATTCTCGGACTATCTGAATGAGTAACTCAGTGCCTCTCTGGTTGAAGTAGTCCTTATGAGGGTAATGAGCACAGCTGTCTGATGTAGCCCCCTGTCTGAGAGGTGGACCTACTCTTCATCTCCCAGCCCATCATTACTACAACAGGATCACAACACCTGTCCCCAGAGCATAGCAGATTAAATGGAGCCCAAGTGTCAACTACAGTTAGGTGCTTCTACTTACCATCTGACCTGGATCTGGTGAGGTCTAGAACGGTGGTTCCATCCAGCGGTTCCTCTCCACACCAAGATTTATCACCATTCTCTGCAGAGCGGAGGACTGTAATTCGTCACGTAAATAGATTTCTGGCGCACTAATTAATTTCTCCTGCACTGCTGTTTTTACGATGCATTTATGAAAAATGCATACTTTAGGGCAAATTTCGAAACAGCCGTGTTCCTGTAAATGATATGATAAATAATTATCTTCTCTACGTAAATTACTTGAATAGTTGTTTAATGTGATGTCAAGAAAAACAACAGCACTTAAGCTTGACTTTATAATTAGCTTGGTTTTAATTCCCCAGCAGTATTCATTGCATAATCACAACAATGAAAGTGAATATTTGATAAGAGGGGTAGCATGTAATGAAGAGCAGCTGCTCTTCCATGGTAACTGACTTTTCAAGATTTGAATGGACTAAAACAGTTCCAGTGCTTTAAATTCACCTCTGTAACATTTCCAGCTGAATGCCATTGGTTCAGGAATGTCAGCTGATTGGTCAGGAATGTCAGCTGATTGGTCAGTAATGTTTGCATCATCATCTGGCCCCACAGACTGGCTGCTCTCAGCTAACAAGGATGTATGATGACTTATTAACAATGACTTAGTTTGTTTTAATTACCTTGGAGGCACTACTGTCAATAAAAGGAAGGTTTACTCAGCCACTGTGGAGTCCTCAGTCTCTTATGGAGATTTTCAGCCGAAACCGGGGCAGGACCTGCTGGCCTCGCAGAAGGTGCTTCACTAACAAACACGAAGACCACATCACTGTCACCTGCCAAACGTGCTTAGTCAGGGCAGGTCACATGCCCCAGTGCAAAGCAGGGGGTCTTTGTTTTATATTACAATCAGCCAAATGAGCAGCAATACCGGACCAAGGAGTTCATTTAGGCTGACATTTTTAACGAAATTAAAAATACTTCATCTTTTCGTTCCTCACAAGGGCTTCTGTCTGGTTTGATTTTTTTCACCTGAAGTTATTTACACTCTAAATTAAGCCCTGCATATGTTGCAGTGTAAATGAGAGTGAGTAATCTCGCAATATTTAAACGCTGCGGATATACAGGGGCGGAGACGTGTAAATATATGAGCATATGGAAATCACTGCGATGTTAGAACCCTGATGCATTCGCTAATCACAGTCTACAAGTAAATAATGAAACGCGTCATTTACAATCTTTATTGTTTGTCTTGGCAGGGTTGATAGCAAGGATAATACAGTAATTTATAATTTACCATGTTGAATTTGGAATTTACCATATAGAATTTACCATGTAGATTTTACCATGTACAGTTTAGAGTTTACCGTGTAGTTCTTTTGTCAAACAGTATATTGAAGTCTGAGCAGTAGATGGTCATGGGAATGAACATGAAATGACTGCATGAAGGAATATGCAAAGTAAATATAAGATCTATGTATTTATTTGTATTCCTTACCAACAAACCCTTGTAACATATACACATACATTGTGAAATAACACCTCCCAGCCAACATTCGCCAAAAACACTGGCAGCAAGGGCATTAATTCATAGCTTGACGGCAAAATGATAAAAAAATGATCCGATTAAAAAATTCCACACATCCGCTCAGCGCAGCACATTCCTAGGCCCTCATACAATGCTCCAGCAACAATGCGTTAAAATTCACTTTGATTAGCAAAAAATGATCAGCAAGGATTTACACTTTGCTCCAGAAGCCAGGCACATTACGATTGCCCTTAAATGGCTTACGTGTTACATCTCTCATGTCACCTGGCTTACGTGTTACATCGCTCATGTCACCTGGCTTACGTGTTACATCTCTCATGTCACCTGGCTTACGTGTTACATCGCTCATGTCACCTGGCTTACGTGTTACATCTCTCATGTCACCTGGCTTACGTGTTACATCTCTCATGTCACCTGGCTTACATGTTACATCTCTCATGTCACATCTCTCAGGTTATACCCCCCCAATCTGGCTATTGCTCATTAGCACAGAGCAAGAAAGCACCTCCCCTTTTGAAGTTCATTGTGTTAAACTCTTTAAAAGAATAATAAAAATATACTACTGAAGTCAGATGCTAAAGGAGGGAAAATATAGCTGGGGGGGGGGTTCATTTTATTTAGATTGTTGTGATGGAGATGATCTCTTAATCTCACACAGAAATTAAAATGTTACCAGTCGCAGTAAGTCTGTGAGCGCTTTGATTGGGTTTGGTATCCATGCCTGCGATGGCGAAGTTAACAATAAATCTTTTCCAACTGGAGACTCAATCAAGGAATGATGGTCCCTGTGCCTGACCGTGGTTTATGAGGCCCTTTACCGTTAAACGCAGAAGATGCATTTCATGTTTTATTCATGTCCATTTTGCTCAGAGCCTGACAGCCTGTGCGCCGTACATGAACTTGAAAAACAATAGGAGCGAGTCCCCAGCTGTGAAACCTTCATTTTGTGTGTTAATCCCAACAAAATATGTGCAAGATGGTTTTAAAAATGAAATACTTTCAAAGAATACTAAATGAAAGTACTAAATGAACTCTATGGTGAAGCGTTCTCTTCCAGCAAGTACATAAATATCAGGGAGAAGAAGGTTTATAAAAAACTGTTTATTTTTTTATAAAAAAAAAAATTGAACTATGTCGACAAGAAAGTAAATAAAAAAGATAAGTATGCCTACATTTTTTGTTGATATAATTATGTTGTAGATCAAAACACAAATTAATTTGAAAAATATAACGGCCTGTAAAATTTCCCTCTTCTTCAGGAAGCCCCTGAAAACTGCTAGTGTCAGTATAACAAGTCAGGCGTTAGGATGGATTCTGACTTTTGATGAGTGACCGCTACTCGGATCTGACCACATTATGGCATGCGGTCTGCGTAGGTTGCCAGGAGACGGAAAAGGTCAAAGGCTCCGGGTCAAATGATGGGCTGCTCCCCCCCCGAGGAGCAATTCGGTACTCGCTTGGCTTCCTCTGACTGAGTGCTCGGCTCTGTGAGTCTCTTCTGTTTGACAGCACAGTCAAATAAACAAGCGAACCGAAGTCACACAGCGTCCACCACAGCACGTCGCAACTGTGGACAGAGCTGCTAAGCCGTGGACATTTTCTTCAATGCTATGAAGCGTTATGTTTGCACATATAGGTTAATTCTAGTTGATTGTTAGATTCACTTAAGTCATCACATAAAGCGACGTAATCTGTCAAACGAATGTTGTGGAATTTCATCTTTTTTACGTTACGTATGTGATATGTCTGCTCAGTCTGTTTTTTTTATTTACATGCAACTTAAAACGGGTTCTCTCAGTCACCCTGCTGGAAATCGCCATGGCGATATTGTAACATTTATAAGTCTCGATTTGCCTAATGTGTTTCTAAATAAACGTTTTACAACGAAGTTTGCAGCCATTAATTATTCCGCATAACAGATTTGCCATTTCGGTGCTGGAAACTGTCCAGACATTTCAAAACTTTTAAACGTTAATCTGCTTCAGCTTTGTTTTAATTACTTTAGAGCTGACTGGGGGGGGGGGGGGACACTTTTGAAAACCATTCTAAGTTTTCTCTGGGTCAGATCCCTTAAATAATTAATTAAAGAACAAAAAGGTAAACAAACGCCTTCCAATAAAAATCATAGTTTGATGTTCTCACTTCGCCTGATAAGACGAAAGCAAACAGATGATAGGTGCCCAAAACCGAAAACCAGCATCCTTCAATCTCTAACTGTAAATAACATGAAAGCCATCCAAAGTCCTTATATTGAAGTGGTGGTTTATTACTGTTGCCTAGGTAACAGCCAATCAAACAGAGCTAAATCAAGTGGCCTGGGTTGAACCTTCAGATTGGCCTGATTCCGTACAGCTGTAGTCAATAAGGCACTGCTGGCTGCAGCTACACTGACACCCATGATGCAGTATCAGGTCTGATTATTATTTACACGTTTATTTTCACTTTGGTTGGTTTTCCTTGATGGTTTTCCATTAAAAGCAGCAGTTATAAATGCTGTATTTTGTTACTTTTAACAAATGTTGTTTACAGTGCAAGTCCTTGCTTGTATTTTCCTTTTTAGAATGTATCACGTACCAGGATCCTCCAACTGAAGTTCACTACATAGTCTTAAAATACTTAGTGACCGACGATTCTGCGCTCTGCTTCCTGCTGTTTAAGAGTACCCCATATTTAGGCTGCATGAGTAGAATCTTAGACTGTGAATAGCCCTATTATTAAATTGCACAAACACATATTTTCCAGATTACGTAACTACCGGTAAAGCAGATTCAGCAGTGACAGACGCTGTCAGCAAGCTTAATCTCTCCTATCAGGATGCACATTACTCATCCCCGTAAAGCACGCAGACTACTACGGCTATTCGGGCTCAAACCTGTGAAGGTTGTTTTAGTGACAGGAAGCCCTAAGACTGAATGTGTGGCTGACGTCCAGAATGGCTACTGTGTACAAATCAGGCCAGCAGCATGTACTCACTGGTTTGCATGGTGATTCCCAGGCACGGTCACGTATGTGAAGGAGCATGAGATGTTGGCGTGCCCATTGTTAGCCATGCGTGGCGACCACTCTGTCCTCTGATGGACCTTATCGATGTTCTCTGATACACTGAGATGTGTAATAGCCAAGACACAGCTGTTTATAGGGAGATATTGTTGGTTCTATTTGGCGCAGTGCTGTTGACTAGGAGTTGTTGGCAGAACCCTTTATCGTCATAATCTGCCTGCACCTGAAAACTGTACTTCTTATCATGTGACAACTGAAATTCCATCAGAGAGATTTTGTGAAAGCTGGATTTTCCCCCATAACTCCCCTCAGTTATTATAATAATTAGTCTTTTGTTGTGCTGTGCTGTGTGGTGTAGTGCTATGCTATGCTGTGCTATGCTGTGCTGTGTTGTGCATCGCTGTGCCTTGCTATGCTGTACTGTGCCACATAACGCACCCTCAGGGCAGAGAAGGCCGTGTCAGATGGAAACCAGGCAGTGACAGTATCGCACGTAATAAACGCATTCGAGTTCAGGCTGTGGTTTAGGTATGTCTGGTGCCATCTGGCAAGCGGGACTGGAAGTTCTCAGGGGACTGAAAATGTTTTGTGTCTCAACAGAGCCCAAAGTCAGCCGGGATTTTCACAGCTTGTGGGCCGCTGCGTGTACCGACAGACAGCACCATCCCTCAACCAGAGCCGTGGCGTAATCTCACACAACGGGCGGGGGGCGGGGCCTGCAGGTGACGTGGACTCGTGAGAGGAAGGCGTCCAAACGTGTGCCTGAATGCTTTGGTGAGCGTGGACGGCTTGCCGGTGGATCACGCGTGTGAGTGTGTGAAGTCTGTGTGAACAGCGATGTCCTGATATCATAGGCGGCGGGCTGACGCAGGGGTACACAAAGATTTGGACTTGTCCGCTTTACGGCATGAGTTCACATGACTATATCGGGAAATTATGGGTGCTCCTTTAAAGGGAAACGTGTGTGTTTTCCCCAGTCCAGTATACTGCTGCTGTATTACTTACTGTTTACGTTCACATTGCACTATGTAAATAAACCCTTGTGTTATGTATATAATAATGATATTAATTGATACCTTATTAATCCCCAAGTCCCCCGTTTCACACTCTCCTGTGTTTTGCACATTTAGCACAGGCACTCCCTAGGTTAAGAACGTGCTTACGAACTGACTGCCATAAAATCTATTATATTAAAAATTCAAGTTAAACAGAATGGTTCGTCATGACTACACTGTGACACTCATGAAAACATTGCATGGCTTCAGTGGTACTTTTGCTAAAGGTATAGTACAATACTCTATGTAGTTACTTCTATTATTATTTTATAATAATGATCATTATTATGCATTGTATTGTTATTTCTCTGACTTCTCTCATTTGGCCTGGTTGCCCTGTATCATGCCTGAGCACGAATGCCCCCCTCCCCCCTACTGGTCTGTGCCCACATTGCACTTAATGTTCTAGGGCAGAGCACAGTTTTGCCGTCCATCCATCCATCCATCCATTTTCTCCCGCTTATCCGAGGTCGGGTCGCGGGGGCAGCAGTCTCAGGAGGGAAACC
>JAODLC010000054.1:9606473-9640534 GCA_026781145.1 Hippopotamyrus pictus | reverse complement strand
CCACTCGTGAACAAGACCCCGAGATACTTAAACTCCTCCACTTGGGGAAGGACCTCCTCCCCGACCCGGAGAGAGCAGTTTGGCAGTCACGCTAGTCAAACGAACTGGACACGGTGCGGATCACCATTTGTGAGTACACCCCTAAAGTCACACTTAGGGAATGGATCTCGTTCATAACCTCGGAGCTGCCTGCATTGGGAAACCCCCCTCCGTATATGGATGGTATGACAATAAAGCCCTTTGACATGACTTGACTTGTGTGTGTCCGTGTATGTGACCAGCCATCTCTGTAATCCAGGCAAGTTTTCATCTCCTAGTGAGGCCTTCAGCCTGGCTGTAACCACAGCGGACGCATTAGACAGGGAAACCAGTGCTCCAGACAAATTCATTGAACGGCAGCAAATTGGACCAGATGAAAATAGGATAGTCCAAAATAGACCAATAAACGTCGCACGAATAACCGCAGCAGAAGGAAAAATCACATCTGCTCGGACTAGAGTCTAGCCTGAATAGTGCCGGAGGTGTCACGCCTTTGTGCTGTAGGGAACAAATTCAATTTTCGGCCTTTTCACAGAAAGACGTGCGAGAATAAGGAGCCGCAGTGTGACACCCATGCTACAAGCGCCCGTGGAGTTTTCAGGGGCTCTAGCAGAAGCTGTCCCGAGCGATTTCACGCAGCAGCGGCGGATCTGTCACACACGCATGCATGGGAAAAGACACGCGTTCCCCCCCCCCAGCATGCCATTCGCGGCGGGAAAGATGGAAGAGAGAACACCATAATTTGGCTGCTCACGACCCGTGAAAGAATATCAGAGATAGTCAGGCAGCTATCATTTTACCAAAACTGTAGCCGACAATTTTGAACATCACCTTGGTTATCAGCTGATCTGGGGCCTCCTTAGACCATGATGCCCCCATGCTGTCAGAATCCAGCAGGGGCAGCTGGGGGCTTCACCATGCAGGCTGAGATGTTCTTCTGACAAAGAGCTCTGACCTCTTCCACTCCATCCGGCTGTAGGTCTGATGTCCCCTAATAAACTGCTCTTTAGTATGCAGAGCACAAGGGGAGATTAATTACGAGACACCACTAAACTGGGGCATTCACCTTTTAGCATGACACTTACTGTAAATCTAATACCGTCTGTAGGCCTGTAGCATGGACTGCACTTACAGCCACTGTTACTCCTGTAGAAATGATAATGCAGGACCTGTGGTCTGACAGATCTAATGTCCCAGGGCCCTGCTATTGTGTGAGAGCTGACAGTCCTGTTAAACATGGTGAAGTGGGGAATCCCTTTTATCTTTACACAAACACAGATGCGCACTTCCTGGTACGGAGGACAGAAGCAGAATGAGTTTAGGACTTCATCACATGGAAATCTCCATTTTTGGGCAAGTGCTTCCCAGAAGTAGAAGTTGAATGGAGGAGATATTTCAAGTTTGTTTGATGTACACAAGCCCAGATCTCATATTTTAAGATCTGACAAGATGAAGGCCTTGCACTGGGGGTAACAATGTGTCACCCCATAGTACTATACAAGAAAACAAGCTGTTTCTTAAAAATTAATGATACTATTCACAGAGGCTAATAAGTCTATGTGGAAACCAAGGACGCCAAAACCCAGTGATGCATAATGGCATGGATTTTTGCTCTGGCTTAGCTTTTAATTATTTTATTAAAGCGTCCATACAATGTGAGACGACGGACCCTCGCCCTTCACATGGGGGGGGCGGGGTTTCAGATGGACCTTTAAAACATGTCTGTCCAAGGGAATGAAGTCTCCACCAGCTGTAAATCTATCACAGCTGGAAAGAATCAATTCCGGACACGGGGAACATACTGGGGCTCTCGCGGCGCGTGACTGAACGGGCTGTTATAATTGGAGGAGTTGATTTAAAATGGGAGTCAAAAACTGCTCCCCCTCCCCCCTGAACTCTTCATGTTCCCTCCCACCAAGCCCGCCCATTAAGTCCAAGCAATATACAGTGTATATCAGTAATCATTAGGGAACACAAATCAGTTTGAACAATGGCATAGAAATAACCAACAGTTGCTTTTAAGTCAAATAAAGGCCACTAAATATCATCTTTTCTATTTCATAATGTCCTCTTCCATCTTATCTTCTATAATACACATAAACCATCTCTTTGAATTTATAGAACGTCCTGTCATGGCCCATCAATTGAGAAATAGTCTTTTATTGACATCCAGACACTGAACTTAGGTAGAGGGCCACTGTGCGTGGGCCAATTTATGTCTCAGGTACACTCTGTTTTACATGAACATCCACGCCTGAGACAAAGGCATGATGCATCAAGGGAGCTGCAAGGACTCCCACAAACACAACTCGCCAGAGCTGTGCTGTACTCAGGGGCTGCGGGAGTCAGATCCCATCTTTCCCATCAGCCCACCCACCGTCTGCGAATCACAGCACCTGCCGTCGAACAATTCTGAGGATATTGCACGGGGTTTTTGGTAGCTCATATTCATGCCATTTTCTTATTATCTGAATCTCATCATTTCTGCAGGCTCTGGAATTGTCCTCATTATCAAGCAAAACAGTAGCAGTGACGCTCCAGCTAGAAGTCATTTCAAACGGAAACCTGTTCAAATTGACTGCAGTGACCCTTATTTGCAAAATTCAATTTTTCTATTTAATATTCAAACACAACATGTAAGCTAAAGCCTAATTATTAATTACTAACTATGCCGTCGTTTTTTGCCAGGGGTAAAACAAACTCGTAACTATTTAGCACACAGACGTTTCCAACGACAGCGAGACCTCCGCGCGAGCGCTTCGCGCGCCCCGTGCGGTATTTATAGAGCGAGTGGAGGCAAGCGATGTCAGTCTGGCGCGCACTGCTGGGCGGGACCTGGCTGTGGCCACCGCTAAGCTCGCTGGGGTAACTGATGCGCGCAAAAGCGCCCGGGCTGCACCGCGCCCCTCCGTCGCCGTCCCCTTCGTCTCACTTGTTTGAGCGTTATTCCACCGCCGATATTACCTAGCCGTTACCCGCGTACTTCCGAAGCACTTAGGCTGCGTGGAATATGCCCGCCGCTGTGGTTTCGCGGTCACCCGAAGCGCCTCTTACTGGACTGAGGGCAGAACAGTTGTGGCGCTGTCCTGGGTTCTGAAGTCACAAATCCTGAAGTGTTGTTAAAGAGCAGACTTTTTTGTGGTGGCTATGCTTCTTCACTACTAGAGTCTTGAGATGAGTTGGAAAAGGCTGCATTCTGTAGCTGTCTGGGGATTCTTCGCATGGGAAATAGCGGGTTTACTGAGGTAAGTAAATATGACCATTTTAATCGTCTAGCTTATAGTTTCATGTACGGCGTCTCGTTTTTATACTCTGACAATCATGGCCGTATTCTGCTTCGCTTTTAAGATTAAATAAATGAAATAAAAATGAAACATTTTAACTTTAATTATATTTAAACAATAAACTAATAGATCGACTGTGGTGATTTCCAATACGAACTCGCCCGTTAATTAATTTCCATGAAAATTCCACTGACCCGCAATTATCTAGAAAGAGATCCGTAATTTCACTACACGCGATGATCCGTCACAGCACTGGGAGCTCGAGCCCTGCCGAGTGCGTGAGTCGCGCGGGGGTCCGGGTCGCGCGGCAGATGCTCGCGCTGACGGTCTCGGTCTGCTCCGGCTGCCCGGAGATCCGGCGCATCTCTCCGGAGCGTAACAGGTGCCGCTGCGTGTCTGCCCCTCTGCTAGGTGCAACCCGCCAGCTGTCGCTTCTGCCCCCCCCTGAGTGCTTTGACATTGGCAATCACCACGTAAGAAGTTCACGGTGAAAGGGACATGTTTAACTTAAGGATCGTCTCGATGCCTCATACTAACTTGGGTGCGTCTAATAATTCTTTATCTCAACAGTATTTCATACATGAAATGATAATTGGTGCTAGAAAGATTTTGCAAGATTTATTTAACATACTACTCAACGCAGTTGTGTTTCATGTGAATACAGTGGCCCAAATGTAAAAAATAATTCAGCAGGATCGGTAAAGCAAAGTATATTTAACAGTTTAACATTAATTTTGTACAGATGTAGTGTTGGTTCGAGCAAGTAGTCTTCCTAACCTATAAAGTTATTAACTATAATGTTGGTTCATCATTGTTTACTTTTCTTTTATGATCAGATTTGTGTTTTTATAGTGTGTCTTACAGGTTCACGCTTTTGATTATATAATCATCCAAAACTCGTCCTTCCTAAATCAGATGCATGCAAGAAAATCTTAGGATGATAAAGGTTTAACAGTAATTATTGCAGCACCATTTCTCAGATAAGACCATTTAATACACGGACGCAGTTTTCAGTGCTTGATGGATGATGTGGTGATAGTCATTTGTCTGTAACATTCATTTTCAGGACAGTCTCACTCATGCTTCTGCTGAACTGACATTGGCTTTACTTGTGTCCCAGTTACATGCTTTGGGCACAGTAAGAGTGTAAGCCCGAGGGGCCCCATATTCCTTTGTAACAGCAGTAATAAAAACTGGTGATGCAAGTTTAGTTTCCTTTCTCTCGTAGGATTCCTCTGCATCCCTACAAGTAGTCTTCTCCGGGTTATGTTTGAAAACAAATGCACACTCTGGATCACGTAGAGACAGCCTAATTTAGTTGTAGGTGTAATGCGTTTTGCAGTGATTATATATTATGAAGGTGTCTGTTTTTCCTGATGATGGTCATGTATCACCCAGCCCTACGTTTACAACAGGGCTGTTTGTAATCACTAACCAAAGCCTTGTTGATGTACCTTGTGCTTATTTCCCCATTGTAACTGAGGCATTTTGCCATTTTATGGACATTATGATGCTTCAAGAATATTTTTAAAGCAGGTGTCATAAATCTGCCTGTTTGATGTCTGTCTTTTTATCACTGTGGTATTTTTGTATTGGAGCTGAACTGAAGGGTTGATGTCCTATTTTGCTAAAGTGCATTTTAGGAATTTGATCTATGGAATATGCCATTGACAGGGACAGACTCTCCACAATGCAGAGATGTTTTGCAAGGAAAGAATTTATGGTCTGTTGCTGATATATCCTACAAAGAACATCCTGGGACGTTTTATAATAACTGCAATTGTATGAGCCTACTCAGACATCAGAAAGGTCCTTGCCATCACAGTTATGACAGAATTGCTACAAGGGATTTATTCACAAAGACTGCCAAGCATTTCTCTCACATCTGTAAAAGGCATTTTTATTAGCTTTGACCAAGCTTAGATGTCTTGACAGGCATGTTTTTTTGGACACTTCTTTGCTTCAAAATGTGCCATAGTGAGAGATTACTAAAAGCTCATGGGAGTTTTACTTACACAAAAATGTTCTGTGGGCAGAAATAAAAATGATTGTTTCAGGGAGATAACCAATCAGATTGTACAGGAGGTGGGTCCTAGAGGAGGACAGAGGGACCAAGACATCTGATCAGTTGGTTTCACCTCCTCTGGTTGCTTGGACCCAGGCTACCTCTTGTGTACTGAGGGCCAGATGTGTCTTATGAATGTCCAAATAATCGTGAACAGGATTTTAAAAGTGAGCCGTGAGACATCTGCCAAAGTCTGGTCCTCGACCTGCAAGATGACAAAGCTAATATATGGAGCTCTACCATCAGCTAACAGCTAGCATGTGAAGTTGTACCAACAGCTAACAATGGCACTCAACTAACAAGATCATTGGAAGGTCATTGGAAACCAAACCTAGCTGTAGCTATGTTTGCTGCTTGACAGCTGCATGCTGATGTATTATCTGCCTTGCTGGTACGTCTCCTTGGAATAGAGAGTCTGCTAAATAAATAAATGTAATCAGTGGCCTGTACAGCTCTACCAAGTGACAGCTAATGTGTGGACTTCGATTACCTAACAGCTATGCATACCAAAATAGCCTGAAATTATAGAGATCCCATGTTTCCAAGCAGAAGCCAGAGGACTGAGGCATATTTCAATCAATCTTCTTCATAATAGTAAACTGCTGTTTATGGTCTGAATTCATATAACAGTACATTGTACTACCTGTTACTTTTTGCTTCTCCATGGACAGTGCTGCTGGGTAATGACGCACATTGTGTGCAGTGTATGACAGCGTCAGAGATTTTTTCAAATTTTACTAAACGATTTCGCAATTCCTCTGCAATTTTTCTGTGGACCCCCCGGGGTTGAAAACCCCCGGGCTAGGGTATGAGTACATTTAAATGGTCTTTTTTCCCCAGACATTTATACCAAAACAGGAAAAATGGTTAAGTAAATGCATTCATTTCCTCGCTCAGTAACCTTGATAATTGTACAGTGGTCCTTTAAACTACTGTGTATTAAAAGGCCATGCATTGATAATAAATAAAAACATTTGTTATTTACATTTAGATATTAGATTTATGTTTATTCCCAGCATTTTATTTGTCATCGTTTGAGAGTAAAGAGGTAAGCAGAGTTGCACTGTTCATCATTTTTTTCCCCATTCCCAATCACTGCACTGTTCATGTTTTCAGGATGCCTTGTCTCTTCAGATAAGGAGCTGTTCATATACGAGACACAATGGCAAAAGGGCACATCGACGCTTTCCCTTTAACTTGGGATTTCAGCCTGCCGCCTCTTTAAGAAGGCCTGATTGTTACCCAGTGCTGTCTCTGCACCAGAAATCCCAAGCGGTGACATCATCAGAATGGCTCCATTGATAGTTTATCCAATAGCTGGCTGACAGTTTACATTTAGTCAAGGGAATGGGAGACTCAGAACCATTAGACGTGATAACCGCTTGGTCGAAATGAAAGCTGAAGGAGCCCCAGGGGACCAGAAGGTATTCAGATTAAACCAGGGCTGTGGACAGCAGCAATCCCCCAGGCACCAAATAAGAGCCAGGATAGAATGCCATGTGGTCTGTTCTCGTTACTCCAGGTTCTGGGTTTTGGCCATTCAGTGCTATAGATCAGGTGCTCCTTATTTTTTAGGTACCACCCCCCCCCCACCCAAAAAGGTTTCCAATTTATGTATTTTTCTCTGTGATCTGTGATTATTCTGATTGTTTTTTCTACGTACAAGACAAATACTCACTTATACTGTTGGAGTACTGAGAAACAAAAGTAGTGTTTATATCATGTAAATGCTATTAAATGCAAATCACATCTAGTGTAGGAATACATTTAATAAATGTAGGAATAAAAAGACGTCAGTGGCTGTGTGTCGTCACTCGTAAACATGCACTTACTTCTGCATTCTTCATCAGATCTGTTGACTGGACCTGCAAAGCTGCTGTTCACCAGTTAAAAAAAAAAACAAACAAAAAAGTACTATGATTTATTTTTAAAGGGACATTTTCTAGCTTTGCAGTTTTTGCACACAGCAGAAATACAGAATGTTGAATAGCTGCTACTGAGATATCTACAAAGAATCTATAAAATATGGATTTTTCATAGTCTCTCTTTCCTCTGGACTGTCACCAACTAGTGAATCCCTTCTATCAAACAGTAATTGGTACCATTTCTGAATGCCCCAGTGAGCCTTTGAGATATTTTTCATTGATTCGGCCAAAAACATTTTTTTTTTTTTTTGAAGTACTGTAAGCAGCTTAATTTTTTTCCCTTAAAGCTATGCTGTATCTAGAGAAGGAGGGCATTTCGTAAGAAGCTCACTGTTACTATATTCAAAGCAGAAATACCACATTCTTTTTAAAATGGGAACCAAATTTATGTTAGCAGCCGATCCCACAAAACCCAGGGCGGGGGATGCCTTGCACTGGAGGCCAGCACATTGTAGGACATGCACAATGGGAAACTTAGAGACACCAGTTAACCTGTTGTTGGATTACAGGGAGGAACCGGAGTGCCCTGAGGAACCCTGCATGAATACAGAGAGAATATAGAAACCCCACTCACACAGAGCCAAATTCAGAACTGTACCCACAGCCCTGGAGGCATGAAACCACTGTGTCACTTCCTTATGAATATATCAGACTGATATGCTTAGAATCACCTAGCATCTAATTAGATAAGCGACTGTTGAAAAAAGGACAGATGGATAAATGTAGTTACTGATACAATTCACTGCTCATGTAGGCCTTCCCCTCACAGCACAATAGCTTGTCCCAGCGTGCAGAATTTGTCATCCAGCATTACAAGAGCAAACATGCCCCTGGCAGTCATATCCAATATTGTCACAAAGAGAAAGCAGCGACAGTTCAGCACCAACATTATTTCGGCGGCATCTCTAAAAACATGCCACTGCAATACCTGCTGTTTCAATCATTTTGAATAATAATAATAATAAAAAAACACAATTTTCAAAATATTAATGTATTTTTCCATACGACTCAAATGTTATGTGACTTACCTTTGTCCATTTGGTACCCGTGCTTTGCCTTTTTGCGATCATTTCCGACAAACGGCTTTCAGCTAGCCAAATGCAACTAAAATGATGCGAATGAAATGCTGTCTGTAGTAGTTAACCATTTCAGCGTTGCCCTGCAGAGCTGTGTTTCGAGGACAGGTCATTATCAATGAGTCATCTTTTTGGCACTGATTTGTTGACTTGGCAGCAAGCATGAATCTGGGATTATTGACACCCAGCCAAAAATGATTGTCTCGCACCAAATTATTTTTTAAATTAAATTTCAAATGTATCTCACCACTGAGGAATATAGTAATTTCTCATTGGTGCTTTGATATGGTATATGCCCATGGAATAAATGATGTCTGTGTGATGGATCAATAGCAGTCCCAGAAGTTTGTTCTGACATGTGAAATTTATATCTGCTTAAAATCCAGCCATGCAGAGCTTGGCCCAGGTGATTTGCTAACAGGAGCATCATCATTCCATCTTTTCCTATCCGGTCATTTGGTTCTAATTAATCCCACGATAATTATTGCTGTAAAAAAAAAGGGAAATTTAAAACCAGTCTATTGGCGTTGATAAAAAAATGTGAGTGAAACCTTTGTCTCACACTAAGCCAATAAGCAATGATCACACAAGACCGTTTCAGATGAGAAGCGCCGAGATTAAAGTGGGGGTTTTATGTTCTGTTTTATGGCATTAGTCCTGCTTATGGAGTCATTAAAACTGGAGTGGATACTCTTTGTGCAGTGGGATGCGGCCCCTTGCAGGTATGGGAAACTCCAGCCCTTGAGGCTGTGGTACTTCTGTGATCCCTTCAGTTACGCTTAGAACATCAAATAAGGTTAGATCTTCAATTGACCAGTAAACAAAGTACAATGAAAACCAGGACACCCTGTGACCCCTGAGCACCAGCTCCCCATGCCTGTCCCAGGCAATTTATCCACTCTTGGGTTCTGGTGTCTGAGTCCACAACATCCCCCTTTCCGCCCGGAGCACTAAAATGACCTCATTGTGCTACTACATACCAAGAAGGAAGCAAGCCATTAAAAAATGGGTGAAAGTGGTGAGGTGGGGGGGGGGGACAGGTATGATTTGCACTCTAAGGGTTTTGGATGCAATTTTCAATTGCTTCCCCACTGCCCCCCCGTCTGGTTCTGTCATCTCCCAAGAGTTAACGTGAACAACACAGATAGTGTAGTAGGCAAAGGGTCAGTGGGCTTATGCTCCTTCTGGGGGTCAAGGCAGGGTTCACAGGAAGGTCTGTCACTCATTGGTTAAGAATGTGTGGAATGCTAGTGGTTTTCAGCTCCAGGGCCCCAAACAGCCTAGTAAGTTAATTATTCTGTTGATGACAGATTTATGAAGCAGGAACTATAGTAAGAAGAACAAAGAAAAGCAACTCTCAGGATTATTCCGGACATCCTCACCTCCATACAGTGAAGGTGAGAGGGCAGGGTGACTCATAAAGATCACCCCTCAGTCCATATGATCGTCTCAATCTGTGCTTCTGCCAGACAGACCGAATACCGCCCTCGCCAATGTCGGTATATGCTGTCAGTGCAGGATGATGGCTGACATAAAATACCAGCTTTAACAAGAAGCACTACACCCATGCAGCCAGGGAAGTGAAGGAGAGGACAGAAGTTCACTTGTCTCCGGGTGATTTCTGTAGACAGCTTTCATCAAGTCATCCAAGACTTAACAGGGGAGAATAGGAACGAGTGAATAGTACATACAATATATGAAATATATGGGGATAATATATGAATAATAAGGAGTATTTTAATTGCTAATCTGCTCTAACAGCTTTGGAGACCCTTTGGGGCGTAGAGTCCACAGACCACTACCTGAACTTTCATGTTTGATTCTCATCTGTTTCAGAGACATTTGCGATAGCGATTGCTACTTGTAAGCTTAACACTCAAGAACATTGTGTAACTTCTGCTCTGCGGCTGTGTTACAGGCCTGTGTGCCGTGCCTGCTGCAAATGGCTTCAGACAAATCTTTCAACAAAGGAAAAGATCTGTCTGAGATAAATGTTCGTTTCTTATGATTTTTCCCCCCATACACAGCCTCAAATGTTAAGTTAAAAACACAGATGTCTGACTTTTTTTTTTTTTTTTACAGTACATGGCACACTGTCCTGCTGTCCATCTTGTCTTCTCCAGGTCTTGTCCCGTGTTTGACTGCAGGTGGACACTGTGGCATCTGTCCACAGATGTCCCCTGCTCTTTAATGGGTTATTCAATGCACTCTGACTGGAGCATACGGTAACTTGCATCTGAATGACCTCTCAGCAAAACGTACATGCAAGACGGAGACAGGCTGTCCAGTTTCATAACTTTAGAGTGCCCAGGATAGCATTACCGGACATTTTTTTCCTGAAACTGGTTTACTGTAAATTTCCTATGCGGTTTTTGTTTACTTTTTACTAACCACTGGAAAAAAATATTCACTGCATTTGTGACAGTGAAGTTTCTGAGCACAGCAGGCTCTTACAAAGAAAATGAGAAGTACTGACTGAATTGGTATGACAGCATCTCCATTTCCATCACCATATACATTACATTAAATATCCAAACAGAATGACAGCATGGCTCAAGAAGGCGTGAAATACAATGTGTGAAAGGATGGGCGCAATGTAAAAACTACATGTGTTACCGATGCATGGTACACAATGGGCCTGGATTAAGCCTCCTAGGTGAAAATTACTGGGAGGTCGTTCAATGAAACCAAACCGACATTCCTTTTCGGCCACTGAGCTTACGTCTTCTGCACTGTAACAAAACTGCATCACAAAGAAAGAGTGAAAATACATTTAAGCAGAAACGATGGGCGAGGTTCTGTTTGGCTGAGGCAGGAATCCCCAGGAGGCTTCTTTGAGCACAAAAACAGCCACTAAGCTACAATGCCACTTTCTGTTCCTCCTACTTGGGAGAAGTTTTTGTTCTTTTCCTTCACGCTCAGTGTGTTAGATTGGGACCTCGAGTGCATACAGTGTGGAAGGTCTCGTCAGCCTTATCGAGAAAAAGCAGAAACACACAGGCTCTGTTGGCATTTGCCTCCACATTATCCAGGAACTATCCTAGGAAAAAAGCTCCACGAATCAGACCAATTTAAAGTCTTTTCCCATCATTAAAATCATGCTGAGAATAAGGCTGCACAGCAACAAATACAACGGAGTGATCCCTTAGAAAATTGCTGTCCATATTTGAATAGGGCTGGATCCTCTGGGTTTCTGTTTTATTTTTTTTATTTTATAACCTGTGTACTGTGTTTGTTATACAGAACTAAGCATTATGTTTTATTTTCCCACAGATTTGTTTTTAAACATGGACGTATAGCATGAATACAAGCAGGGATGGACATAACTGGTACGCAAGTACGCATTCGCCTTTAAAAACGGTACGTTTGTAAAAAGCACAAAAGCGTACTTATTTTATATGCAATGCAATGCAATTTTATTTATATAGCGCATTATCACAACATTACATTGTCTCAATATGCATTTGCACTGATATGAAAACACAATATAATCCATTTTAATCTTTATATGCTAACTCCATTTGCGGTATACAGGTTAAAATGTACAGGTATTTTCTTGTCATATTAGCGCAAATGCACATAAAATCAATTATAATACAAACAATCGATTGTCGCACGTATCGTTTTTAAAGGTGAATGCGCACTTGTGTACCAGTTATGTCCATCCCTGGTTATAAGCTGCCTCGTGCGGTAGATGACCTGATGCTGGCCCATGATCTGGGGAGATAAACAGTCACATGTGAAATGCGTGCAGAATCTCTCCATGGGATGGTTCACAGGATTCCTGCTGGCATAGCCAGAGTGGATCCGCATCTGGGCGACGCTTTGCACCTATTCTCTGCTTGACAGGATGCCGTTATAAGGGGGCACCGCACCTGGGCAGCGTGTGGCGTGTGGAGGGAGGAGCAGCCACAGCACATCAGCTGCACATTATCTGAACATCTACATAGCAGGCACACATGGATCAGGGGTATTCGCTTACAAGGGAGAAGTTTTATTTACCGCTTAATTGCGTTGCTCTTGCCAAATGTGCTTGTCGTGGTTATTCCTTTAAGACAGAATGTTACCTTTAGTTTGTTGCTAAGGATACTAATGACTGTGTTCCAATGGAGAAGCTCCTCTCTCTGTGGGAATGGCCTCCTTCCTGCCTCAGTAGCCTCCCTGCTCCCCTCTGTTGTGAGAGACATGCAGTCCAGCCACTAAGACCGGAAGGGTTAAGGATTAGGCTATAAGCCCTTGTTTTTATTGCAAGCACAGTGTGAAGGAGTCATTGGAGTGTTTAGTCAAACAGACATTCCTACTTCACCCCACTCAAGGATTACAGCTGCTTACTAAAGGGGAATGGCCTGAAAAGATACACAGTTAACAACTCTAACAGTGAGGAAACATCAGGTCAGAAACTGCTATTTGCCCATTTTCCCCATACAATCTAGGCCACTATTTGATCAAAAGTTACTCGGCAAACTACATTCTAAAGTGAGTCCAAATATTAGTGTACGGCTTTACAACTTGGGACAAACACCAAAACAACAAAAGCTACATTACTGTGAATGAAGCACCACACCTTCTGGGGGCAGTTAGCTTCCCTTCTTGGTCAGGCAGGTCTAACATCACTTCAGCTGCTAGTTAGCAGTTAGCTTCCCTTCTTCTTGGTCAGGCAGGTCTAACATCACCTCAGCTGCTGAAACACAAGGGTGAGCGATGCCATTTTCTGAAACGCGAAGCGGCCGGTGCTGCCCTCCCTTGTGCAGAAGCTAGTCTCCAGCCCAAGAAAATAGAGAGACTTCACAGTCATGCTTTTGAAAAGCACGTTTTAAAAAGAGCAGAGCTTTAAAAATACCGACTTTCTTCCAAAACTGAGATAAATAGCTAGGACAGGGTGGAAACACGGCATAGGCTGAAATCACAAAGCTAGGCACGCTGGGATTTTGCTGTCTTCATTACCCAAGAGTCTTTTCCCCTCCGTTATCATGTCTCCGCTCTCTCTGCTCACCATAACTCTGCCTTCTTCCCTGCTCAGTGTCATAATCCTAATGTTTATTTCCAAAACTGAGGTGCTATTCAAAGCCTTCGCTTGTGAATCGCTCAGGTTGCACACAGGGGTTCAGGGATCAACCCTGAGGTTCACATGGCGAGCTCTGTGCGGCCCTCGCTCCATCTTGAACACTAGCACAAACAAACCCTAAGATGGCTGCGTTTATTCATCTGAAAAAAAGGAATTAAAAAAGGTCTCCCAACAGTCGTGCCACACACTGTGCTGCACCCTTAGGCAGAGTTTCACCATCGTCTGGCTGGGACCAACCCCAACCCCTATCCCCACCCCGTGTGTGAGATGGGCTGAAATGGTGAAGATAGCCCCACGCGCTACCCCGCTGGGGCTCTGGCTTGACTGTCCACAGGAAAAAAACCTAAACAAGCATGCGTCACACAGCAGGGAAATGAACAAAACGATTGCTCTCTGTAGCCAATTTGGGGTCTTTTTCACAGGTGTAAAAGTGTCCTTTGAACACCAGTGACACGTTTATTGGCTTGTCAGAATGCCACATCCTAAAAATGTAGCTTTTTTTTTTTGTTTGTTTTTTTTTCTCAGAAACAAGGCTATGTGGCTGTTTTAATTTGCATTACGCATTGGGAATTTAAAATTCGTGGTCATCGCAGTAATGAGCACGGAAGACTGAAGAGCCTGAGAGAAGACAGGACATCCTGCAGAAGGCTAGCCTTTCTGGTCACTGGGAGCTGACATCAACTTGACAGCACCTAATAATAAATTTAATAGGCTGCTTTTTCATTTTCATGATTTTTCATTACGACATGTAATCGCAGCATTGTAACCGACCGTGTCCAATTGTGTGCAAAGATAAAACAAAATACTCAAAAAAAACATCACAATACTATGTGTAGCCACCTGACTTAGTAATTCATAGCAGTAAATGATTAAACGCTTTTCGGCACAGCCCAGAATACCTTCTAAGTAAGTGGGAACATCCTTCATTAAAGACCAAAAGTGACTGATAGAACCAGCCAGAAGATTATTTGTACCTCATTCTGCGGTGAAATTGCCCTCCGACTTGTGTGTGTGTGTGTGTGTGTGTGTCCTCAGTTTGTCTTTCCTTTTTCGGCCGCAGCCTAGTTGCATCTAAGGACCCAGACAGCCCCCGCGGGAGAGCAGTGCCCATGTCACCATCTGACTTCCTCGACAAGCTCATGGGGAAGACCTCCGGGTACGACGCCAGAATCAGACCCAATTTCAAAGGTACGGGCATTTATTTTCTGCATTCCACTTGTATTACAGTTTGTCGAGTTTATGTGTTACATTGCTAATGAATGGATGAATTCCCCCTACATGGCACTTGATGCTTAGAATTTACCTTAATTTTGTGCCTAATTGTGGGGAGGGGCGGGGGGCACCCAGGATAGGACAGCAGAGAAAGCAACATGAAACTAGGACAAGGCAGTGCAACCAAACAACTGACAAAAAAGACATAGAATGCAGCCCAGAAACCCCTTACCCTTAATAAAATAATGGTACCTCCCTGTCAGCTTCCTGTGACCGTATCTCCCTCACTGGCCCCCACATCACCCAGCCCTGTCACCTTCTGACTCTCACTTTGCCTTGATTTTCTTTAGGCCCCCCAGTGAATGTATCCTGCAACATTTTCATCAACAGCTTCGGCTCCATCGCAGAAACAACAATGGTATGTTCCCACTGAGGACTCATCTGTACATTTCGAGGTCGTTTCAGCAGCTGCTGGTGAAGCTACCAGCTGAGACGTACTACTGGCCTTAACCAAAGAAAACGCTTTGCAGAAGTCTTGGAACCCATAAGTGTTCGCAGTCAAATTTGAGAGGATTATTCATTGATGAGCTAAGAGATGCAATTGCCACTCATGGTCGTAGTGGGTGTCAACATTAGCAGATTCTCTTTGGCCTGCATTTGATGGTTTCACACCAGAAGTAGGCGTGAGGTCATCTCCCCCTGAGATTGGACAACATCCTGGGTATAATGGGGAAGACGAAGTGGACATGGACCATTGGGAATAGCTGATGCATGTAACGAGTTCTAGGCTGGGTCTTTAGCCCACCCCCTCCAGGACTGGTGGGAGCTGCCCAAGCCACAGCTCTGTTTGAGCCTGACACCTGTCATGTCATGTGACAGCCTGACCCCTGACGTGCCATGTGACAGCAGAGCTACACCACGACCTGCTGCTTCAGCTCAGCCCTCAGCAGCTCTTTCAGCCAAGGGCTGATGAGTGTAGTCGCCCCCAGGACAGATCTCCAGCCCCAACCTCCACTGACAAGGAGAAGAAATAAGTCCCACAAAATCACTAACGCAGATCTGTAGTCGCTAACCTGATTCTTCATGAGGGTCTGTCACAGGTGCTCTCCACATTCTTGGCTCTTTCGGGAAACTGAACCTGCATTTTGTTTGTACCCTGCTTTCTTGGGTTAAATCTGAAACGCTGGACCTCCGTATCTGGGCCACTCCAGCTGTGGTGAAAAATAGCCCCAGATGTTCATTAGTTCACAGAATGGAAACTGCAAATATTAAAATATGTTTCATTATGCAATACAAATTAACTATGTAACTAAAATATGGTTTGGAGCTTCTGTTCTGGATTTTAACAAAATCTAGAGCAAAATTTGAGCTCTGTATAGTGATGGTATGTCAATAAGGTCTCTGCAACCGGCAGCTGTTAAATGAGACATGTTAGATTCTGCATTGCTGTCTGCATAATCTTTATAAGTGGCTCCTGGAATCTTCATGAACAACAACACCTGCAATTTCAGGGTCAGCTTGCTGGTACAGTTTCCAGGTTTTTGAATCACGCCCCTGAGAGGTTAAACTATAACCAGCACGCTCTGCCGCCGGCGAGAGCCATAGTCCCTATGGTTGAAGAATCTAATCATTACAATCTCTGACAAAGAAGAGCAGACATTCTGGTTTGTTTCAGCATCTGGAAGTGATTTCCTTCCTCCAAAGACTTCTCTGACATCTAGTCACGTTCTCAGGACTACCGGGTGAACATCTTCCTCCGGCAGCAATGGAACGATCCGCGCCTGGCCTACAGCGAGTACCCGGACGACTCCCTGGACCTGGATCCCTCCATGCTGGATTCCATCTGGAAGCCTGACCTGTTCTTCGCCAACGAGAAGGGGGCACACTTCCACGAGGTCACCACCGACAACAAGCTGCTGAGGATATTCAAAAACGGCAATGTCCTCTACTCCATAAGGTGAGCGCGCCGTTAATCCTTTAACACACTATTTTAACATTGCCCACGGGGCAATGACTGTTCGTTGAATCACAAACAATGTTCACATAACCATTAACGCCCATTCAGCAAGGGCACCACACTCTAACAACAAAACACATCCTGAAGAGTGGCCACAGTCATTTTCAGGCAGAATTGTTTTATCATAAATTCTAGGCTTTTATCTGGCTGCCACATGAGGAGAGTGTGTCGAATTAACAACTTATACTGGATTCCTTACTTTAATAACGGACAAATCTCCAAGTGACCTTTAAACCAGTTCATGTTCCTCTACTGGAGCAACATCTGCTAAGAGACAACCCAGGGTTGTATGGTCACTCGCAGGCATGTCCCAATTTTGCCCGAGATCAGCGTGTCCCAGGATCAAAAGGGAGAGGGGCTTATGTCTCTCTTCTTCAACCAATCACAGTCATCATGCTATGAGATCACCACATTAATTAGCCAGTGTTTTCTCTTGAGCGGCAAGGTGCACAGATATTCAAAAGTACCAGTTTTATTGTGCATGCCTTTTGTTAAGGGACATGTCGTAGATGCAAAACATAGGGAACCTGCAAAGGCTGTACAGTGCAATGTAAGGGTGCATCTTTATTTTATGATGGTAATAATAATAATAATGACAATAATTACAAAAAAACAAGGCCTGAACCAACAACCCTCCGAACACCAGCATAGAGGCTTAACCTGCTGAGCCACACGCTGCCCCGGGTCTGACACCTTGATGGCTGGAAGCCTTGAGTTTGAAAATGAGAAATAAATGGACCAAAATGTGGTGACATCATATAACGAAGACTGTGATTGGCTAAAGAAGTGAAACACAAGCCCCTCCCGTATTCACCCAGGGGCACATCGAACTTTGCAAAATCACGATGTGCTCACTCACAGAGGAACATGGTAGGAGAAAGGATTTCTTCTTCAGTGATTATTTGTCCTGGGCAGGTGTTAACCTGGACTCCTATGTAACATCTGGAAATGTGTTCCGCTGACATGTAAATCGGGAAGATGGATTACATGCCCTGAGAGTGCGTTCAGCTTCACTGGTGCGGCTTTGCACGCGACGGCTGTTACCATGCAGGCAGATGGTAGCAGGAATGTCACATGACTGCAGATTTACCCTTAAACAAGCTCAGATATTATTTTTAAGAAGCCTATAACCTGCAACTGTCACCCCCTTAGTAATTCTCCCTATTTAGTGTTCTCTGCATAAAATGCACTGGTATTTTCATTGCAGCCGACGCATGAATAAACAGTATTTGTGATGCTCCGTGTTTATACAAATAAAGCTGATGTCTTTGCACCTGCTGCCGCCACACTGTTTGCCCCAGACTAACCCTGACGCTCTCCTGCCCGATGGACCTGAAGAACTTCCCGATGGACGTGCAGACGTGCATCATGCAGCTGGAGAGCTGTGAGTACCCAGTTACGCTTCCGCTCCAGTCAGCGTCAAAAAGCCCGGTTACGTAAGCTCGGGGCTCGGGCTGTTCACCGCAACGAGGGGGCAGGCACAGCAGCTCCTGAAATCGCAGGCTCCCGCCAGAGGCGGCGATGAGGTCACTTGCAAATTTCATGAGCTCTTCATGGCATGGAGGTTTTACCTCCAGCTGTAATGCTGAATCATTAGAAGTGGTTTAGATCCAAGTTGGCCGCGTCGGCCATGTCTGGTCTGGAGAATAGGACCCCTATCCCTCCCAGCTGGTTCAGTATCTGTTCCTGATGCTTTGAGAGTTTGCCACACCTGCGCTCGCTCGTCTAGACCTGGAAGGCCGCATTGCCAGCAGTCATGTGGTATTAGGTAACTGAGGGTGCCATGGGGTGGGGGGGGGGGGCTGTATCTGTATAATGACCAGAGGGGTGTCCAGCAGACCGCTGATATCGATCTACTGCACGTTCTTGCGATTCCGTTGCTTGACAGATTCTTTTAGTCATCGCTGCTGGCGCGGGCCATGTTTATTAGATGACTTTGTACCCGCTGAAGAAAAAACACAAGTCCTCTCTTTCGATTAGAGGAAAATAAAACAAGTACGAAATATCTTACAGAAATTACGACAACAGACAGGAATTTCTCAGACCTGTGAAAGTACAGCCTGGTTCCGGTCTTGCCATGCCAAGGATCATTGACACCTCAGTAGAGATGAGAGCCCATATCCCTTCACTGGAGTAACTTTTCATCAAGCCAGTGGCACGGTGTTGCCAGTAATGGGAGGTGACCAGCGTCCCCGACATGCCAGGTGCTAGAAAATGGGCTGCAGGGCCATTTAAGGAAACAAAAGCACTTTATAATTACATCTGTCATGATTTATTTAAACATTTTTACATGCCATCTCCTTTGCAGTGCACTTACAAGCTTGGGGATGTTTTGCTAGTGCGGTTTAGTGCTTCCAGAGATAATCTGTCTTCATTCGAAGGCCTCGCGTTATTGCATTACGCACCGCAATTGGCAAAGGCTGTCTGGTCCTCACATTATGAAGCCAGTATGGAGAGCGTGTTGAAATATTGCAAAAACCTGGCTGGATATTTCCCCCATCCGACGAAGGGGAGATTACATTTGTGAAATGAGCTCAGGCGAAGCA
Organism: Hippopotamyrus pictus; assembly: GCA_026781145.1. Classification (NCBI taxonomy): domain Eukaryota; kingdom Metazoa; phylum Chordata; class Actinopteri; order Osteoglossiformes; family Mormyridae; genus Hippopotamyrus; species Hippopotamyrus pictus. The sequence goes on along the minus strand of JAODLC010000054.1, from coordinate 9,621,305 downwards.
GTTGACATTGGCTGTGGATTTAGCATGTCCAATTCAGGACGCCTGTTTGATAAAAAACCACAGGGGTGCTTGTGGTTAACATTGAAGTTGTTTTGTTCTGGGCAATAATAGTGTGTCAGTGAGTATTTACTGCAGATGATGTGGATTCTTAGAAGCCTGTGGTTTAGTTCATTATGGTCAGACCCATCTGCCCCCCCCCCAGTTGGTTACACTATGAATGACCTGATCTTCGAGTGGCAGAAGAATGGACCAGTCCAGGTGGCCGAGGGACTCACGCTGCCCCAGTTCATCCTGAAGGACGAGTCGGACCTCCGCTACTGCACCAAGCATTACAACACAGGTGAGCAGGCCGGACCCTCTGCTGCCCAGGCCTGATAGCTTTGGGAGACGCAGTGCAAAGCTAGCAGGCTTGTTTATTTTCACCATAAAGTATAAATTCATGGGAACATCCTCGTGGACGGTATGGAGAATATGGTGTCTGTTTGTCAGGGGTAAATAATGCAGAGCACCTTCCATTTCTCAGAAGCTGTTCCATGTCCATGCAGCCACCACTACACAGCGTTATGACCAATCAGGGAAATGTTTCCCTTGAAATATGGGGGAAAAAAACATGCATGGAATTATTTTGTTGTATGAAAGGGCTTTGAAGGTGAGGCTCTGTGATTTTTTAATTGGAAAAGCGTGTTCCAACCCCTTTCCTCTTTTTAATTATGGATTAATCTAAGTAATGCTCCCCTATACATGTTTGCCCTCTTCCTATTTCTACATGGACACTGAATATCCTAACACCCGTATATCAGGAACATATTCATCACTGAATTCCTTTTACTGTTGTCACCCAAGTGTAACCTTAGTGGAAACTCCCTGTGCGCGTGAAACCTTTCCTGGTGTTAAGAGGGTTAGCAACAGACTATCTAGGATCTTCACCTCTTCTGAGCTTTAGGTGTATGTGCTACACCCAAGAGCCTCCTCATTTCTTTGCTGTACTTTTTAAGAAATGCTGCAGATCCCGTAATCAAACCCTGTGATTGCCGATCATGCCCTGCCATTATAGTAATTACTGGGATATATAAACAGTAGGGCTGGGAGATTTATTGTGTTAACGCCTTGCATTAATTTTCAAGTCATAACGTGTTCTTTGATCGCATTGATGCATGCGGTTTGTTGTTGCCAAAAGGGAAGAATAGTATGAGCATAGGTTTTAGGAGCCCTATAATATTCGTGGTTGTAAACAAGGTTGTGATGTTACACAGAATCCCAGAATTTAAAGCTAAAATCAAAACATTCAGCTAGCGCCTCACAGGGAAAGCTGATGTTACCTGGATTATTTTGTTTTAAACAATTACGAGATATAAAAATATAGTAATTTGCAATATCTTTAAAACCATTTTCCCTAAACCAGTAGCCAAAAATCAGCAACAAAAAAATACATAAACTGATTTTAAATTTTTCAACTTTACAGCATAAGATGTATATTATTAAACAACTTTACTTGTACATAATGTATATTTTAGCAAAATTTTTGGTTAGTTTTTCACTTTTTTTCCTCATCTCAGGAACTCTTGCCTAGGATTTGATGAAAAACTTTTGTTTACAGAAATAAATGGTAACATAGCTAACAGAGTAACCATCCCAGAGGCAAAACTGACAGTTTATAATTTGAGTCTGCCTTCCAACTAATTAAAAAAATTTGAGAATATTAAAGTTATGGTAATGAGTTTGGGAAAATTATCCATGTACCCCCTTTGTGTTAAATCCACAGTAAGTTAAAATTCAACATGTAAATATTTATGATTGTAAAGTTTAATATTAAGCGAGATTAATTGCGATTAATCACAGAAAACTGCGATTCGTAAATTAATTCATTTTAATCGACTCCCAGCCTAATAAACAGCATTTCTCTTGATGCCCCAGCTGATACTGATTTATAAGCTTATTTTACGGAAATCGTTAACATTACCATTAACCCAACCCTGACCCCGGCCTTTCAATAACATGTAGTCATGACCTCCAGTGGGGGGGGGGGGGATAGGCATCACAGAACCGGGAACCCTGTTATTCCCCCTGTGATGCGTCACAGTTCGCATTGGCCCTAGGCCACGATTGCCCAGAGACTGAGGCCTCAGAAAGTAGCCAGCTATACGCGCACACTGTCCTGACGTCCTTCCCCCAGAGAGGAAAATCATCTTCCTTTTCCTTTTATTTATTCACTTATTTTCCTTATGAGGTCCCCTTGAGGGGCCAGGCACCCTATTACCGGGTCACCAGTCACGCCGGATCTCATCAGGAGCTTGTCAAGGTGCGAGCTCCCCAGGCCAGACCGAGCCAAGTGACAGCCACCCCCCCCGCCCTTCCCACCCCCAGGGCTGCAGGCTCTGAAAGCCTGAGTGTTTTTTTATTCACCCAGGACTGCAGTGACAAGGCAGCGCCGCCATCTGCTGCCAGGCCAGGCATACGTTCCCCAGAGTCACGTATGGTCTGGGTTCATGGCCGCTGCTCGCTTATATAACCGCGACTTTGATGCGAATCTGCGTGCGTCCCACAATAGCGCCTGGAATTTCCCAAACACACAGCTCAGATTCGAGGGCAGCGGCTGCTTTTCATTCGCTGCCCGGGGGCTCGCTGTGGGTGAGAGGGAAGGGTCTCACAATGTTGTGCCGGTTTCCTCATGTGGTCCCGGTCGGGGGGCCCGTCTCCGTTTATCGCCCAGGCAAGTTCACCTGCATCGAGGTACGTTTCCACCTGGAGCGACAGATGGGCTACTATCTGATCCAGATGTACATCCCTAGCCTGCTCATCGTCATCCTGTCCTGGGTCTCCTTCTGGATCAACATGGACGCTGCTCCGGCCCGCGTGGCCCTCGGCATCACCACAGTGCTCACCATGACAACACAAAGTTCGGGCTCCAGGACGTCCCTCCCCAAGGTGCCCCCGCCTCCAGTGTTTTCATCGAGAACTCTGCCCTGATGTGTGCACATGAACCAAGCCTTTGACAGCAGATAAGAGCATGACGAAACCATTTATGTAGGGAAAAATGTGATCTTGAAGTCAATTAGCCTGATTTGTTTCAGGAAGACATCCAACTGATGAAAAACAGCATGACTAAAACTGTAAGCCAGGTCACGTGACACGAAAGGGTCTATTATTGGAACTCGGTAATACGAACGAGTGATTCACCAGCGAGTGATGCACTTCGGTTAGTTACATGGCCAGCGTTACTGACTGCCCATCCACTGTCTTGTGTCGCTCCCTGCAGGTGTCTTACGTGAAAGCCATCGATATCTGGATGGCTGTCTGTTTACTCTTCGTCTTCTCCGCCCTGCTGGAATATGCGGCTGTCAACTTCGTCTCCCGGCAACACAAAGAGCTACTGAGGTTCCACCGGAGGAGGAGGAACAGGGTACGACCCGCTTTACACGGCATGCCCCCGTTGAGATGGGGGGTCACACAGAATAAACGCCCTCTGCAGGCAATGTATTTGGCTTCAAATATCAAATTTATTACCAATAATCACTATTAAAATGCTTATTCTGCAAAATATTGCAAATGATTTACATCCAAATTTAATGTAACATCACTCGGATTTACTATTCAGTTTTCCTGCAAAGCCAGTACTCACAGAAATCACTAAACAGGGGTGGGCGGTCTTATCTGCAGAGGGCCGGTGCGTATGCAGGTTTTTGGGTCAGCTGTTCAAACCCAGGTGTGAGGACCCATCAGCCAACCAGTTCTCTGATTAGTAATCTAATTAGGGAGTTGCAGCTGAAACCCGCATACATAACGACCCCTTCTGGATAAGACTGGCTACCTCTGCTTTAAAAGATAGTTTATTCAAACTGGAAAGAGATTTTGAAATGGGAAAACTCAAATAAGTGGCAAATGTTCTGGCAAGAAGTTATGTTGATTTTAAATGGGCATAATTGAGCCAGTACACCATTTTAGAACACATATGAGCTGGATAGCTAGGACCCTTCTAGAAAGACCCAGAAGGAAAAGACAGCGATATGGACAGCGGCAGCAGGTCAGCAAATGGCACTGGGAGATCCAGTTGGATCATTGCATCGGGGACTGCTTAAAGGGGCTGTGACTTTAAGGATTTCTGATTTCAGGGCCTTTGGGCAACAAACATTAGACATGGGTGCGATTGTTAGATGAAGGACAGGTTTCATACGACGAAATGTGATGCTTTTCAGTCAAAGTGGACAAGAGGAGAAAGATGAAGGCGGAGATACCAAAGGCTAAGTATTGGTCTGATTTTGGCACAGTGGCCCTGGAGCAACAGAATCAGGACATTGGTACGGGCACCAATTTGGCCATCTAGTGATTTGCATGCAGTACTGTCAGACGCCACTAGAGGGCATCAAATTCAAAGAGCAGCAAATTCTTGGACCTGATATTTTTTCGAATGAGACAGGTGGGTGTGATCATGCAGAGTGACACATCTGGACGCTCGTAAGAGCACAGCAGCAGCACACGGCGGGATTTCAGGCACCTACACAGAGGAGGCAGTCTGGTACGTCGGGGCCTCCAGCACAGCAGCCCGCTGAAGAAAAGCCGTCGTTAAAACTCATACGTTTGCTGCGGCTTCCTGCTTAATATCCTACACGGCGTGCGTCACTTAACAGAAGTTAAACAATCTCACCAGAGCTTTTAGCGGCAAATTGAAATCGCAAAAAAAACCTCGATACATCCTTTATTCCTTTGTATGGAATCCAAGTGTAAAATGGGGATAATTTTGCCCCCTAGTGGGCAGAAACGACGTTGAGGGAAAATCCTGCTTTTCTGTTGACTCATATGACATCCTCACAAAGGGAATCTCAGATAACTGCAAAGGTGGACGCAGACATCATACATCGCTCTAATCGTATATACAGTGCTCAGAGGACACCTGATTAATTCAGTAAAAATATTGCAAATGTATTAGTTTTATAACAAAAATCCATACTTTATTCATTTGTTTGCAAAAAAGCATATCAGATTAGAAACAACCAGTAGTATTAAGTAAAACATTAATTTCAAGTAGTAATAAATTGAAACCCAAATTTATTATATAAAAGCTGCTCTAAGAAAGTTCATTAAGAAGAAGTCTAATTGGGTGTTTATTCAAATTATTATTAGGAACACGTTTGCAAAAACAAAATACTAACATTTGTATTTAGCATTCATTTGAGAGCCAGTGACTACAGCTGCAATTAATAGAAAATGGCAAGAACAGAATTGAATGACTCAATCAAAAAATTATGACATTTGATAAGAAAATGTGTGTGGAAGATATGGGCAGACATGAAAAACATTGCTCGTCAATGGACTTTTGTTATGAAACCAATAGATTTGCAACATTTCTACAAAATTAAGCAAGTATCCCAATACTTTCTGTACGTGCGCTCAGAGATCTCAAAAGGATTTCATTTGTCAGCATGTCCTTAGTGGTACTGAAACTCATCAGCCATTATACATATAAGGGATCTCTACTGGGGTTTGTAACAAGACTTCCCGTTTGCTGAAGGGCATATGCATGTTTTGGGACACCCTGTGGTTGTACATAGAGATTAGACAGACACCCACAGCACGTGAAATCTGATATCTGATTAACAGTAAGACAACATCAGTAGACTGTTTTCCGGTTACCTACAGAGCAGCAATACTTGCCTGAAAGCAATACTTACTCTTTAGGGACCTACATCAGATTCACCCCAGCATTTTTTATATAAAAAAATTAAATAAATTAAAAAGTGAGCACACAATCCTACCCATGTCCACCAGAAAATGTCAGCTGTCGGCAACTGGACATGGGCGAGAATATTCATGCCGTTTCCCTCTTCACGTCTCCTCCTGCTTCTTATCCATTTTGGTTTGACAGCACGCCCTCCGGCCACACCTACTCATATGACCACGCATTTCAGTGCTCTCCTTTTGATCATGTCCTGCAAAGTCTCTCATAAGCCTTGTATCCACCCAAAGTTTTAAGCATCAAGTGACAGGAGGCCAGGGCACCGCTAGAGATTTTGGGCTCTGTGACAGCATATCATACTGGGCCAACAACACAAAACCAGTCCAATTAGGTTCCAGATTTTTCTGGGCCCCAGTCACTCAAGGGCCCTCGAAATCATCCTACCTCCTCCGCCCCCTTTATGGCGCCCCTGACAAGAGGTGCTGATCCCGTTGAATTATGGGTAACCCACCACTTCGATTTATAAATATAAAAATATGTAGTCTGATGCAGATCAGGGCTCCTTCCCTACAGTCTCTGAGCAATCGCCTGCTTCGCTTGTACAGTATACACTGTGGTATCACGTCCGCTGTCAGGTCGCCGCGTACTCTTGGCTGTGAGGTAAAAGCCCTTCTCTGTTCTGCTTCCCTGTCACTCTCTCTCCCCTCCCCCTTGACCAAAGGCCATTGATCGGAAGCTTGACGGGAGTGAGAGCAGTGAGTCGATGCCGCGTTCCAATGGCGCGAGAAGTTCCGAGCCCACTTACAGACCAGTGGTTCATATCCGTGGCTCCTGTAGCAGGGTAATGGATGGCTGGCCCCCTGTTGTTTGTCCCCCCCCAATATTCTCATTCATTTATCACTCATTATTGTCAAATCAATGCATTATGGTTAGGAATTCAGCTCTGGAGTTAATTACACAGGCAAATATTTACAAATGTATTTAATGTATTATAACAGATTTGCATTATTTTTTTACATAAAAGATTAAAAATACCAATCAATACAATTTTAATGTGCGTACGTGATGGCTCTGTAACTCTGTAAAAAACTGGAATTTAGGAAAAGGTAAAAAAAATAAATTGTATGCAGCTCTGACTAAAACGAATCATTTGTGCATGATTTGGTTTAAATGCTGATGCATTATATTTGAACAGCAGAATGTCAGTTTTTTTGGTGTTTCCTGTGTAGTTTGAGAAGCTGCCAGTGAAATATTCTTTCTGTCGGAACGTCTGAAATGAACAGAAAATCTGAAACACGGAGGGTTGACTGATGCAGCGCAAAACGTGGGAAAATGATTTAAGTAATAGCTTATGTTGAAAATAATAATTGATCCTTCATTGTCCCCATGGGGAAATTCCCTTCTTTTTCTGCCGTCCTCGCAGAGCAAGCTGTCTGTGAAGGGCAGCCACCTGTTGGGGCACCCAAAGAGCTGGGGGCTAAGGGCCTTGCTCAAGGAGCCACAGACGTGCTGAGGTTGGGTTTGAACTGCCAACCTTGTAATTACTAGCATACAGACTTAGCCCACTGAGCCACATACAAAATCCATGGCGTTTTCAGTAACCTGGACGGCGGGAGAGCAGAAAGGCTAGCGGCTCTCCAGGAGTCATGATTCATAACGGCACTGCAGAGGCCGAGGTGCGCGGCGTACACTCAGAGCACGAGCGAGGTCGCTACACGCTGCTATACGGGGAAACGTCTGAGTCAAAACCAGGATGGCTAGTCTTACTCAGCCGGGCACAGGACTTAGATTGCTGTGTAGATACTAGAGTTTGGTACTTAATTTAGGGTTACCGTACGTCCGGGTTTCCCCAGACAAACCTCTTTTTGGAGCCCTGGCTGGGCGGTTTTTCAGTTATATCCAGGTTTAGCACTGCAACCCGTATGACCCGATGTTGCAGTGGAAAACCAAGTGAAGGAAAAGGCACCAATTTTCAATATACGGCATCATCACACAACGTCTGCAAGGGAAGTGCACACGTTTAAAAATTAAGCAATATGCACATCTCTGCGAGTCATGCTGCCCACGAGTGAAGTCGATCCCGGAACCCATTGGTACCTTCACACGCCATCTCTCGTTTTGCGTGAACAATGAATCGCGTCATTTGCTTGAAGTTTAACAAACTTTAGCTTAGTGTTCTGTATCTTTTGTAGAAAAAGACTTGCACACCCATATTGTGTCAATTGTGTGTAGATTGTAAGAAGAGAGTTAACTGTAAGGTTGCGTGAATTTTCATTTTACATGATGGTTAGGGAAAACATTAATATCTATGAGACAAGCACTACCTGATTGGCTGGTGAACAGGAAAACTCATTAATATTCTGATCCCCGGACACATCCTCTTCTTCGCCTCACCAAATATGGTAGCCCTAAGCTTGCCTCAAATCGGTAACATGTCTTTATGTAATCATTGCAGTAGTGCCATATATCTAAACGTGTTTCTTTCTCTAATAATGCCTTGATGAAGTAACCCCTCCCCATTTCATCATGCTAATGCTTTGCCTTTTGTCCTCATCTTTAATTTAAATTGTGATGAAGTTGTGTCTTCCTTCTGTTTTTCTCACTCTTCTCCACCCTTTTCATGGTGACTTCATTAACAGAAAACCTTTTCCGTCTGCCACGTCACGGTCATATTTTCGTTTCGCACAGATATTCGCACATGGGTCAGATATTTATTAGTTTTGTTTATTTTGCAGGTAACTTTTATTTCAGTTTGTACTCGTTTTCAGGATGTTTCCAGGTTCTCTTAGAGCGAAATGCATTTCAAGGAAAAAGCCCTGTCTTCATATGAAGGCTTGCCGTAAATAAGCATCAGATGTAAAATCTACTTTGAAAATGTTCTTACACCATAAAGTGGAGTGGAACACTGAGTGCCGTTAAATGGCAATAAATACGGACAATAGCCATAAAACAAAGCTTTAAAGTGCAATCTGTTATTTTAAGATGTTCCCAAAACACTTACTGTGAATTTATGTTAACTGGGACTAGAAGACTCTCAGATTTCCGAAAGGTTCTGCTAGTTCTAAAAGTCTCTTAAAGTCTGGCGATGGACGAACACAAGGTACAAGTTGTTGTTGTGTCTGATGTCACAGGAGGGGGAATCCCGCGAGGGCCGGCAGAGCTTCACCACCGGGGTCCCCTGCAGCACGGCGAAGGACGGGGCCATCGCCGCCAACAGCAGTTCCCTCCAAAATCCGGCCCAGGCAACAGCAAAAAGCCCGGAGGAGATGAAGAAGCTCTTTGTCGACAGGGCAAAGAAAATCGACACCATCTCCCGAGCAGGCTTCCCCCTGGCCTTCCTCCTCTTTAATATATTTTACTGGGTCCTCTACAAGATTCTGAGGTACGAGGACGTGCACCAGCAATGAGGACAGGAGGGCCCAGGACTGTAGGACAGGGGGAACGGCCAAAAACCATGTCCTGAAAACAGGACCACACGTGGGCCAGCCACATTCACGTCCGACGCAAGGAGATCCAGCGCTCCCTATGCAAAGCCCGGCTCCATACGCAAAGCCCGGCTGCGATGATCTAGCTAGGTGAGCCACACAATGCTCCTGTCAGTAGCAGGGACTGATACCCAGGACTCTGACACGCGGGTAGTGTCAAACCTCGTGTCTTACAGCATAACTGCCAGTATTCTTCGTAGTGTTTTGATACACGTCTGATAGCAGCACCTGTGAAAACCAAGAAGCAACAAGAGGGTGTTCTGGAAAATGAGAAGCACTTTGGTGGTATAGTGTTACTGTATTTGTATTAGTCAGAAAACAAGGCCCTGGAGACCACATGACTTACAAAGACCTAACTGATGGTATAGATTACTGAGACCTGACTTCCAGTGTACCTCTCCTTCAGTCATGCACAGGTCACATGAGCCCAGTGAATTAAAGTTCCCAGAACCATAGTAGTGCACAAGAAACTCGGCTCGTCACATCAACAAGAGACTGCGGCCGAAGATGATATCACAATATACCTCACTGCGATCTCAGAGCACATCTCTGATTGGCCAGTCCCGTTAAAAAAAATGTAAGAGCGGAAAGCATAAAGTCCCACATACTTCTTAGAACAACGTGTACTATGGGAAGGACACCAAGCTCTGACACACCCTCTTGGCTGTGGGCCCCATTCTGATCAGAAGAAAGGAGAAAAATGCAAACATTACCAGCAAGATAAGAGATAAGATGTCAGACACTACTCTGAAACAGCAAAGTGCATCTACACTAACAAGTTAAAGTTATCATTTCTGCGACTTGTATGTGGAACTGTGACAAATTTTGCATGTCTAGAATCATGTTGCTGAATTGCCCCAGATAATGTGGATTAATTGTTTATCATAATGTAGATTTAACATAACATATATACTGTAACTGTGAGCTCACGGGGTCCCCCATTATGTATTGACTGGGACTTCTTAAAAATGTCAAAATATTTTAAACTGTGTGACATTAAGACCTTAATATTATTCTACTAATACTTATTTTCCAAATTAAATGTGTAAAAATTATTTGAAAGATTAAAAATCCCCAGACACCCATTTAAAAAACATAGTTTCTACTTAGCAGAAATAAATATTGTTGCAGTGTACAGAAGACCACACCTGGAATGAGATAACGCATTCTACATGTGTACAAATAACCAATCGGAAGTGTATCGAAAACAAAACATGCGTGTGCCAAATATTTCGAGTATACAGATAAATGTCCCGACGCATTCCAACAGGTCTGAATATTGCCATACATTTCTGATGCACAATGGCATTTATTTCGTACGAAATCAGTCATGTGTTATGCATGAGGTTAAGTCAGTGTTGATGTATTTTATCTTAGAAAAGGTTTTGAATGATTATGTCCTCTGTAGTCACTGGAAACGTTGGGAAAGATACCATAAATATTTTTTTTGTTCCATGCACATGTGTAAATTATTTTCACATATCTAATAAATATCCTTCAAATGAAGGAAATCGTGTGTTTTGTGACAATGGCGCACCTCGAGAAAGATTTCTCACGGTTAGGTCCGTACGAGTGCGCGGTGGACTTCGACCCTAACTTTTGTGAGTTTAAAGTAGGGAAATAAAGGTGTGTTGCCTCGGACAGTACATGCATACACAGCATGATATTCACATTTATTTCATTTAGCAGACACTTTTGTCCAGCGTCGTACAATGAGGAAATATACCACATTACAAACATGTTACAGGCTACTCACAGACCGGATGTACGTGTGAGCTTAAGCATTAATGTTTTTCTCTTAGTCAAAGACCACGGAACGAAAAACGCTTGCTTTTGAAAAACTCCGATAACTTTCTGCTTCTTCATTAGCATGTTCGATAAACACGCGAAACATGCTGAGATGTAGCTAACGCTGCCAATAACGAAACCTTAAATATGCAGTCTAAAAATAGTTGATGGGTAGATTTCAAATCGCAACTCGGTGAGTAACCATAGCCTATCATTTGCATCTGTAAACCCACGTTTTCTTTAGAAACATGCATTTATCAATAAAGTATCGGCTTGCGTTAAATTATTTGTAGGCAATTACTACATACGTAAAGATGTTCCAAAATGTTCCCCCCCCCCAAAAAAAAAAAAAAAGTGCACCCCCCCCCCCGGTTGTGCGGACTCTGTTTAAAACAGTACCTATTGAGTTCATTAGCCTCTTGCCAGCAGTAACTGCCTTTAAAAACTGATAGCATCTGATTAAAATAAGTATTTCTCAGCATATAATGGTTTGTATTAAATGTCATCAGAACACACAAACCGTATTAAAGCTTTATTTATGCACAACGTGTGAACTACGTGAGGCGCAGTTTTAGCACAGGTTTGCAGCGCGCGAAACATTCCCCGAACCTCGAGAAAAACCTGCACACGTGAGGAAAACACGATAATATAATATTATAATAAAAACGCCGTCGATGAAATCCACCAAAGTTTTTAGTCTGTCACAATTATATAACTGTAAGTACCTTTGTCAATTCATTCATTCGGCTATGAAGTTTCTACAAATATTGAGAATCCCCGTCAATAAGCGCGGCTGGAAACCAGTGAATGTAAAAGCTGCCCGCCTTTTTCCGACAGCTGATCGTGGCCGATGATAGCCGATTTATAGCTGCGAGCCGGCAGGCGAGGCTGACAGGGATGGCTTTGCGTGGGAGAGTTGCGCTGGTGACCGGCGGAGCCCAAGGGATCGGAAGAGCAGTGGCAGAGTGTCTTCTGAGGAATGAATCAAAGGTGAAGGAAAACGACACACCGGCTTCCCTTTCCCACTATATGTATCAAAGCTTTGGCATTAGCAGCGGTGACTGGCGCCGCTTCTACTTTTACTCCGTGTTTACTTGCATCCTTTGCGTTTCCTTCAGGTCGCCTTCCTGGACTTTAACCGGCAAGTGGGGGACCAGTGCAAGAAAGAACTGGACAATGAATTTGACGAAGAAAACAGCATTTTCATTCCATGTGATGTCACTGATACACTGAATCTGCAAGGTAAAAAACTAAACCTGACACTTGACAGGTTTGTCTTAGTTGATTACGCAAGGAGCGCGGCTGCATTTATTTTAGTCGCATGTATAGAGTCAGCGTTCGGTTGATCATTACCTTGACATATAATTATACCGATTCAGTTATCAAAACACGAAATAATCTTGAAATAAAATTACGTTTTAAAGCACGAGGTTAAGGTAAGGAAATTAATAACGCATGCATGAACCTACCATTTAAAAACACCGTTGCCGTTTCAGATGCTTTCAAGCAGACGGTCGGACATTTCGGAAGGCTTGACATTGTAGTTAACAACGCGGGGATAAATAACGAGAAGAACTGGAGGAAGACCATTGAAGTTAACCTGGTAACCCTGTGAATCGCTTTATATCCGTGCACAGGACACTGTGGCTACTGTGTTTGTATTTCGACGCCGCTTTGAGACCTGTGACTTACCTACAGCTACTTATTATTCTGTAAATAGGCCCATATAAAGTGGCAGAATGAACTACATTCAGAAAATGTTTCTCCCCCACCCCTTTTTAGACATCAGTAATACAGGGTACGTACCTGGCCCTAGAGCATATGAGCAAAGAGTACGGGAAAGAAGGCGGCGTGATCGTAAATGTCTCGTCCATGGCAGGTAGGTATTTCTAAACAGTATTTCTAATGGTATTTTTAAGCAGAATAATGATACAGGATTTCCCGGTTTTTTCCTGGTTTGCTGGGACAATATAGCCCAGCGAGTAAATGTCGCGACGCTGGTGGTTCTGCTTCATTCTCGCGATCGTAGCCCTTTGGCTGCACTCACCTACCCGGCTATCGGCTCACTGGAAATAACACTATTTCCTGCGTCCTAGGTTACACACAATTAGCAAGGAAGACAGCGTCTTATCGATTCTGCAGAGCATCGTTTCAATGCAAACCTTGCGGCGGATTTGCGGTGTATCTTTAAAAAATAGGCTCCGTACGTGTGAGCTAATCTGTTCGCCAATCTGTAGTGTAATAATCAGATAATAGAGCGCTATTCCGAAGCAGATACACATCTGTATAGGACAGTTCGGAGAAGATGACACATTAAAGCCAGTAAACACTCAAAAAAAGTTTCAAATATCTAAAGCTGCTATTGTCCAAGAAAAAGTCTTTATGGTGAATTCGCTCCGTTTTCTGCAGCACTTTCAGTCTAGCGAGTGTGAAACCGAAATTTAACTCGCCATTAAATACTTACATGTCCATCACAATTATCTTTGAAGCGGTCGTACAATCTTGACAATTTAAAAGTGTAAAACGTGGTTGACACTAGTCGTTTAAACTCATTAAAGAGTTTTAGGCCTAATAATTAAATGTACATGCAGCATGTCTGAAAATATGGCAGTGCCAAATAAGCATTTTGGCTGTGTCTGTGTAACATACCTTTTTCATATACTTTGTCACTTATCACAATTTAGCCCCCCTGAGCTAATTAGTTTCCAGTCATCATAAACGATGTGACATCACAGAGATGTACAGACGCGAAGCCACCTCTGAGTTAATGACAGTCACAGATCCGTCACGGCAGCTCAAGTGGATATTTACTGAATTGCGCACCTCGGCACTCCTGCGCGTCCGCGTCTATTCAGCTGACGCGGGCGTGACGGCAGATCCCGCCCCGCAGTCTTCACTTAGTCACCGCGTGCTTCAGTAGTCTGACTTCCTTACTGGAAATTGCGTCTTAGTCCCTCCATCCCTGCAGTCCTCAGTGCAGCAAAATCGGTAGAGTAAGGATGTCCATCGCTTGATTTTCAGTGTTTTTCAATGCAGGTGATTAGACCGAGAATTCCATTTAGGAATTTCCATTAGTCCGTTTGCGCACCAACCTCCTCGGGACAAGTGCTTTAACGAGTTTATTCAAAGAATAAGGTCTCGTTTGCTGGTTATTGAATCTTAGAATGGGGCTGCAGTTGAGGCAGTATTTTGGATGCGTGGGTTAACCTCTATGGGCCACCATCGGAGGCACCTTTTTTGTTTCCAATGAAAATAGAAAATGGCAAAAAAAAAAAAAAAAAAGGAGAGATCGCCGGCAGCGCCTGCATCATGAGCATGAACACTTAATGGATGAAGCGTCGAGGTATGAGCAACCATGGATTCCTACTTAGGTCACTTGGAGAAATAGACTAAACAATACATAAAAAAGATCAGAAAATCCCAACTATGACAAAAGTGATATAAAGCAAATCCCGGCCCGATCCCTACTTGACACGGTTCCATATTTACCGTGACAGCTGTTAAAACGCTTTATAAATGAGCTGCTGTCTGCCAAGGAAGATCGCCTTGTTTGTTTTAACATGTAGCGTAGCCGCCATTTTCTTAATAATGGACTCAAAGTTCACGTGTGGCAGCCTGTCTACTGCATTTTTCTCTTAATGCTGTGACATTTCATTGCGCAAATCGTGCATGGTGTCTTATAAATAGTCGCCCTGTGTGAAGTTGTTTCGTTGTTTCACTGATGCAGACAGGAGAATATCTCCACATGCAGCTATGCAGAGTCCTTCAAATAGAACAAGATCGATCCATCTATCCCAGGGGTGTCAAGCCACAGTCCTGGAGGGCCGGAGCCCTGTGTAGCTTAGTTCTTTCCCTGTTCCACCACAAATGATTCAGCTCAACAGCTAT
>JAODLC010000054.1:9585524-9606373 GCA_026781145.1 Hippopotamyrus pictus | reverse complement strand
ATCAGGTGTGTTAAACGAGGGGAAACCCAAAAATGTGCAGGGCTCCGGCCCTCCAGGACTGGAGTCTGACACCTGTGATCTATCCTGTTCAGGGTCAAAGTGGGTCCAGGAGCCTATCCCAGGGGCCACGGGCACAGTCCAGGATGGGGTATCAAACCATCGTAGAGCGCACTCAGACACCATTCACTCACACATGCACACCTACGGGTAATTTGGTAACTCCAATTAGCCTAAGCCTGTTTTTGGACTGTGGGGGTAAACCGGTGTACCCAGAAGAAACCCCCCATGACAACATGCAAAATTCACATACATGGAACCCGGGCAGGGGGCGGCACGGTGGTGCAGTGGTTAGCACCGTCGCCTCACACCTCTGGGACCCGGGTTCGCGTCTCCGCCTGGGTCATGTGTGTGGGGTTTGCATGTTCTCCCCGTGTCGTCGTGGGGTTTCCTGCAGGTACTCTGGTCTCCCCCCCACAGTCCAAAGACATGCTGAGGCTCATTGGAGTTGCTAAATTGCCCGTAGGTGTGCATGTGTGAGTAACTGGTGTGTGAGTGTGCCCTGCGATGGGCTGGCCCCCCCATCCAGGGTTGTTCCCTGCCTTGTGCCCGTTGCTTCCGGGATAGGCTCCGGACCCCCTGCGACCCAATACGGATAAAGCGGGTTGGAAAATAGGTGGATGGATGGATGGAACCAGGGCAAAAACTCAAACCCAGGTCCCAAAGGTGTGAGGCGACAGTACGAACCACTGTGCCACCCAAGAACAAGCTATGTCGCATTATTTCATAGATGCAAGAATTATGGTTTCATAGTTATTTCACAAATAGTTATTCTCATCGCAGCTATTCCATTTCAGTCCACAAAGCCAGCCCTTCCTCCATGTGATTATGACTACATGCATTACCTTGGTTTATGCACATTAGTAGCATTACTTTAGTAGTAGTAGGTATTACGGTTGCGTGTAGGCATTCCGGTTTAATACTGTATGTTTTTGATGAGCTTTGTTCTGTGTCTCTGCTTGCAGCCTTCCTGCACTCCCCACATCAGCCTGTGTACACCGCCACAAAGTGTGGGGTCGTCGCCTTCTCCCGAGCTCTGGCGGTGAGCTTCAGTCACCAGCGACTGACACTGCTTCTCGACCAGCCATTAACATCATAGTGAAAGATTGCCGCTTTGTCTCCATGCATATGAACTGTGCAGCAGCTGCTTCTGTGCTTCAACCAGGGATCCCTGGTTCTGATTCTGGTTCTGGAGGGCCCCCGTCTGCAATGCAATTTGCAGATTTCCCCGCTCAGACACACTCACTACACCTGGTAATTAGCTCACTAAGATGTGTTTGAGCAGGGAAATCTGCAGACTGGCCCTGCGGGACCGGAACTGGGGACCCCTGCCTTGAGCAAGCAGCAGTATAACGCCCTCTTCTGTCCACCGACAGGAAGCGGCCGAGCGGGGAAGCTATGGCGTCAGGATCAACATGCTTTGCCCGGGATTCGTGGACACGCCCCTCCTGCAGTCCGTTAATCAGGAGGACAACATGGGCAAGTTCGTCGAGTACAAGGACGAGTTCAAGCAGCGGATGGACAAGTACGGCGTGCTAAAGTAAGTCATGTCGAACGGAGCGGGCAGGCCCTGCTCTCGCTAGGCGTCGCCTCGCCCGTCTCCACTTCAGCTACCGCGCGGAATCCTCAGAATCTAGCGAAGCCCGAAACTACCAGCATCCGGAACTTCGCCGGACTGCATCTCAGTTACAGACAGGCGTTAAGCAGCGTCACGCGCTGTTGGACGGCTTGCTGCAGTTCGCAGTGCCGTCACGTGTCGCCAAGCTTCTGCGAATGCGTTAAACGGCATTTTTGCAGCGTGAAAGCGAGTACAAGAAAGTGACACTTTTAGGGGTCAGCTGTTTGTCAAGCTAGTGCTCGATATCGACCTGCATAACTCTGACAGCTTTCAGCTACAAAACACCAACTACTGTAGAAGCTACAAAATAGGAGATTAACTATAAGGCTTGTTCAACAGAAAGATGAGTGCAGAAAACCCATCCACAGAACTCTGTTTAAGGCCATCAGGAACACTAATGAAAGTGGGAATTTTAAGAGAAGTTTAAATTCCTCTCAACCAAAGTTAAAAAAGCTGCTCATCACTGCAGTCACGGTTCCTACATCTTCATCCATTCATCCATGCGCCTGTCTCACTTCTATCCACTTATCTTAGTCCTACATCTTAATACTGGTTCTAATTATCTGGAACCCAGTCCTATAGCAGAGCCAGAAATCAGCGTGGGTGAGCCGGCAGACAGTCAGGAGGGCCAGTCCCACAGCAATTCACTTGCCAACAAAAATCACACTACAGACAAGTATGTATTTATCAGTTTTTAAATGACGCATAGCATTAAGACCAAATGATCTAAGAGAGAGATTGATCTAACCAGGCACACACAGACCTGTCAGACAATCGTTTACTGTACTGCATTGCTCGCTGGGAACGCTCAATTGGGGGGGGGGGACAGAACCACCCAGCTCCATCCATGCCACTGTAGCACACAGAAGAGGAAGAGGTAGACCAGCCCTGAAACAGTGCTAGTCAATTTTCTATGCTGTGCTCTATCAAAATCCTTGTTTCACTTATCGAGTTTATCTTTTTAGATTCCATCCAACCACATCTGCAGAGAGTTATGAGCCGTTCTGTAGAAATCAAACCACAAGCCCCCCCTCAGGGCGGGACAGCTTCCCACCTCACACACAGCTGCCCTTTTTGTATTTCCGTAGAGGGGGGGGAACTTCGCCCCCACGCCCTGACGCTCTCCCCCTTTCAGGCCCTCTCTGGTCGCCGAGGGAGCGGTGAGAATGATAACGGACGGCACCCTGAACGGAGCGGTGATGAAGATCACGTGTTCGAAGGGAATTCACTTTCACACCTACGAGCCGCCCTCATGCTGAGCGGCCGCACGTCCACGCCGACGCCCAGCTGCAGATTTCGGAAACACAAAGTCTCCGTCGCTTGGAAGGCACCGGAAATCGGATCCAAATCCGCTGTCTGTTACCGCTTTTTGCATAGTTATCAGTATGTATTAGAGATGGCACTGGAGCTGAGCAGGCATATGTTATAGCATCTGAGAGATGGCACCCTGGATAAACCTCAACCTGACTGAACATGATACATCAGCTTTTTCTCCGCAGACTTTTTAAGCGAGATATCACGGCTTTCCAGCTCCGATAATGAGATAGTCTTCTTCATGACTGAAATAAACTGGACCGCAGGTACCCATAACCACTCGACAGACCCCCGCCCGCAGTTAGATGCTGGTGGTAATCTACCGCCCCCAGCCCCCATTTGTGTGTGTCTCATTCATGTATACATCTGCAGGAACTGAAGGAAATTAAAGTGGTTTGACCACGTTCACACCTCCCCGTTTTATTCAGAATGGCGCACATACACATTTATCCTTCTGACACTCTGCCACTATACAGCTATATTCCCCCCCCCCTCGGCCCAGGTGAGATTTTTTTTTTTTTCTTTCCCAGGCAGGCGAGTCGAACAAAACCCCAAAACACGGCGAGCAAACGTGCAGGTCGGCAGGTCAAATTCCTCAACACGGGTGCTGCCAGAACGAGCCAGGACCGGCCCTCTGGGCGAAACATCCAAAACTGATCAAAACAGACGCCACGGTGAACTTCACAGGCAGCCCATAGCGCAAAGACCTCTGCGAAAATAACAGGGTCACACGACTGCATGTCCCTTCAGGCTGCAGTTACTTGGGCAAGTTTTCAATTAATAAGCAGATAATCCGACCCAGGGAGGATGAGATTTTATACGGCTCTTCTCATTCTCAGAAGGTTGTTTGTCATTCCTGTTACGCCAATTCTTCTAGGTACTTAGTGTGCCACACACAAACACACCTACATTTCACAGGGACAGTAAGCCACAACCGATCCCCGAATTAGCCACAAGGTACGTTTCTGTTGCCGTCCCTTGAGCACAGATGTAGTGCACTGTAGATGCACTGACGACCGCAATTGGCTTCGATTCTTCAAACCTAAGATCCTTTCGGCTCCTCAGAATGGCTGCAGTCGCCCTAAACAAAGCAGCATTTGTCCAATGGATTAGCTTCCTCTAATTAGGAAGCTAATCCGATAAGCTGCAAATATTATATAGACAGGTGTGTGTGTGTGTGTAAGGGCTGCCAACTTTGGTCAGCCGGCTGGAGTGAGATTTTTAATTTGAAACAAGTCTGCACACACATTTACATTTAAGCAAGAGTTTTATCACCTTGTAAATAGTTTGTAGGGTTTGCAAACTACCCAACATTTTTGACTAATTTCAAGTTTATAATGGAATGCTATAGATTTTCCGTAGGATTTCTTGCGTGAGCATGAGAGTGTGAGATTAAGGCTGAAAACGTCAGCATCACACTAGATACGTGAGAGTAGGCAGCCCTGGCGCGTGTGTTAAAAAAATTAAAAAGCAGGCAAAGCAATCAATTAATTCCAGCACCTTCCACCTGCTTTGTGTTTGGCCAGTCAGAGGCATCCAATCAGAAGAAAAGCACGGAACAATTCAACTGTTGTGTCCTTTTTCTATTAAAGGTCACGTGACTTGTGCTGGCAACGATGGTGACTTAATTATGCTCTTGTGGAAAAAAACTATGTTGGTCAGGGCTTTTTTTGATAATTTTCTCCTTCCATTCTGTGGCAGTTCAACACTACTTTCCTACTAGAGCTAGGGATTGCAGTGAGTCTGCAAAGGTTTTAAAGAACCAAGTGTCATGTGATTAAATCCCACCTTCAGCTGGTGTTGATTTTTTTTGAGCTCGGTGGAGGCGAGGCGCGCGTCACGCACATCTGTCACTGGAACAGGGGCACGCGCGTGCTGCTGTCCCCTGTCGTCTTAGGAACGGCGGTAACCCAGACGACGAAATATCGCCTCCCAACGATAGAAAATTCAAAACTATTAAAAACAAAAAATAAAGGCGTTTTCTTTTGTCATTTATGTGCAAGTGTGAGTCACCTATTATATAAGACATATAGGCGCTTTATGCCACGGGGGTGTTGGATAAAATTAAAGGTTGAAATGACGTTAAACTATCACAATAACTCTGCAAGAACAAATGGACTCGAATGCCTTCTCCCCACTTAGCATTAATCCGCAAAGGAAAAAGGTACAGCGAGGGGCTGCGGGGACGGGAAAGCCGACGGAGCCCTGATCCTAAACGGGGGGGCCCTTCTGTTAGCGGCCCGAGGTAATAAACCCCCTCGGGGCTTTAAGGACAAACTGCGCATTTCTGATTTATGCCTGCGGTTCTCGTAGGCTACATGTTGCATAACGTCAGGTATTTCTCTTAAATGACCCAAATCAGCGCGTACTTTTGGTGCTACTTCTGTTTCCTGCTCAACACGTTTAGTTTCATTCACATTTTGTTTATATGACCAGCAAAACCGCTTCTAACGTCTAAATGCAAAATAGTCGGTTCCTTCTTCCCCATGTATGATATGCAGCCTAATCAGCGCTCTAACATCTATAGTAATCAGACGGGTGAACAGAGCGAGAAGCAAGTTTAAAATGCTGAGTTTGCACAACACGAAAAGATAAGACCGCTAAATTTGCCATCAAATATATACAGAAGCGTATGAACAGGAGGCGGTACAAAGACCGATATCAGCAATACGAGAAAAACAGATAGTCATGGTTAAAATGATAGGGAGCAATTAACCACATCATCTCTGGTGCTCGGTCCTGTTTCCACGTACCGTAAAACACAGCAGTAAGCAAAGACCACGGCATGAACTACGCGCTACATGCGTCCTGTACTTCTCCCTTACCTGCGGACTGCAGTGTTTACCTAAGATTATACCTTTTGCACCTATAGAAACTTATAGTGTAACCCAAGCCAGGTCGTGACCGTGCAAATCATGCGGCCGTTAGTCTAAGGAGCATGTTAGACAGGAGGATGACATGGCTACGGGGAGAGTAACGTGGGGGTTTGGGGAGGGGGGGGTGCTGTAAGACTTGCAAGCTCATACTTTCTTACCTTTTACATAATAACTAAGTGCATGGGTTTGAAGTCGGTGAGCACTTAGAAATACATGTCATTTGAATTTGGGGAAGACAGGTTTTAGCAAATATAAGGTAAAGTGAGCTCCATAAGGGTCCCGCTACAAAACTGGACCGTCTCAGCCGTCTATATACAATATAAATTCCTTCGTTTGGTTTATAAACCTGGACGTTACTTACATAAAGTAGCTGTTTCAGCTCAATTTGATGTTTTCATGGCGCCCACAAGCTCTGGAGGCACCCGGTCAGCTGAATTGTGAGAGGAAAATGGGGGGCCTAATGTTTTTCTCCTTTTTCTCGCGATTTGCTCAACGATATCGTTACGATAACCCAGGGTCCCGTGGACGAAACAACAGGGGGGTCAGGTAGAAAAGCGTGCTGGTTGACCTTCACTGACAGGCTCCGCCCCCGTCTGCGTGTGCATGACGCTGAAACTGGACGAAATGCCCAGCGCCAGGCTCCCGCACATGGGCAGCCTGCAGCGCCGCCCTGGTGGACAAGGACAGCACCGTTCGGCATTTATAAGCGGTGGGAGCTTTTGGCCCGGGCGCCCGTATCGGGCGATAGGGTGCCACCCTGGGGCCTTTCCTTGCGCCTAAGAAAACTGTTTCATTTGGCACCGAGCAAGACTCCGGCGGCTGGCCAAGAGCAACAAATATCAGGGATATTTGGAGGGGGAAAAGAAATTAATTTGCAATCAAGATCCGGGAACGGAAATTCTTCTATGGGGGAGGGAGGTGGGGTAAATTGAAACTAAGCAAAACATTAGATTTAAAGAACAAAAATAAACAGTGCTGCCTTCCACAATAACAGAAAACAAGTCATGCCTCCCACATCTTCTGTGTGTACAGAGTATATAAATTATCCCACTTGCTTGGCAGGAGACTACAGGACAAACTGCACCACCAACATCATCCCTGATCTAATTCTGCCGGCCCCCCTCCCCCGACCCCACCCGTCACCCTAACCCTAAACATCTCTCCGCCATCCATCACGGAAGTCCTCATTACCGTGACGGATTGCTTCAATTAGTTGGTGGGGGGGGGGGGGGTGGTTGAATTTCGCCTGCTCCCCGACGGCCAGGGAGGTAAAGAGTTTGCGCGCAATAACACACTGCGGTTGGCGGCTCGCTGGGGCGCTAACGCAGTTCTGGCACGGCGCGAAGGCACGAGCCACCCCCAAAGCTCACACCCTCCGCAATGACTAACCAGCAGGATTAGCAGTAGCCCGAGGCTCCGCCTCCAGTTGCCCGTCGCTAGCGTTCCCGCCACCTGCACCGCCGGTACATGGCGCTCCCGCCGTCGCCGTGATGCGCACCGGCATCATTCCAACTCGCCGTCGTCACAGCCGCGGTCCGGGGCCTCCAACTTCACGACTCCTGCCTTACGCCACGTCGTAATTACGCCATGAATCACGCTTCTGGCAGTTTGGGCAGGAAGGCATGGTTACTGCAAGGTAGTTCTGTTTATACAGAAATATGCGTAACAGATGGCAAGTAAGGTAAGCATACATGTATTTTAACAGCTGGGATTTGGGCATGCTGTAACAGAACCCACCACAGGCAGCCTGGTTTCTACGCCAGAGTAAGGAGCTTTAGTCGTCACTTATACCGAGCGGGGAGGTCAGCCCGTATCCGGGCAATTAACTCCGTTTAGGGGGAATTAAATACTTCATAAAGGAGAATCCTCCGGTTCCGCAGAGGCTGTGCTTCCCGAGTATGCAGGGACTTCATCTATTCACGATGAAGCCATTAGAGCAAGTCAGCAGTGAGAATGATGGAATTGGCCCGGCTCATTAACGACACGGTCATTTCCAATTTCTCAATAAGCTGTGAAAGGAGCAGTGAGCTCGTCTCCAATCTCCTGCCCCAATTTATCTCCCGCGGCGATGCTCGGTCCGCCACCCGGACCTGAAACGCCGGCCCACTTCACATAACAAACGGGAAGTTTACTCTCTCAGCAACCCTGCTCCCAGGACACTAGACCGGCAGCCAACTGGCCCAGCTAATATTTCACCTGTCGATTTTCAAAAAGAACAAAATCTCAATTTAATCTAATATACACAGCTCTCTAAATGTAATCTTAGAATACATTATACAAACTTTAGGAGCGCCAGAGAACCTGAAAGTATACATTTCCCCCATACTGCCGTCTCAGGTCATCAGCAACATATAGGAGCAGAGCGCAACAAGCTGACATGGGGTTAATGCTTGACACGCGATTCCCCCAACCAAGTTGTGAACGCCTAATCAGCTAATCTTGGTATTTTAAAGTTGCATGTTCAGAACGCAACTATTCATGAAAATTCCAAGCATTCCAAGGCTGCAACCTAAATATGCCTGGTATTATTCCACATCCTACATGTCAGACGTGTCCTAACCCTGTCCGTTTTATGTTGAAGACTGATTTTAGGAGCAACACTACATAAAGAAATTAACGAACGATACAAGAAATCACCTTAATCACCTTAATCGCCTTAAGCTTCTGATTCTGATGAATGGAACAGAGCTTGCAGATTAAGCCAAAACGTGAACTTGTTTCGGATAGTTTGCATTTTTCAGGTTTCACACACAGTTCCTTTAACTAGCCTGCAATGCTGCCGCTGCTCCCCTAGAGGGCGAGAGCGGGTCGTGAAAAGCATAAACGGAGCACCGCCAAGCCACAGCGACCTCTACTGGACACTTTCGAGCACTTCTTTACGGTTAACACATTTCTTGAACTAGAACAAAAAAATAACTTGTTCTGCCAAATATTAACTGGTAACAGTTTATTTATGGGCATGAGAATATTTTAAATATTAAAATATATGCTTACAAAAGAAAATGGGAAGAATTTACATAGAGGGATCTGCACTTTTCAGAAGACATGATGTATCTTTCATCCTGTGTGGGGAAAAAAAAGAGAATGGTTTTAGAGACTGCACAAATCTTAAGGACATGAATGAAATCAGAGAGATTCTGTATAGATGTAAGAGGCCAACGCCTGGGGTAACAGTAACAGACAACAGTTTGTGTTCACCGGACACAGACTTACATGCTGGCGATTCTCTCCAATCGCTGCAACGTCCCCTAAAAGGAAACAAAAAAAAAAGTAGGAAGGATGAAAATAGGAAATTTCAGTATTTCAGTAAAACGTGTCTCTGGCTGAATCCTCAGGTCCCTGTCATTGCGAGTTTCTGTCGTTGGGCGACGGCGGCGCTCGGGGGACCCTGGTTTTACGTGCTGATTTACGGCACGGACACAGGGCTGCAGTTAGCCGGGAGGGAGGAGATCGCAACACTAAATAAGCCGCAATGCACACGACGTGCGGAACAGAGTCCCGGGAGAGCAGCTTTGTTTCCTTTAGACCAGCGTTTCCTAGTCCAGTCCTCGGAGACCCAAAGACGGACCACGTTTTTGCTCCCTCCCAGCTCCTGGTAAAAACGTGGACTGTCTGGAAGTTGCTGAGAACGAGTTTGAGAAACATTGCTCTAAATGGTGGCAAGCATTTGGGGGGGATGTTTACCTATGGGAGGAGCCAACAGTTGGGGTTTTGGAAAGACACACCCCCGACATAAGCTACACTGACCTTTGAGACATCTGTCATAGAGATGGGACTTGCTTCAGGGGGTCGATGTCCCGTCGGACTGCCGCAGAGGGCGCTGGAACTCTCAGGTCCAGCTTCTGCATAAACAACAGCCCCATTTAGGCTACGCGTCCTGTGTCTGTGTACTGCTGTTAGTACACCGAGAGTAACCTTTGCTAGTATAGTGTATGCTTGGTGGTGATACTGCGTGTGGTGTTCATATACCATCCATCAACACCAGCCCGCAGACAGGTAAACGGCCCACAGCGCCATAGCAAAGAAACGTGGGCGATAAAGGTCACAGTTGGCTTTATTTTAAGATGCAGAAAAACATCCGATCCGGCTTTGATCTCACATCATGCTTGCCGAGTGCTGATTTGACAATGTCAAGTGTTTACCAGAAACTTCTTGGCTCGTTATGTCGTCCTTTTCTGTCAGCAGTATCGATGATTCTGCCTGGGGGGGGGGGGATGAAATTCATTTGTTTGCCTGTTGGGGGGCTTTTTTATCACATTACACATTCCGATCAACACCGTGACAGTCGAGGCCCCCCCTCTTCACTCCCTCCTATGATCAATCGAGTCCAATTAATGTGAAACAAACAAACAGAGGGCGTCTTAGGGCACCTTCCCCCGGAATGCGGACCCAGAAAAATGAAACGCATCCCGATCTGGACTGCATCACCTTGTCGAGAACAAAAAACTGACGCAGAAAGTCAGAGCACATATTTAAAACTCATGTTGGAAGAAGTTTAAAAAAAAAAAAAAATCTGAAATGAAATGGCTGAAAAGTAAACAGCAGGCGAGTCACAGGAAAAGAAAAAATGGCATAAATTCAAATGCAAAACACATGAGAGCGGAAGGAGAGGTGAGAGGAAAACAGATACAGGCAGGATGCGGTACGGGATGGGGATCTGCACCAATCTCCCCGCCGTGCACCGGAGGGTGACAGGATCCTACCTGTGCCGAGCTCAGGGCCAGCCTGGTTTCCAGCAGCAGCACCCGACTCTCCAGGTTCTCCCACTGCTCCCTGTCCAAGACGACCTTCCCAGCCGTGTCCCTCTCCAGGACCTGCAGCCGCCTCTCCAGGCTGGAGAGCTTCTCCAGCTTGGCCTGGCACTCCTGCAGCTGGGCCTCGAGAGCCTGCAGCCGTGCCTCATCCACCCGCAGGTCACGTGCGTGATAAGAAGGTGGGCTGCCCGTTACTTGCCACAGCGGGAGGGACGGCGTGGGGCGAACCTGCGGCTCCGTCGGCCAATCGGGTGACGGTGGGTCTTCAGCTTCAGGCTCCTCCCTCTCAGAGCTAGTCTCAGATCCTGCCTCAGAGTCCGCCTCGTCGCACAAGGGGTTGGTGAGCGCGAAAGTCGTACCGCCAGTGTGTCTCTCCACCAACGGCAGCTTCTGTGCCACCGAAAAAAAAAAACAATCTCTGACAGTGTTGTGGGTTTGGTACCCCTTTGCTCTAGAAAAAGGTATCTGGTTCCAGACACAATACTGATGTTACCTGATTAATGGGCTTTAACATGTTAACCCCCGATCAGCCAACACCGAATTACTAAGTTCCTCAAAAGCACAAAGCAGATTCTGGTGGCGCTCAGGTGCCACATTCACCAACGAGAGCTGAGGGGAGGACGGGGGTCGCCCTCCGGCATCACAAAGACTTACGCTGAAGGTCCCTGACGTTGCTACATCAGCGGCAGGAAGCTTCTCCATTTTACACAGCGGATCGATGGATGGAAATCCGGATTTACTCCTTTTCTGGAAAGTAGGCTGACAGTGTAAACAAAAACACAGGTAAGTAATACTGTCCACTGTATATTATACACTTTATAGTACACATTAATTTTTCACTTTACTGAAGCATACGCCTTTCAGGTTTGATAAGTTATAAATATGTTTTAAAAACTGTCCCACTCTCTGAAATGTTCTCCAGGCCTCCACACAACCAGCAAGAAGGCTGATGGATGCTTAATACTTGAAAATGTTGCAGACAGTGACACCAAGCTCTACAGCACCCCCTACAGGCTAATCTACAGGCAGCAATGAGAGATGCACAGCGCCTGCAGCAAACAGCAGGGTGTGACAGTGCCGAGTGTCACCCTGATGACATGGTAGCCTTGACCTTGGAAGGCAGGTTAAACACTAAAGGGGCAGTGACACACCATGTGACCTGTGTGTCTACAGAGTTTTTCCCAAAGCCGGCCATGAGCAAACGTCTTCCCAAAGGCAAGGGATTTGTGACAAACTCAGTCACCCTGTTAAACTTGGAACAAGTATGGTTATCCAACATCTGCAGTATATTTGATGGAGTATTTAAATGTATGGAACATTACAGCAAAAACAGTTCTGAGTATTTGGATAGCCAAACACTTGTCAAGCACCTTGGGGTGATTCTGTTGTGAAAGGCGCTATATAAAATAAATTGGAATTGAAGTAAAAAGGCCCACTATGAAAAATTCCAGTGACCTTTCATAACAACCATCCCACTCATTGTTAAACTGCTTATTCAGGACAGAGTCACAGTGAGTCTAAAACCCATCCCAGGAGACACAGACCACAGGGAGTGGGATTCGAACCCCCAGCCCAGGAGACACAGACCACAGGGAGTGGGATTCGAACCCCCAGCCCAGGAGTGCCGCCCCCCTGAGCCTCAGTGGCTCCTCACACCAACATCCCGTTTTCCGTGATGACAGCCGTACCCTGGCCGCCTTGCACAGCTGTCCGTGCTTCCTGGTCACGAATCCGATGACGTCGCAGAGGATGCCGATCTTATGCTCGGCGAAACCGGGCTGCAGGAACTGCTGCTTGGTCAGCAGTGGCTTATAGTGGAAGACGTCGCGGAGGACCTGGGCAGGCGAGAGCAGAACATGGCCAGGTGCACCTGATACACGCTCGGTACGGTGCTATAAAACGTTAAAACGACTTAAGATGAAACAGAGAGAGCATCACATGAAACTCGCTGCCCTGTGTCCTTTTAACATTATGATAATAAAAATTAAATAAAATGCTGCTCCTTGGTAAAGTCCACAAGATTCCCTTATTGATCCAACAGAACTTGTGGCTGCACTCTTTCTGTTACCCTGACTTTTTAATTATCAGGACCGAGTTACGAGGTTATGGGGAGGGCATGGGTCCTCCCGGAGGATCTAAGGTGGACGGCAGCTTGGAAGGGACACAAAGGCTGGCTGAGCTTGATGGGAAACATGAATCGCAGGGGCAGTCGGGCCAACCGCACTTCCGCGAGTGGGAATACGGATCCGTCCAGGATGTCACTGCACATCCCACTGGAGAGGGACAATCTCCCCCAATAGCCCCCGCATAAATTCCGTCTGTCCCCAGAGAACAACGCCGGCTGCGCATCGGCAATCAAGTTTCACCCGTCCCTCACTATCACTGCACTGCGGTTAGCGTCTGTAACTGGATACCAACATGAATGTGTTTCTGGTTATTCTTCCGATTGCTGAAGAGGCCTTGGAGAGGGACGGGGGGGGGGGGTTGGGCGCTCCAAGGAACTCAGGTCCCGAGAGACCTCAGGAATGGGCGTCGGAACTCTTCATGCCGAGTACGGAAGCAACCGGAAGCACTCCGACACGCCGGGCTGGCGACGATAACTGAGTGAAGGTAGATAACTGAGGCTCTTCCTGCTACGAAACTCCGCTTCCTGTCCGCACTTTCTCAAAGCCACGGCTCACCTTATATACGGTTTCCACGAAGCGAAGGTCGTTCTTCCCCGCTAGCTCGACCCCGAGCCCGACCAGGTGCTCAGCAACATGCGACGAGTAGGAGACGAAGGCGTAGCTCACGATTGGCAGAACCGACGAAGGCTCACCTCTGGCCAAACTGAAGATGAATTGACAAG
Organism: Hippopotamyrus pictus; assembly: GCA_026781145.1. NCBI lineage: Eukaryota > Metazoa > Chordata > Actinopteri > Osteoglossiformes > Mormyridae > Hippopotamyrus > Hippopotamyrus pictus. Next base: position 9,592,906 of record JAODLC010000054.1, on the reverse strand, counting down.
CGGGATATATTAGTCAATATATTCAAATATACGTCAAACATATACTTAAAGCTAAAGAACCACACAATGCACTAGAATGAACTTCTGAAAAATAGCGTAATATACTGCAGAGTTAAAAACATGAGTGTAAATCATATTAATATATCACTCATACTGCATTTATTACAGGTCATTTTTTAAACAACTCCCAAAAATAGTGATGAACTGCATAAATCATTATCCTCTGGGACTCCTTTTTCATTCTCTGCTTAAAGATGGGAAATAATTAGCTAATGACATAAGGGGCTTAATGACGCGACAGAGCAAAACAAATGGGCTTCCGCGTGAGACCCGTCAGTTTAATGTCGGCTGCGTGACAGACCTTCAGCGCGCGGCACACCGGAATGCGGCCACGCGCTGACGCTGAGCAGCCTCCACCGGGCATATCGATTTCATATGGGGGGGAGCGTCATACATCAAGTTACGTACGCTCCCTGACCTTCCGTAATTACGAGAAAGTTATAATAGCCTCTCGTTTCGTCTCTGACAAATCAAAGCCCATTTTGTCATTCTCAGACATGACCTTCCCAGTACAAAAGTATTAATTATGGTCTGTTGGGAGTCCCATTTGTGTGTGTGTGTGTGTGTGTGTGTGTGGGGGGGGGGTTGGTGCCACAGCTGTAGCCAGCATCACAAAGCCAGATTTCTTACTTGTCGGATTCTATGTAGTCTGTGCTAAATGTAAGTGAACGCAGTCCATTTAGTTGTAAACCTGTATACAAAACATTCCAGACTCAAGTGGCCTGAAATGTCACACAGGAAAAAAAAGAGCGTCCCACCCCACTGGGTTACACACCACCCCCACGGTAATATTCAAGGTGTCAACAGCAGCTGTGCACACGTTCATAGTGTGATGAGACAACAAACGTGCAACGGGCACACAGACAACATCATCTGAAAAAAAGCACACAAATGAATTTTCTGCTAATATTAGAAAATAAATATACCGTCACATTGTCAAATTGTCTCATCTGAAATGACTATTAACTCACTCAAACCACAGGCTGACTGACTTTTCTTTTTGTTTCTGCTATATTTTGGAAAACGTGTAATGACCGCCGCCGTTACTTCACACCAAAAGGTCAAAGCTTTCAGAAGGTTAGGTACTCCTTTCCTCTAGAAACTGCATTATCTCACGTGTTCAAATACTCCGTGTCGCGTCCACTGTCCCGCCCTTAATCGTCCAAGATAAGTGGTTAGTGATGGATAGAGGGATTATCTAAGCGGGTGCCTATACAAAAACAAAAGCAATATTTCAGTTTCTACTCCGCTTTCACTGACCGAGCCGCGCGTTCCCGCACCGTGCGCGCGCTCTCCGATGCGAACCGAAAGGTCCTCCTCGCCGCGTTCGCGGTCACGTGATCATGCCTTAATTAAATAATTTAATAAACCAAGTCAAAGATCTCCACTTACGCGCAATAATCCACTTCTCTGGGGTACTTAAGCGATCGGAGCTGACGTTCCAGCTTTCGGAGACATCCTCTCAAGTCGCCAGTTGTCATAGCTGGCATCTACTTTTGTCCGACCAAGAAGTAACAAATGCAGGCACTAAATTCAAAACGTAAATTACAAATAAATAAATATGCCGTTCTGTGCACATCTTGTTTTTGACTCCAGTCTGTAATCCACATTGTTTAGAAGTAAATTCTGTCCATGTTTAAAATATCTTAACATCTACCTGATGGCATACTTGAATAACAACTTTTAAGTTTACGTATCTCAAAAAAGAAAACACTTTGACTCAGTAAAATTTAGCTCCTGTCGTGTCCTATAAGACAAGTATACAATACTTTCCACAGTGACTGATTTTAGAAGTATGTTGTTAGATAAAACTTTACTAGCTAACAGGCTATAAAAGTCACATTTAGCTGCAGCTGAACGTGTTTAGCTACAAATCAAAGTGGATGTAGCAAAACACGTATTAAGTTATTGCACGACATTTGCATTAAACACATAGCACAATCAGGGGGAAAAAAAATCATTTTAATAACAATCGCTCCGTACCTGTGCCAATTATTTGAGTCACTTTATTTTTGCCGGTCAAACTGCAGCAACTGCCGCGATTGGTTTCCATAGAACTACAGGTTGCTTCTGGTTTTGTAGCAGCATATTCGCCTGAGCACCTCAAAAAGCCACCTGTTCATCCGGTTACGATCAAGCACAAAAAAAAAATGTGTCACATATTGTTTAACTATCCAACTATACGTTGGCGTTAGATAAAGGCAGAAGGACAAGTTGTGCGTTGCTCTAACATTTTTAAATGGTAGGCAAAGGGGGAATAAAGCCCATTCAGCGTGACGCGTTAAGGGCACAGATCCACAGATAGATTTACGTGATGTCCTACGTCATTTCCACCAATAACAAGAAACGTCAAACTTGACAACGGTGCGTGCGACACGGAGAGGAGGTGGGAGGAGGAGGAGAGGAAGAAGCCCTACGGGACTGATAGGTGGAGATTAAGCTTGTTGTGTCATTGTGGCCCTTCCTTTCACAACAGTTGCAAGCAGGAGCTTTTCCGTCCGACAACAAAAACGACAACGACAGCCGAGATGAAAGTTTTCCTGAGGCCGAAGTATCGCGGATAACTATCTCTTGCGAAAGTTAGCGTCGGTCTTCGCTGTACGTCGCGGCGGCGGTGGAAAAATTTTCTACAAAACGGGTAGGTGGCGCTGGTTTAAATTCGCCGAGTCAATCTAACGTAGTGACACAGTGGGATCTTCTGAGTGACGTCTGGCTCGGGCAATCGCTGTGTCTGGTTAGACATAAAAGAGCAGTGTTAGCCAATCACGTTAGAGAAAGGCGGGTCTGTTCCTCAACCTAGAATGATGAAGTCAAGTATTCCCTCGTTGCTTTGGAGAAGAAAAACTGCTGAACAAAACTTAAATTTAGATGTTTGTATCACACCACATCCTAGTGCTTTAATTTAGACGACGCGACAGATTCTAAAACACATGACACGTGATGCAATCGAGCTGTATGCAGGCGGATGATGCAGGGGTGTGCTGTAACTTGAGTCTGGAAGAGCGCTGAAGTCTTTGTTAGGAGTGCTCTCTTCCAAATCGGACACTACAAATCGTAATCAGAATGTTGTGTAGCAAATAAGTCATCCCTATGCTTGCCCCTCACTTTGTGCCTGTGCGTGTGTGCCTTTAGCGGTGGATTATGGTGACAGCCTCTGATTACCGGACCGGCTGCTGCCGTCAGCAGCGCTGGGGGGTAAATTGTAAACACGTTGCCTGTTACCTAATTCTTATAAACAAAGCTCGATCTCACCCCTATATTGTTTTAGGGTCGCTATTCTCTATTAGTCGGTTAAAACAGGCAACACCGCAACTATAAGTGGGAGATAACAAGCGCTTTTGATATTTAATGAATTAAAGAATTGAAAAGACGTGGGGATACTCGGCACCTGCGGCAGTAGGAGCTCCTGAGACCACCCCCCCCCCCCTCGAAGAGTATTAAACCCTCAAAGCGATCCCATGATTTAAGTGCGTGTGTCTCTTCTGAATTTAACTCATAAGGTAAAGATGTGAATGGATGTCATTGTTTTGGGGTTATGCGTTTTCCTCCCATATAAGCACAGTACTTGCGAAGTTGAAACAACTGAATTCATCCTGAAGAACTATACTTAACCTTAATTTTATATGGTGTGTGCATGTATATAGACCAGTGTCCATGTGGTGTCCTAGGCAGTCCTCACTGCTGTTGCTCCCCATCCGAGAACAAGTGAAATTGGCTTGCTATGTCAGCATCCCCACAGAAGATGGCGCCCTAGGCAGCCGCCTATGTCACCTGAGTTCAGCAGCACCGATGTAGACCAATACTTTATGTTACTTGGAGTCGACAGCGTTCAGGGATGGTGGTGGTGCTATGTCCAGACTGTCACGGGGATTGTGGCTGTTCTCCTGGCAGTCACGGGGAATGGAATGTTGAATAACCACTTGTGGCTTTACAGCAGTGATTTTGGCATGATCACATCACACGGGTATACAAAAGATGAAAGAGAAGTATTAGTATTGAAAACATGTGAGGAATTCTGCTGTGGGTTACCAGGCAAGTCCAATCTGAGGCAGCAAAACCGAACTAAGATGTCCAGCTAAATTAATCGGAAAGCTTTGTCTTCTACACAGAGACTCCTGTGTGCCGAAAACACTGTATCAGGCTTCATGTAAGGTCCAAAGAGGATTAATGAGGTCGAAGTAAAGGCAAATCTGCCTTACCTCTTACGGGAGGCAGCAATGCTGGTGGCCGGCAGCAGGGGGAGCCGCAGGTCATTCGTGATGCGCTGCCATCCATCCCATCTGACCCATTATAGAAACGTCATTCTGTGTAAAACAGAACGCATTCCCTGTCACATCTGTGCTTTGCCTGTGCTCCCTGGTGACATAACGGTGAGGGGGTCTGTCGCGCTGGACAGTGGCTTCGCCCTGAAGTTTTGTGTGACCGTGGGACAAGGATTTTTGGGGCACGCGGTCCTTGTGGAGCCTGCCGTTCTTTGCTGAGTGAGTCTGACGTTTCAGGGCTTCTGCTGACCTTTGGCGTTGCATGTTTGAGCCATGCTGCGCTACAGAGAGTAACAAATCACGAGTGGAAATAATCAGTTAAAGTGACAGCTATTCTACTTCTCTATTATTAATATCTCCACAGAACATTCTATGAAGTGATGACTCAGGAATGATCCTGGAATCTCATTTCTGCCTTTAAGAAAAACCTTTTAGAAGGTGATGCCATACAGGGAAGAGCGCTGACTCAGCAACTTAATCATTAATCTGGATGCTAAATTGAATTTTTACAACGATACGCATGTGAGTCAGAAGTGGTGTGTAATATGACAGTTGTGTGTGTTGACCTCTGAGTGCTTTTCCACTGCACCAGGTACCATACTTTTGATACTTCAAGAAAGTGTCAAAAGTTTTGTACTTCAAGTTATTGGTTCTTCACATGAAAACCAGTGCTGGTGCCAAATGACATGACATGACATCACCAGGCGGGGTATTTTGTACTGAATTCAAGAAATGGCTATAGTATATTATATGGCGGGACGTTGTGCGCTATTAATATAGACATCGCATATTATGCACATGCAATTGTTACATCACTAGTCAGCTAGATTAAGGTCAGGCTTTTTCTTACTTTCAGTTCTGTACAGGCATTGCAGCGCAGGGGGTTTAAGTTTCACTAGAACGTTTTTACTCTGTCATAGGAAAAAGTTTTGCAATTTTATTGATTATTCCTTTTCAAGAGTATCTAGCATACATCGAAAAATCAGTTAAAGGTTTACCTCCACTGCATTTGCATGAGTGCTGCATGCCTTCCCAGAAGCAATTGTAATCATTTTCATCCTTGCTGTTTAAATCACTCCTAAATGGGTTTGTGAGAAATTTATGGTGAACTCCTTTTTTGTTTTATAAATACCCCAGTATTTATTACAACAGTATAATACCGTGCTGTCGTAATATATTATACAGTTTATTTTACTTCTTGTCATGCTATCCTGATCTGTAGTATCTGCTCTTCCAGCCAGATCACAATTAAAGCTTGGGTCTCTTCATTTGTCCATGCATCCATAATTATTACTTCTTTTCTTTAAACTTTGTTTTCGGAGTTTGTAACTTTTTTTCCAAGGTGGCAGTTGTGTTGTGTTTCAGAGGCAGGCTACTCGCATAACCAAATCGACAATGAAAGTGTTTGCAAGTCCCACTCCAAAGTACTGAAGTACCAAAAACGTACCCTAGCTGGTTTGGTACTTTGGGTACTAGAACTTTTGGTACTGGCACTCGACGGGAAGTCAGTGGAAAAGGGAAAAGAACCAAAAGCACGGTACCTGGTGCGGTGGAAAAGCGTCTTCTATTGCATTAGCATTAGCATTTACTGAAGTGATTGTTTGCAATTTATCTCCTCTCTTAGTAACATGACTCATCTTTGGCTGTTTGTTGCTGCTTCGCATGTGTGATCCTTTGGGTCAATCTGTCTGCTTTGGTAGTTTGCCGACTCGCCCACGTCTTGCCGCCTTCCATTCTTAGGTTGGAGCTGATCGGGCCGAGCCCGACTCGGTCGTGGGTGGACGTGTGAAGCGATCCGCGAGCTTAGAGGGCTGGGACCGCATGCTGGCTGTTATTCCCGTTACTGCTGACTGATTTCATGTCAGCCTCCGATAATAATAATCTGATCACATATGAATCCCTGCATTCGATTATTTTAGCATCAGATTCGTATGTACGTGCTGATCACACTCCTGACTGTAGGACGTACGCGGATAGATCTTGGTTTCCGCGCAAAGACTGGGGGAGGAATTTGTGTCGAGATTAGACCCGGCATTGGGGTTTGATTCCCAGCCTGACTGCCCTGCTCCCCTCCCCACCCACTTTCAGATCTGCAGATGGGTCAGGGTCTGTGGAGGGTGGTGAGAAACCAGCAGTTGCAACAGGAGTATAGCGAACAGTGCTACCTGACGCGAGAGCGCAGTCGCAGGATGGCGGCCGCCGTCTCCACCGTCGACCCCCTGAGCCACCGGCGCCACTGCCAGGGCGCCGACATCTACCAGCTGCTCCGGGCGCGGAAGGGCAAGGAGGAGCGCGGCTTCATCGACCTGGAGATGCTCCCGCCAGAGCTCAGCATCACCATCCTGTCCTACCTGAATGCCACCGACCTGTGCCTGGCCTCCTGTGTGTGGCAGGGCCTGGGCAACGACGAGTACCTCTGGCAGGGGTGAGGAGTCCCGGCCATGCCTCTGGGGGGCGCCGCACTGCATGCTAGAACATCACCTTTCCAGCAGCAGCAAAAACAGCCCTCAGTTTGGGCTAGTAGGAGTTCTCTGCCCTCAGAACATTTTTGTGCATCTCCCCGAACCATTCGGATTGTAGAGAACGTGGGTCCATGCAACTAGAGGAGGCTGGGCCAAGACATCTGATTGGATGGTACCACCTCCTCTACAATCTGATTGGTTGAAAGATGACCAATCATTTATCCTTACGCCCTCAGCATATTTTAGTGTAAATGAATGGCCCAAATGAGAGTTTTAAGGAACTCCAGTGAGTATAATATTATAATATAATTCTGCGATTGTCTCCGGGAGCCGATGATGCAGGTCTCTGTGTTGGATTTCTTTCCCAGGGCAGCAGTGATGTTCATCCCATAATGCCCTGCCGTCTTTTTTTCAGGCTCTGTAAATCCACTTGGGGTCACTGCTCCATATACAACAGGAGGGGCTTCTCCTACAGGAGGCTCTACATGCAGCTGGATGAAGGAAGCCTCACATTCAACGCCAACCCCCAGGAGGTAGCCATCTCTCTCACCGACCCTCTGCTGTGTTTGACGCGCGTTTGACACTTCTGGCAAGGTTG